>JAUTXW010002537.1:0-467998 GCA_030620095.1 Kuschelorhynchus macadamiae
ATAAATCAGGCACATACGAAGCCATATTATTGGTCAGTTGATGTATTAAGCCCATATGGCGCCAAGTTTAGAAGATTTGAAAGTGGTCGATTTTTACCAACAGTGGATGCTCCCCCACTCTCCCCTATATGTGGAAGGGGTAGAATATTTTTTACGACTTACCTAAATTTTGTATACTAAATCAATTCTTCTATCCTTCATAGCAGCAAATTTATTAATAACATCCTCATAAAGTGGATGAGTTGCCCTAATCTCCTCCAGACAATCCTTTTGAATTGAAATACTGCCTAGAGAAGTAAATCTTTTTTGAGATATTGTTTTTATTAAATAAGTTTTTACACGTTTGAGGCAAGAAAAACTTTTTTCCACTGAAGCACTTGTCGACGGTATTGTCAAAATAAGGGAAAACACTTTATATGGTTTGGTTAAAATATCCTTATTTTCATTAATTTTTTCCACTTGCTCTTGCAGCGATATATTCCAATTACTGTCATTGGCAAAAATAAGCTCATTTTTAAGTCGTTGACTTTTTGAAAATATTTCCCTATATAACGGTAACAAATTTTCAAACGGGCCAGCCGGAAAATTGAAACTATATTCGGAAAAATTAGCAGAATCTGCCAAACATAAAAATGTAAGTTTTTCAGAGTCTTGAAAGCTTAGTGTCATTTCCATCAAAATATGGTCCAATATTTCATAAAAAAGTGTTCTATACTTAGCCCTAATTTCTTCAGGTGAAAGCTTAGCAAGCTCACGTTTGTAATGATTTATTTCTGTAATAGAATTTGCTTTATCAAACATGGTATAAAAAAAATTTTCATTTCTCTTTTTACAGAGCGCCTCACGACTGCGTTTTATATTGGATATGCAAAAATCGCATTTACTATTTTCGAATTTGAAGACCAACGAGTTTCTGTAGTTATTGGTATACGCCTCGTAGATGCAGAAGTAAGAGCATACGTTCGTTTGGCTGAATGATAAAAAAATGAGGGAATACCACTAAGGCTTGCAAAAAAATTCGACATTTAGAAATATTTTTGAACTTTGCTGCATCAGGAGAAATACAGCCTGCGGCGTTTTTTTTTTTTAAGGCCATTTAGATATCCAGACATCACACTTGCGCCATCGTAACGTTGCTCTATTAATTTATGTTTATAGTCAAATTGGTCCAAAATTTGATCCAATAGAGAATATAAATTCTCCGACGTTCTATCGGAGCTGACATTATAAAATCCTAAGAATCTCTCGACTACTGAACCTTCTGAATTAACGTATCTTAAAATTATGGAGCACTGGGAGGTTTGCGTAATATCAGTGGTGTCATCCACTTGCACAGAAAAAAACTGTGTGTTCATTATTTCATTTACATGACCATTTAAATAATCGGAAATGCATTCAATTAATAACTAATTATTTCGTTTTGAATAGTTTTCGAGTCACCAGTAAAAATATTTTTAATTTTTTTGTGATGATCTTTTAGTTCTTGGAAACTTCTCGATATTAATAAACCTAAAAGCTTTTTAAAATTCCCCCTATTTTCATTGACTCGCTGCTCTCATCATGGCCGCGAAAGACTAACTCTTGTTTTGCAAGGTCCAAAACTGCGTCAATTACCAAGCACATAAATAGTCTATTTAATCGGACGTTTTCGTTAAAACGTATTTTCTTTTAAAGTGTCAGCTATAGTGCTTTGATTTTTTTACAAATGTTTTTAACATTAATTCGCATTTTAAATGCTCCGCCGAGTCTTCATGTTTATGTAAAGACCTTCATATATTTAACATACCTGCAAATCCTTCCTTATTCCACACTGACTATTTATTGGAAACTAGTAAACAAGGCCAGCAAAACAATTTTTGTAATATTTGACTACTGTGTACGCCGAAAACCAGGATAACGATTAAAACTCTGATCTTGTTCCTTCCATCGATTAAATGGAATTTCCAAGAAAATGCAATAAAGTTGTAACAACACCATAAATAGATATAAAACAAAACAATCAAGTAAACTGCAAAGGAACTAACCGGTTGCAGCGAAACCCGCGAAAATAAAAGTAAACAACCACCCCAATCTGAACGACACGTGGGTGTAGTGTACTGCGTTAGCAATTCACCGAGAGCGTTGTATGGCGCTGGTTAACATTAATCTTCCATGCGGTCGACGTCATCGCGAACGAGTTGTCATAGCAACGTAGTAGGAAAATCGTAAACTAAACATAGCACCTCCAGCAAAGTCGAAGAGGTTTGCGCCACTATTATAGTTGTTATAATAAAGTTCGATTGAAAGTTTTAAAAAGACATGCCGCCAACGGTCAATTAAAATATTTATTCGAGATGTATAGTTTATTTTTTGGCAATTGGGAGAATAAATGAATGTAAAAACTTCAGTTTTAAGAGATATATAATTAATATAGTTAGATGTTTGTTTGTTTATTTTTCCTGGTGAAGTAGCACTTCACCTACTTCACTGAATAGCCGCCACTGTCCGACCAACGGTCACGTCATTACCACCATATAGTAGTTATAATAGGGGAGCGCCTCCTCCTCCTCCTCTTCCTCTCTCTCATGATTCGCATCATATTTTTAATTTTTTCTCTTTGTTCTTTACATTTGATTTTGCATTCTTAAGTCTTATAAATAGGCGCATCAAGATCATTTTAGTATGTTAAGTGGGTTGCAATAATAGCAGGTATAAATTGGCAATCTTCTCCTATAAATTCTATTAGGTGGCTTAATTCTCCTACAAAGTATGATTTCCCAAATGTATTGAAAAACGTATAGGCTTATAATTCCTTCTAAATAATCATCACAATAGTCAATTGCTTCCAAATAATCTCGTTTCAGTGGATAAAACAGCTTGGTGTATTCATCTTTCGAAATCACTTCAAAGAAATTGAGATATTTAACTTTTAACTGTCTGATAGTTGTAGTTAATTTTTCGCGATTACACATAATTCACTTATTACTTGACACATTTTTTTCTTTTTGTTTTATACAAAATTGGTGGAAAAATTCAAAAATAACTTTTTACGCAACTCGAGCACAGCTTAGTAAATGTGCCTCGGCATACTAAAATTATCATGATGCACCTATTTATAAGACTTAAGAATGCAAAATCAAATGTGGGAGAACAAAGAGAAAAAATTAAAAATATGATGCGAATGAGAATAAAAGGGGAGGAAGTTAAGAATGAGGGACATGAGAGAGAGGAAGAGGAGGAGGAGGAGGCGCTCCCCTATTATAACTACTATCAATAAACTAAAAAACATATAATGTCAAAGTGTAATAATCTTTATTGGTTAAAAAGTTTAATCAATCAATGCGAATGTTTATTTTTGTGTCGATATTTGGTTTTATTTTTGTAGTTACAACCCGCAAACCTCCTTCCTGATGTGCGTCTTGTTTTAGACTTCATATTCTTCATACGAGAAAACAGCTGCTCGTACACATATGTGCTCCCAAACAAAGACATCAATTTCTGGGCATGTTTTCGGATTTCAGGAAACGGGTTTTGATCGACATATTTTGAACAAAAATCAAGAAGACCCATGTCGAACTTGTCTTTTGAGTTCCGAATTACACTGCAAATCGATAAGCTCCATCCTCCATCAAAAACGCGTTTTAGCATTTTTCCTCTGCTCAGCCAACGAACATCAGAAAAATATGTAACATCACCATACTCGGCATTAATCAGGGTTGCCAGATTGTCCTGTTCAATTTCCCAAAATCCCCAAAAAGTTATTTTGGTAGGTATATTATGAATTTCTTTCTGAATTTTAAAACAGATTAACAAACGTCTAAAATATGAACAACAGGATAATTTAAAAAAAATAAATTAATTCATTTCAGAAAATACGTCCAAAACAGATTCAGAAAATTGATCTGTTTTTGATATTATCTATGGCAGGGGTGCTCAAACTTGAACTGCTGGCGATCTACCTCAATATTTTTAGATTACTTACGATCGACTCTGAGAGGCTGCAAGTATGTGTGATGCAGGGTTGTCGTACATACACGATACATACAGCCTACCTACCTAGGTAGGGTGTACCGTAGCATATATAGATATTAGCTTTCCGCACAATATATATTATTTTAGTCAAGGTTTGGGTTAGGTTTAGTTAGGTTCTTCTCTACAATATCAATGAAAAAAACTCATAGTTATTCAAAATTGCGAGTTTATTGGTTGTTTCAAAACAAAAGAGTTACATATGATGTTAAACTTAACTAATGAGTGACTGGATGTTAAAGCGTGGCACTGCATGTCCTCAGCATACTTTTCATAAGATGGTACGTAACCACTGAGTGGTAATCGCAAGCATGATGCCATATGATCGTCAGTTAGTCGATTGCGATATTTTGACTTAATTATCTTCATTTCAGAAAATGCAGACTTGCACAAGTAACTTGACCTAAACATTGCTCTCAGTTGAAGGGTGATTTGCCTTAGATTCGGATATTTATCTTCAAATATAAAACACCAGAAATTTGTATCAGATGCTGTAGCTTTGAGATGTATATCTGATATAATCTGCACCAACTCATTTTCAACAGAACATGAGTTCATATTAAACTGACTTGCTATTTCAGTAGCTAATTCCTCAATGTTTTTACATGAAAAAGGATAACTCATAAATGATGCCACATTTGCCAAGTTACTACAATCATAAAAACGCATTTCGAATTGTCCCAAAATATTTGATAATTCAGCCTCATACGTATCATAATTCAACTGAGGAATCCTTGCTTTCAAAGACGGAAAATGTTTCAGATCCTTTCTTTTCAGTTGATCTATCATAAGTTGCAATTTACTTTTGAATGCGTTTAGTGCGCTATTCATCTCAATAACAGTTTTTCCTTTATCTTGAAGCTCCAGGTTAATGGTGTTTAAGTGCATTGAAATGTCAGTCAAAAATGCCAAATCAGTCAGCCATTTTTTGTTTTTCAACATCTGAGTGTCATCACCTCTTTCGTCTAGAAAAGCTGTTATTTCGGGCAATAATTCTTGAAACCTTTCTAGGAATTTTCCGCGACTCAACCACCTGACGTCCGTATGAAGAACTAAATCAGTGTGTTCAGCTGACTCCCTATCTTCCAACTGCAACTTAAAGAGCCGCCGTTGCAAGCTACGTGCACGGATGGAATTCACAATTTTTGTTGCAATACCCATAATTTCCTCGGTGTTTAAAAGTTTTGAACACAAAACTTGTTGATGTACAATGCAATGGATTGAAAAAAATGAAGGGAAATCTTCATTAGCTCGACACAATGCCACAAAACCGTTTTTGTTTCCAGTCATTGCTGGTGCTCCATCGGTTGTAATGCACACTAATTTATACATTGGTAGCTTGTAGTTTTTTACAAAATTGAAGAAAACGTCATATATATCTTCGCCACGGGTCTTCTCCTTCAGAGGAATGATTGTCAAAAATTCTTCCTTTGCCAACATGTCATTGAATACCATCCGAATAAAAATACACAGCTGGGCAGTGTCTGTCATATCGGTGGATTAGTCGAACTGTAAAGAAAAGTATGTCCATTCCATGATATCATCTTTTAGTTTATCTGCCATGTCCTGACTCATGTCTTCAATACGCCTTGTGACAGTCGGACGAGATAACTGAAGTTCTCTAATAGCAGACATGATTTTTGTTTTATTTTTAAAATCTCCAAATAAAGTCTCACCCGCTTCAATGAATGCTTCCTTCACAACCGATCCATCTTCGAATGGTTTCTTGTGTTTCGCCAATATATGAGATATTTTATAAATGACGTGATCGTAGCAGCTTTTGATTGTTTGGCTGGTCTTGTGAACATGGTTTGTTCTTTTTTCAAACAAGATATCAAATCACGTACTTTTCGTTTTCTTAATTCACTCTGTGGTGGAAAATCATTTTCATAGTTTTTATGAACCATTTAATGATGCCTCTCTAAGTTACCACGCTTAGGTATTGCAACTGACGCACGATAAATAAGACAAATGCACTTATCCTTCACTATACAAAACAAAAATTCTTCCAATCGTTATTAAAATGATACATTTTAGATTTCTTCGCTGCACTCATTTTTACTATTTAATAATAAACTTTGTCTCGACGTAGTATTGCCTTCAAGTTGCAATTCAGAATGACTCCAATTCCTGCAGGCGCAACATTTATATCGGCGTGAACGAAAGTCTCGAATGTTCCCATCAAACGCGCCGCCCGAAATTTCTAGAAAAGCGACAAGAATAAAAACGCGGCCTTTCTTTGACAAGGTTCCTTTGATAAAGCCGCCTTTTGCCGCTAGCAGAGTGTTATTTTATTATGTAATACATTTTTGTAGTTTAGTTAAGTACCTACTTATTCAAAAAAATTTTCTTCTCGAGATCCACTCAAAAAGCACTCGCGATCGACCGTTTGAGCACCCCTGATCTATGGTGTTGTTGCTGGTATTATACATGCTAGCATTAATTTCGCTTAGTAAAAAACTAACACAACTCTTACTAATGAGGTACCATATTCTCACTATGGCATCCCCACAACGTATTGCCATCCGAAGAAAATTGGACATGGCTAATTTCTTAATTTGTTTCTTACCGAACTGAATATTTTTATTCGATATCAGAGGGTGACACAAAGTAGTAAAATATATTTTTTTAATTTTTAAGGCGATGATGAAGATGTGTCAGATTCTTTTCTCCAGGGTAAATATTTTTCCCCAGAAAAAAATCTCCCCAAAAAATCTCCCGAAGAAAAAAAAATTCCCTAATTTTTGGGGAAAATCTCCTAATCTGGCAACCCAGGCATTAATTTCGTGTGAAAAATTTTGGAATTTTCTGTGGTTGAGGCCTCTTGATTTCATGAAGTTTACAGTTTTTACGACTATATTCAACACCTCATCCCCTGCCCTTGAATGTCTCAAACTTTGTGGCATTCTTTGTATCGTAATGTCTTTTTAAGTTGGATTCTTTCAAGGCTGAAAGGGATTCTTGACACACCTAACAGACGGGTTTTTGATTAACACTAGCGAAGTACAACTCAATTCCACTTTTCCTGAAATATGCGCTTTTTTTCGGTTTTTTACCGAAGTAGAAGCCATTTTTAATGTCAAGGTTGAAGAAACGAGTTTTATTTTCCGATAACAATATCCACGACAAAACTAAATTTGCGCGACTGCACGCCACAATATCTGCCTTACACGCTTCTATTAATATTTCCGCAGATATCCGTGAAAAACCGAAAATCATCATTTTCCTTTCCATTTTTTTCCAGGCTGCCGTTGAAAAGATATTACAATATAAATTTTACATTTATATAGCCACTTTCCTCCTCTACAAGATGGCGTACTCAGATTTAAAATCCTATGTTTCATCTTCGAGGTTTCAGCATCAACTTCACTTTTTTAAATACCTACGGACATGGATTTTTTATTTCATTTTTAACAAGTCCTTGACCTCCCAAAACCAATGATATAATGCACTCCTACATTTAGAGTATTTAAAATTATCCATTGTAAATTTGGCAAGATTCTGGCTTCCCGTCTCTCTCTATTACATTGTTTCTTATGGGAAAATATCTAATCTTCTGTTCAAACATTATAACTCTATTAAAAATTTCATTGGCAAACAACAAACTTTCGTAACTGTCGCAAAATTTTGTCCTTAAAATTTTTACTCTAGTAGTATTATATATTATATAATAAAACTCGATTTGTTTTGGTATTTTTTAATTTACAGTTATTCGTTATAAATCATATAAAGTTTGAGCGTAGGTTTCACATAAACTGAGAAATATTCATAAAATAAAACATAAATCTTCCGCATCGAAATTACTGAATGGAATAGCTTCGTTGCCCATCTTATTTTTACTCCTAACATTATGAGTTATAACATTTTGATTTGAGGAATCACATGATGCCTTCTCCGAGATTTGACGTCCGTACATCGGCGTCCCATGATCTTTTGCCATCGTTTGTATTCGCGTGAGTGTCGGGTTATTTCTGGACACGCTCACTTGATAGAAACGGTGGCATTCTAAAAATAACCAAATGGATTGAAGGCGGCTCGCGTGAAAAAAAAACAGCTCTTATTGATGAGACACGTGATTGGCGCAAAATCACGTTTTGGCGGTATAATTATGAGTTTTGGCAGATTATTACAAAATGATTACATTAGGTTTATGATAAATGGTTTTTGCGTTCCAGTTTTGAGGTCTGGGCGGAATGTTCTTCCGTATTGTGCAGAGACAAAGTGACTGAGATATGAAAGTAAATCATACACATATCCCGGAGAAAACTACATTAAAAAAATTCGTCAAAATTTGGTTTTTGATTTTTTGATTTGGCAAAGAATATCAAACACGGTTTTCGCTAAAAAAAAAACACCAAAAACCATTTTTCTGCATGGTCATAACAATTATCGTTAATATGACGAGAGATTTTATTTTGTTAGGCGAAAATTGAAAAGATTAAATCTGCTCATATTTATGAGTTTAGGTACCACTTCGTATTTCGGAGGCCTTTCAGTAAAAAAATTTAAAAAAAACTATTACTTCATTAAAAAAGAATTACTACTTATCATTGTAGTAGGCTATGGCTGTCAGAATTTGACTCGGATTTTTCAAATCGACTAACGCTCATGTTACTTGTTAAAAAATACTTAGAAACTCGTTTTTCCCATTTTTCGGAAAAATTAGATGCACTAGGGATATTATCCGTGCCTATTTCAAGCAAGTTTTTTAAACTGTCAAACCTCCGTAACAACGAGCTGTTTTCTACTGACAAATAACATATTAAGTATTTTTAAATTATGTCCACAGCACTTTGAAAATTGTTGGATAAATATTTTGGTGTTTTTATTGTTTTACTCTGGTACAATAGTCCTAACGAACCAATCTAGAAATCTAGAAGAAACTCTAGAAACAATTTTTCAAGAAAAATTTGTCTTTTGTAATATTCAAATTTGTTGCTTTTTTATTACTTTCATGCATGACATTTTACCAAAACCCTGACGTCTTATGATTTTGTTGTTATCTGCGAGAATAACAGAAGTTTGTCGACAAAATTTTCACTGTAGTATAGTCGAATGCGGTCTTATCGTGCGGGTCCAAAGGTCACCAACATTATGAATCAAATCAGAAAACACAGTGAATACCAAAATGTTGTGTGATTCTTTTATCGAGCTATTAAATCTCGATGGGCTATTTACAAATATACAGGGAGAAAGAAAATAGTTTTTTTATTATATTACGCAATATTATTAAGATAGCCACTTAATATTATTTTATAAATTAAATGCCGAGGGACTAAATAAGAAAATTCGCTAAATGTGTATTTGGTTAAAATTTTTTGGTTGGCAGAAACAAAAATACACAAAATGGCAAGCGCGTTAACAAAGTCGGAAGGCGGTTCGAATCAGTGGAACAATCAGGATATGTTCTGTTTATACAGCCACTTAATGAAAGTGAGACTTTTTCAATTTCATTTTCAATCACCAAAAATTATGAGCCCCGCTTGACCTAAAAATCTAACTACTTATACAGTGTCATTTATTTAAATTCGGGCCACCCCTGTGCAAAGAAAACTTGTTTTCTTTTTGTATTGTGATAAAAAAAAATTTATTTTGCAAAAATATTATACACTTTTGTTAAAAACACGAGATAATTAGTTATTACTTCCCTCGTGAGATTTTTTCAGATCTTGACGTTTAAAGGTCCCTAGATGCCGGAAAACATGTTTTCTTAATTCCGTCTGTCTGTAGGTATGGCTGTCCGTCAGTCTGTCTGTTCACGGCATAGCTTAAAAACTACTTATCCGATTTCTTCAAATTTCAGTCTAAAATGAAGGGCCATGCATGCGAAAAATACAGGCTATATATATATATATATATATATATATATATATATATATATATATATATATATAGTTAATATATATAATTTTCTTGGGTATAGGTCCGAAAAAAGAAAGTAATTGTGACTGAGGTTTTGATAGTGTCACATATATTGTCAATTTTAAAAAAATATCATTTTTGACGTTTCGGCAGGAACACCCTTGCCTTTCTCTTTCTTTTTTCGGACCTATACCCAAGAAAATTATATATATTAACAATATAAAAGGAAGGTCAAGAAACTCTTACCAAATCTATATATATATATATATATATATATATATATATATATATATATATATATATATATATATATATATATATATATATATATATATATATATATATATATATATATATATATATATATATATATATATATATATATATATATATATATATATATATATATATATATATATAATTACATTACAAATGTACTAAAAAAGTAAGCAAAAAAATGGTGTCAAATCTAATAAAAAAAATTTTAAATTAAAATTCACTGGTTAATATCCAGGAGCCAGTGGCAAAAGCTCTGAGAATCGGTATAAGGAATGTACAGAAACTTGTGCATGAAAAAAAAACATAATTTACTTCCGAAGAAGATTAAGAAATGTACACGAAAAAATCCAAAGGCAAAAGACTTAAGTTACATTGCAAAAATGGATATTCATAATGCAATTTATGATTTATACACGTCAAAGACTAATATAATCCTTCAGAAACTTTTTAATATTATAGACTAAAAAATATCATCATCACTTAAAAAATCCTCATCTTTTGAGTCGTCCTCAAATGGCGCAATGATCATTGGTGCTATTTCGACATCTAGAACTCATTCTCGATTCCACCAATCCCATATTAACTTCTCCGTATGTTCCATAGACTTTTTCCAGTACTCCGGCGTAATATAATTTAATGAATCTTGCCAAACAATTTGCACTTCATCTGATGTAAGACCATCGTTCACGTGTTTTTCGTAATATGATTTTGCCCCAGCCCATATTAATTCTATTCCGTTAAACTGGCAATGGTATGGCGGCAGTCGTAAAACCGCATGTCCATTTTCCCGTAATATTTCACCTACGGCATATATTGTTGGTTTTTTAATAGATTTTGCCATTAAAAGAAGTTCTAGTTTCAGCATATTAGGTAAAGGATTTTGTTTTTGTTTTATTAGCCAGTTATAAATATCACTTTTTTTCCAAGGTGAAGTAGGTTGTTTATTTAAGATTCTTGAATGATAAGATGCATTGTCCAGAATGATTAAAGATGGAGCATCTAAATCTGGAATCAGTTGTTCTTTTTACCACTTTGCACAGTTCATATTATCATGGTAGTCCTTACTTTTGGATGTTGAAGAAAACAGTAAACTTGCACCTGGGAGACATCCTGTTGAAGAACCTGCATGCAAAATAATGAACCGTTTTCCCGTCACACATACCTTTTTTCTCTTGACACTTTTTACAGACTCGTCCTGCCAAGATTTGGAACCACTTCCATTAGAAAATATCCAAATCTTGTCTAAAAATACCACTTTTCTAAATTTTGAATTAACGTTTTCCGTGTATTTCTTTAAAAAATGGATACGCTGCCTTGCTCTATGTGGCAACTCGCATAAAAATCTTCGATTACAGTCCTTTTTATATCGAAAACCCAACCTTTTTATTAATTTTGACAACGATTTTAGTCCTTTCGCTTTTTTCGTGTACATTTCTTAATCTTCTTCGGTAGTAAATTATGCTTTTTTTCATGCACAATTTTCTGCACAGTCCTTATACCGATTCATAGAGCTTTTGCTACTGCCTCCTGGATATTGGCCGGTGAATTTTCATTTTCGTAATATTTTGTTAGATTTAATACCATTTTTTTCGCTTGTGGATGCAAAAAACCCGAAAATTGTTTTCTATTACTCATTTTGTCACTGACTTGTTAATCTGACTTTGAAGTGGCATAGCTCAAAGATTTTTGCAACTGGTGGTATTTATATGTTTATCCTCTTTTTTCATATGAAAATATCATAGGTCTATCTAATTCATCTTCCGGATTTATTCGGAGGATATGATTACACGTAATAAAAGAAAAACAAACTTAAAAAGTTTGTCATTGATAAATCGTACGACCCGCACGATAACACTGCTTTTGACTATAGCGATATATTATATAATAAAACTTGATTTGTTTTGGTACCTTTTAATTTTCAGTTATTCATTATAAATCATATAAAGTTTGAGCGTAGGTTTCACATAAACTGAGAAATATTCATAAAATAAAACCTAAATCTTCCGCATCAAAATTACTGAATGGAATAATTTCGTTGCCCATTTTATTTTTATTCCTAACATTATGAGTTATAACATTTGAGGAATCACATGATGCTTTTCTGGGGACTTGACGTCCGTACATCGGCGTCCCATGATCTTTTGCCTTCGTTTGTGTTCGCCTGAGTGTCGGGTTATTTTTGGACACACTGACTTGATAAAAACGGTGGCATTCTAAAATATCCAAGCGAATCGAAGGCGGCCGGCGTGAAAAAAAGCGGCTCTTATTGATGAGACCCGTGATTGGCGCAAAATCACGTTTTGGCGGCATAATTGTTTTGGCAGAGAGCTCTGAATAAATTGCATCGTTGGGCAGCTTATTACAAGATGATTACGTTAGGTTTATGATATATGGTTTTTGCGTTCAGATTTTGAGGTCTGGCCGGAATGTTAGTTCTTTCGTATCGTGCTAAGACAAAGTGGCTTGTTATATATACGGATAAATATTGCAGAGAGAATACCTAAGACAATGGTTCAGACGCGTAGAAGTATGAAAATGTATCTTCGCAATAAACAGAGTCTTGTTAAAAGGCGGACTCAAACGACTGGTGTACCTACTTGACATATAATCGTCACTGGTGAATACTTGTCATGTCGTGTGCATGGTCTAATTGTATAAATATTCGACAATTGTTTATTTCCCTTCGATTGTTTGTAAATCAAATCAAATGTTTGTCAAGTACACAAGTACTGTGACAGAGCATCTTGGATATTTGTCAAATGCACAATTATATGTGTATTTTTCAAACACACTAGTCGTTTGAGTCCGCCTTTAATAAACGGAGATCCGTATGGCCGGAGACCCGGAGAGTCATTTGTTTTTAGATATTGCGCCATTTTGACCAACCTACTAGACTAATAAAATGTTATTAGTTTCATATTTTATTAGCTTTTCGAAAAATTGTATGCAACAGATAATTGACAACTGTACTTCATTTCAAAAGGCTAGGAAGTTGTAAATATGGGTAAATCGAAAAGCTCGCCTTTTAAAGAGTGGACAAATAAAACATTGCATCATAAATTCTAACAATATTGTACAAATATTAAGTTGTTTTGTTGGTTTATGGCTGAGACATTACAGATGGGTCAAAACCAATTAGCATATGATTAGATTTTATTATTTCTAAAGAAAAATGATATGCCAGTGGCATTTCTATAGAATAAATTGGTGTTTTCTCTGTCATTTTGCACTTTAGGCAAAAATGATAAAGAACAACTTTTATTACATTTTTGACGCCGAATCGAATGAAGTAGACATATACAGGGTGTTCAATTAAAAAACTATCAGTTTTTTGCAAATATCTCGAGAACCGTACATTCTATTGTTTCTCTGCTTTCACTATCGTAATCAGCAGGAAAAAATACAAAACTTTCATAATTTAACCTACATCGTAGCTCTCATAAAAAGAAAGTTAGCAATGGTGCCAACTTAACTTTGAACACCCTGTGTCTACTGCCAGGTGATAGTATACCAGCCTACCCTAACATTGGATCAGACGTTCTCGAGAAGGCGCTCCTTCATGAGGCCAGATGCTTCCTCTCACGGATTTTCATACTATAATTATCATTATGTAACAATCATTTCTACGCGCATAATCTGTGTCTAATATAATTTGCTGGTAAACATAATTATTTCTTTTAGCGCCTGGCGTTGAAGTAAGACATATATTTCTAGATTGCCAAATTATGTCAGGTGAACAGCGCGCAAATATTAGCTCTTCATTCCTAATCTATAATAAAGTATTTTTTATATCTTTCGCCTTGTCAGAGGTGCTAACTGGATTAATCTGTTGTTTACATGTTGAAGATTTTTAGGTTTAAAATTTCAAAAATTATTTAGTAAATTTGCGTAATGCGTAATTGTTTATGACTACACAGGCCACGGTGGGATATAAATTAATTTAGTAATACCCGTCAATAATAGTTTGGATTTATGTTCAAAATCATTTATTTGTTTTAGACATAACTAAAATAGATTTTGTATATATATATATATATATATATATATATATATATATATATATATATATATATATATATATATATATATATATATATATATATATATATATATATATATATATATATATATATACAGGGTGTCCGGAAATTGCGTCGCCAAATTTCAGAGGGTGATTCTACATAAAAAAATATGAAAAAAAAATCATATGCATCTGGGTCCGCAAACGCCTCATAAGGGTGCTAGGACCTATTGAAGATGTCGCCCAAAACATGCTTTTTATTATATTACTTTGGAACTGCTTTTGTACCAGTTATGAATTTTGGTACAGGAATAGTCACTAATGAAAGCTATTTTTAGCGGCTAGCAAATTTTAAATTTCTTAACCAGGGGCGTGCCGGCAGGGGGTGTGCTGTTTTTAGTTAGTCATTGTTTTTTCAACCCTGTACTTTTTTGAAATTTTAATAGAATATTAGGATTTTCTACTATTTCTCTCATAAAAAAGATGCTCTTGGTTAATGGTCGAAAAGTTTGATTGATTTTTTTTTTTCATTTCCGCAAAACTTACTCTACTACTCATTTCCGCAAAACTTACTCTACTACACGGAACTTTTGCTTTAAAGACTGTCGCATTTTTCTTAATTGTGTACAACATAGGATTTGTCCATAGAAGTATGCAACAAATGGGAAACTTTTTGATAACTTATTTCTCAGAAAAATTTGATCGTAATAAAAGTTGGGGCATGAAGAGAAAAAAATTTCAGCTAAATTGGTCAAACCGCCGCGGAGTGATCGATGTACAAAGATAAAAAAAATACATTCGATATCCGGCTTCAAATTTACGATTGGTCAATTGGTTTTGGATATATCGGCAAAAAACCGAAAATGGCGGATTTCGTTTTTCTCCAGTAAATCCAACATGGTAAATTTTGCTCAGCTGTCAAAATGTGATATTATTGGGTCACTTTTTTAAGACGAATAAGATGGCGTGTACGATACTTCTCCATCGTCTTTTGTTATTCCGCAACCCGCCTCAACTTCCATTTTTCTTATGGCCGCCATATTGGATTTTTCGATTTTTGGAAAGAGCGTAAAATTTTCATGAGGTCTATAAATTTGTTCCTCCTGCGACCATAAAAATCCTGAGACAAAGTGTTTTGGACACATTTAGAAATATTAACGGAAATACATTTGACAGGGTTGTACGAAAAACAGTCACCAATTATAAAGTGTCTAGATGCAAATGGACGTGATTTTGGAAATCTATAAATTGATGTAACCCAGGTACAAAGTAGTTAGACGATGGAGACATATCGTACACATCATCTTATTCTTTCTTAGTGTCCGAAGAATGTCACATTTTGACAGCTGTCAAATTAACCGTTTTGGATTTACTGGCGAAAAACGAACTCCGCCATTTTCAGTTTTCGCCGATATTTCCAAAACCAATTGACCGACCGTAAATCTGTAGCCGGATATCAAATGCGCCAAGTTTCTTCTAAAACTTTTCCCAATGTGACCTTTGTTGTAGGTATAATAGGAGCCGAGATCCCTATATAGAGAATTGAATCTGGGACACACTGTATGTTTTTTGATTGTTTTTTGTTTCCTTGGAATATGGTTCGAGTGGTACAGGGTAATGAAAACTATTTCATTTCCTTGAAAAATCTTTTATTATTTATATTTTCAGGCGTTTTCACCAAATTTCAGTCTTTCTCAATGAAATAGTAAAAACATTTTTGGTTTCAGGAGATTGCATCGCACAATTAGGTAATTGTTAATCAGTACATTTATATATTGTTGACATACATATACAAAAAATAGGTAAACTATTTTACCTATTTATAATGGAAACTAATTTTCCATTATATATTTTGTTGCAGATGGTAAATTGAGATACATTTTTTTAATTGCTAACTTGGGTGACATATTACCACAATTTATTTGTTTATTCCTGGAAGAAAATTATACAGAGCAATCAACCTCTTCAAATATACAATAATAATGATAATAATAAGATGTAAAAACTTTTCGATTTTCATTTGAATGCTCCAGTAATATTTGCCTCTGCTAACCCTTTGGAGTCCTTGATGAATGGCCGCCTTCAATTGGCATAAAGCATCACTGCACGGTTTTACACTTATCTTCCGATTGTTTCTGGAACTAATACTAACAGTCTATATCTGAATAAAAAATGCTGCATAACTGGCTCTTGTTCTTTGCACAAAATGAAACATAATTTTTGTATCGGCTTCATCTGTGCTTTCTAATCATTATCGCAAGTAGATAAGGAAGTAATACTTTTAAAGACATCTATTAAAATATACAAATGAAATAAGGGCTTTGGATATCCCCATCTCTCTCAAAGAGTTGGGGAGTAATCGATGTACAAAGATAAAAAAAATACATTCGATATCCGGCTTCAAATTTACGATTGGTCAATTGGTTTTGGATATATCGGCAAAAAACCGAAAATGGCGGATTTCGTTTTTCTCCAGTAAATCCAACATGGTAAATTTGACAGCTGTCAAAATGTGATATTATTCGGTCACTTTTTTAAGACGAATAAGATGGCGTGTACGATACTTCTCCATCGTCTTTTGTTATTCCGCAACCCGCCTCAACTTCCATTTTTCTTATGGCCGCCAAATTGCATTTTTCGGTTTTTGGAAAGAGCGTAAAATTTTCATGAGGTCTATAAATTTGTTCCTCCTGCGACCATAAAAATCCTGAGACAAAGTGTTTTGGACACATTTAGAAATATTAACGGAAATATACTTGACAGGGTTGTACGAAAAACAGTCACCAATTATAAAGTGTCTAGATGCAAATGGACGTGATTTTGGAAATCTATAAATTGATGTAACCCAGGTACAAAGTAGTTAGACGATGGAGACATATCGTACACATCATCTTATTCGTTCTTAGTGTCCGAAGAATGTCACATTTTGACAGCTGTCGAATTAACCGTTTTGGATTTACTGGCGAAAAACGAACTCCGCCATTTTCAGTTTTTCGCCGATATTTCCAAAACCAATTGACCGACCGTAAATCTGTAGCCGGATATCAAATGCGCCAAGTTTCTTCTAAAACTTTTCCCAATTTGACCTTTGTTGTAGGTATAATAGGAGCCGAGATCCCTATATAGAGAAGCGAATCTGGGACACACTGTATGTTTTTTGATTGTTTTTTGTTTCCTTGGAATATGGTTCGAGTGGTACAGGGTAATGAAAACTATTTCATTTCCTTGAAAAATCTTTTATTATTTATATTTTCAGGCGTTTTCACCGAATTTCAGCCTTTCTCAATGAAATAGTAACAACATTTTTGGTTTCAGGAGATTGCATCGCACAATTAGGTAATTGTTAATCAGTACATTTATATATTGTTGACATACATATACAAAAAATAGGTAAACTATTTTACCTATTTATAATGGAAACTAATTTTCCATTATATATTTTGTTGCAGATGGTAAATTGAGATACATTTTTTTAATTGCTGACTTGGGTGAGATATTACCACAATTTATTCCTAGAGGAAAATTATACAGAGCAATCAACCTCTTCAAAAATACAATAATAATAATAATAATAATAATAAGATGTAAAAACTTTCCGATTTTCATTTGAATGCTCCAGTAATATTTGCCTCTGCTAACCCTTTGGAGTCCTTGAAGAATGGCCGCCTTCAATTGGCATAAAGCATCACTGCGAGGTTTTACACTTATCTTCCGATTGTTTCTGGAACTAATACTAACAGTCTATATCTGAATAAAAAATGCTGCATAACTGGCTCTTGTTCTTTGCACAAAATGAAACATAATTTTTGTATCGGCTTCATCTGTGCTTTCTAATCATTATCGCAAGTAGATAAGGAAGTAATACTTTTAAAGACATCTATTAAAATATACAAATGAAATAAGGGCTTTGGATATCCCCATCTCTCTCAAAGAGTTCGAGTTTTTGGGAAAGCTTACAACTTATGAAGAATTTAAGAGATAGCAAAGATTTAATTTCTTTATTTTTAGGCAAACAATGTAAGAATTTTTCTGCCTCGTATATCATTATATGTATTTTTAGTCCTCTTCAAAATTGGATATTTAGGAGGTAGGGGGAATCAGGTAGTTTTAGATAAGCATGTAGGGCAACTTGAGTTTGGAATCTTCTCTAATAGCCTAGAATGGTAAGATGTGTTATCCATCACTATGAGGGAAGGCTCTTCTAAATTTGGGAGTAATTGTTCCTGAAAATATTTTCGAAATTTTCAGAATTCATAGCGTTATGGTAATCATCGGACCTGGACTCAGATTTACAAATAAGCCTTGCGTTAGCTACAAAAACCTGTCTCTGATCCAACATGCGAAATAATGCATCTGACGCCTTCTGAACTTTTCTTTTTGACAGTTTTAATTGAACTATAAATGACTTAATTTCATAGCCCACTAGGTTATTATTATTCAAGCAGCTGTTGAACGGCCGTCACCTTGGATTTTAGAAACGACCAATTTTTATGACGTCACTATAATTTGTTTTAGTCTATTTTTGAACTTTTTTATTTGTGAAAAAAGGTAAGCAGTACACGGGCTCGTGAAATGAACTTTAAAATGTTTTTGTACTTTCGGGACTGAAATATATCCTTTAGTTCGGCCTAATAGGGACTAAAGAGGTCCATTTAGCCCCAAGGGACTAAATAGTTATTTATACTATAAGGGATGTAAGTAACATTTACCAGTCGAAGACGAGTTTGCGCCCGAGCGATAGCTAGGGCTGGCAAAAAAGTTCGAGACTGGTTAATGTATATAAAATTTTTCCCCTTCTCTCTATTGTATATTTACAAGAATATGCTGGATATATTTTTGGATTTTCATTATCATTATATTCGGTAGCATTCTCATTAAATTATGAAGGCAGCCGTGATCCGTTGCCAGAGCAACATAAGCAGTTTTTATTTTATCAACAACGTCAAGTTGACAATTCATAGCGAAAAGTTTGAAGAAGTCGAATTGTTTCATTCTGTGTGGACAAAATGGATGTTTCAGACATAGAAGAGTCAGCGAATATTGCTTGTTTATCTCTACTACCGGAAAAGTCGACAAAAAGGTATGAAGCAGCATATAAATCCTTTAAGAATTGTTGCCAAAGCAAGACGGCCACTGCAGTCTCAGAAACCTTGTTTTTGGCGTATTTCCACGAAAAAAGTGCTATACTGAAGTCCCCATCAAGCTTATGGTGTGAGTATTCGATGTTGAAGTCCACTCTTTTTATAGAGGAAAATATAGATATTTCTAAGTATCCAAAACTTCGGGCATTTTTGAAAGGAAAAAATGATGGTTATAGACCCATAAAATCGAATGTGTTTAACACGGAAGATGTGAATAAGTTCATGCTTGAAGCCCCCGATGATATATACTTATTGATGAAGGTCATAATGGTAATGCGAGTTGCTGGAGCGTGCCGTTCTAATGAACTCTATAAAATGAAAATAGACATGTTAAAATAAGTCAAGAAGTCATAATTGTGACCATTCCTGACTCCAAAAATGGAATGTCACGTACATTTACAGTGACAAAAAGTGACGACACTCAGGTTTATCATTTCAAAATAATTCAAAAGTACATTGATACAAGATCCCACATGACGACTATTAATACGCGCTTCTTTATGCGATATCAAAATGGAAAGTGCTTAAACCAGCTTGTCGGGAAAAATACGTTTTCGTCAATTCTAAGTAAAATTGCGAAATTTTTAAAGTTGGAGAACTCCAAAATCTATACTGGACACTCTGTTAGAAGAACGTCGGCAACTTTATTAGCAAATATTGGAGTTGATGTATTAGCTATCAAGCGACATGGTGGATGGAAATCCGCTACTATTGCGGAAAGTTACGTAGCTGAGAACCTCAATAAAAAGGAATAGCGAATAAAATGTTATACAATAAGACCCAGCCAGAAGTCTGTTGCAGTGCTTTAACAGTGACAAAAACATTGATTAGAAATGAAGGATCTGTGGAGTCAGAAAATGTAATAAACATCGAGAAGAAACAAGAAAACGTGTTTCCAAATTTTGTTAATAATGTAAATAATTGTAATAATTGTACCATTAATATTCATTCAATTAATGTCACCGGATTTTTGTAATATGTTGATGAAATCAAAATTTAAAGCTACTTATAATAATTTTAGATTATTATTTTCCTAGGGATGTAAGTTGACTTACATCCTGTCGTTAAGGGCAACCAATACCTTGTTGAGTAACTTTCACTTACGTCTGTCAAAGCTGTGTCAAAATAGATTGCTTACAATACAGGGAGGGTTGAAACTGTATTTTAGCAACACATAATTAAAAAAGGTTTAAATTGAACAAATTTATTTATTTATATTTAGATGCATATTTACATTAGTACAATTTACAATATTAAATAATCGATTTGTTTCGTCGACATTATGTTCAATAACGTTAGTTATAGAAGTACATGAGACAGTTCTAGCAGTGGCGGCTCGTGGTGAATTATATTGGGAGATCAATAACAAATTTAAAAATAGGATACTTAAAATAAAAATAAATATCTTTAAATTGAGCTTTAAATTCTCTTGAAGTTCAGGTCTACTCTTCGTTCTTTAGAATTGGAAAAATGCTGAATAATACGTTCGTTAAAATTGCACGCACATTCCTTTTATAAACGATTTCTCGATACTTAACATTGCTAAAGCGGATAGTGTATCTTGGCCCAACTCCTCAACAAAATTTATAAGCCCTCGAAAAACCCCTGGATTTTTAGACAAAGCCGTTTCATCATGGCCACGTAGTGCCAGCTCGAATGCCCCACAAAATTTTGTTTCAAATATAACGATTTTCGGATACATTTTCATTAAAATCTCTAAGGGATTTTCTATAAACTTTGTCTAGCTGAGTGCGAATATCAACACTTCCGACCGTAGCATAGTTCTCCGAACATTTCATGTGATGCAGAAAACGCCACCAAATGACCCTATGGAAGAGCCGCCACTGGGTTCTAGATTCTGCGTTAGAACCTTGTCTGAAAGGGTTTCTTGAAGCTCCAATTTGGAATGTATCCACATCATCATCTCCAAAGATGTTTTCGGCTATAGTTTTTTATTATTTATGGAGTTTTCGACGTACGCCTCTATTAATCTTAACTAACTCTTTACTTCTACAGCCACCTGCTACACCAAAAATAAGGGCTACCATCATTATTGTTATATCTTATACCTTCTATAAATACCTTAAGTTACCTTATCTGTATGTCTTAGTCAATATGTTTTTAATCTCACGTTAATTCCTGCTTATTAAAGCCTATTTTCCAACAATTTAATAAGCAAGAATTAACGTGACATTAAAAACATAAAGTGTCATTGACTAAGACATACAGATAAGGTAACTTAAGGTATTTATAGAACGAGAAGATCCTCAGATGGCATCTTGAACTCTCCTGTTACAGTTGTGACATAATATATAGGCCTGGAACTGACAACGTTGTAGCAGATACTTTTACTCGAGTTTGTGGTTCTAACAGAAATAAAACTTTATTAGATTTGCATCAAGCTTTATGTCAGGGGTGCTCAAACGGTCAATCGCGATCGACCAGTCGATCGCTAGTGCTTTTTGAGTAGATCTCGAGAAGAAAATTTTTTTTAATAAGTAGGTACTTAACTAAACTACAAAAATTTATTACGTAATAAAATAAAACTCTGCTAGCGGCAAAAGGCGGCTTTATCAAAGGAACGCGCGGTACTTGTCAAAGAAAAGCCGCGTTCTTTATTTTTGCCGCTTTTCTAGAAATTTCGGGCGGCGCGTTTGACGGGAACATTCGAGACTTTCGTTCACGCCGATGTAAATGTTGCGCCTGCAGGAATTGGAGTCATTCTGAATTGAAGACAATACTACGTCGATACAAAGTTTATTATTAAATAGTTCAAAATGAGTGCAGCGAAGAAATCTAAAACGTATCATTTTAATAACGATTGGGAGGAAGAATTTTTGTTTTGTATGGTGAAGGATAAGTGCATTTGTCTTATTTGTCGTGAGTCAGTAGCAATATCTAAGCGTGGTAACTTACAGAGGCATCATAAAACGGTTCATAAAAACTATGAAAAGGATTTTCCGCCACAGAGTGAATTAAGAGAACGAAAAGTACGTGATTTGATATCTTGTTTGAAAAAAGAAGACCAGCCAAACAATCAAGCTGCTACGATCGCGTCATTTAAAATACCTCATATATTGGCGAAACACAAGAAACCATTCGAAGATGGATCGGTTGTGAAGGAAGCATTTATTGAAACGGGTGAGGCTTTATTTGGAGATTTTAAAATTTAAAACAGAAATCATGTCTGCTATTAAAGAACTTCAGTTATCTCGTCCGACTGTCACAAGGCGTATTGAAGTCATGAGTCAGTACATGGCAGAAAAACTAAAAAATGATATCATGGAAAGTACATACTTTTCTTTACAGTTCGGCGAATCCACCGATATGACAGACACTGCCCAGCTGTGTATTTTTATTCGGATGGTATTCAATGACATGTTGGTAAGGAAGAATTTTTGACAATCATTCCTCTCAAGGGGAAGACCCGTGGCGAAGATATATATGACGTTTTCTTCAATTTTGTAAAAAACTACAAGCTACCAATATATAAATTAGTGTGCATTACAACCGATGGAGCACTAGCAATGACTAGAAACAAAAACGGTTTTGTGGCATTGTGTCGAGCTAATGAAGATTTCCCTTCATTTTTTTCAATCCATTGCATCAACAAGTTTTGTGTTTAAAAGTTTTAAACACGAAGGAAATTATGGGTATTGCAACAAAAATTGTGAATTCCATCCGTGCACGTAGCTTGCAACGGCGGCTCTTTAAGTTGCTGTTGGAAGATAGGGAGTCAGTTGAACACACTGATTTAGTTCTTCACACGGACGTCAGGTGGTTGAGTCGCGGAAAATTCCTAGAAAGGTTTCAAGAATTATTGCCCGAAATAACAGCTTTTCTAGACGAAAGAGGTGATGACACTCAGATGTTGAAAAACGAAAAATAGCTGACTGATTTGGCATTTTTGACTCACATCACAATGCACTTAAACACCATTAACTTGGAGCTTCAAGGTAAAGGAAAAACTGTTATTGAGATGATTAGCGCAGTAAACGCATTCAAAAGTAAATTGCAACTTATGATAGATCAACTGAAAAAAAAGGATCTGAAACATTTTCCGTCTTTGTAAGCAAGGATTCCTCAGTTGAATTATGATACGTATGAGGCTGAATTAGCAAACTGGCAAATGTAGCATCATTTATGAGTTATCCTTTTTCATGACGTTGAGGAATTAGCTACTGAAATAGCAAGTCAGTTTAATATGAACTCATGTTCTGTAGAAAATATGCTGAGGACATGCAGTGCCACGCTTCAACATCCAAAGTCACTCCTTAGTTAAGTTTAACACCATATGTAACTCTTTTGTTTTGTAACAACCAATAAACTCGCAATTTTGAATAACTATGAGTTTTTTTCATTGATACTGTAGAGAAGAACCTAACTAAACCTAATCCAAACCTTGACTAAAATAATGTAAATTGTGCGGAAAGCTAATATCTATATATGCTAAGGTACACCCTACCTAGGTAGGTAGGTAGGTAGGTAGGGTGTATGTACGACAACCTTGCATCACACATACTTGCAGCTTCTCAGAGTTGAAGACGTACGGACCATGACAACATCTTGTCCTATTTGTGCAGAACTCAAACATCAGTTTATCAAAAATACTGGGACTATTATCAAGGCTACTTCAACTTTTGAAAGAATAAGTATGGCTTTTAAGGGCCGAACACTGTAATAAAATGTCCTGAAAACTTGTTTTGTCTATTTGGAATGCTTGGCTACATTCATTCAGACCACGGGTCATAATTTATGTCAAACGAACTAAAATCATATCTACATTCTAAAGGCATAGCAACTAGCAGATCAACGCCATATAATCCTCAAGGAAATGGTCAAACCGAACGTTATAATGGAATTATTTGGAAAACTGTTACTTTAGCTTTGCGATCAAGAAATTTTAACATTCAGCAATGGGAAGAAGTGTTAAATGATGCTCTTCATTCAATTAGATCTCTTCTTTGCACCGCTACTAACTGTACTCCACATGAAAGAATGTTTAATCATGCTAGGAAGTCTACTATTGGCACAGCTTTACCTTTTTGGCTCACAGAATCAAGAAAAGTTTTTATGAAGAAGCATGTTCGAAGCACAAAATATGACCCATTAGTTGAAGAAGTAGACATAATCAAGCCGTATCCAGAATATGCACTTGTTCGTCGTGCAGATGGCCGAGAGTCAACTGTATCGCTAAAACATCTGGCGCCGCTTTTTTGACATGACATTGATGACAATTTATGTTGTAACTATGTGACTTCATTATTTCAAAGCACACTAATCAAAATTTGTATCTGTTACCTGCAATAATTTGCCACATTATGAGTTATTTTAAATTTGCACCTAACATTACATTATTTAGCAATATTGTTCCCGAAAGTGCAAAAAATAATGCGGGACTAAAGTGTCTTAATCCCTTTAATCCTTCCATTCGCGGGATTAAATGCATCACTACAATTTTTAATGGCTAGAATTTTGTTTGTCCAAATGGGCCCAATTTGACTAGCGGGGCCGGGGCAGACCGCCGCACAGTGTGGCGTGACATAGGCACTAGGGACAAAATTAAATATCTCGAAAACTAGTCAACCAATTTGAGTTTTTTAAACACATAACTATCCCTTAGTAAAGTAACTAAATTGTGTGAATAGTTGCTTTTTTTAAATCCAGTGGAGTACTAAGGAGGCCAAAGTTTTTTTAACCAATAGACATGACAGATTAATATAATGTAAAAGATGAGTGTATTTTTATCATAAATAAAATGTAATTGAAATACAAAAGTCATATATTTAATTTTACTAAACAAAAAAGAACAGTGGCGTACCAAGAAAAAAGTCAAATATTACATTTATACATGTTATTATTATATTATTATATTGAGCAACATATATAAGAAGAAAGGGAAACTGAAAAAGAATACATTTATTTCTGTTATGGAAAAAAATATATCCAATAAACTACCTAAATTTAATTATCAAAATACATTTTTAAACCATAATATACAAAATTATAGGTATCTACTCTTCTGAATCCGAATCCGAAAGTTCACTAAGATTAGATAAACTAAAATCAAATCCTAAATTGATACCATCTTGTTTTTTAATATATTTTTGTATTTGTTCATTCGACCCTGCAAGTTTTTTAGTTTGCACGTTTCTTTTTGACGAAATGAAAGGATCCGATGTAAGGAGAAGGACACGCATTAAATCTTTGTTTGTATCTATTCTAGAGCACTTTCGAGTGTGAGATAATCTATGCTTTCTAGCCTCTTTATGCCTGGCCTCAAGGGCATCTTCGGAAAGTTCTCCAATGGGCAAACAAAATGCATCGATTATCTCACACCCATGAACAAGCACTTTGTGTACAGTACTTGGCATATTGTACCACCTATAAAGCGTTATGTATAAATTTCTGGTGTCATTTAGCAAAACCCTAAACTTATCTAGGTCAATAGCATTACCACTAGCCAAAACTCCTAATATTATAGAAAATTTCTCTATCAATTCCCTGTCAACTCCTGTGACCTCCGAACTAATTTGGGGATTGTGGAAGAACTTTCTGGCTGTATTGCCGTCATTTGAGGAGCCATACCCTGGTTTTGGTTTGTCCACTGTTAACGACAATTTAGCTTTAAATTCGGCTTGGATTCGTTTTTTGTTGCCTTCTACTATGGCTTTATTCTCAGGTCCACTAACCCGCCACGCCTTTATTGGCAGTCGGTATCCAATGTGGAGAAGGCACTCAAAAAAACGAATCCAACAATGCAGAGTGGACAACCCGAAACGATAGTTATTGCGGTTAGAAAGGCGACTAATTCCTACTAACGTATTCATTTCTTTTGGTGTGGCTCCGCAAATGACGCATTTCATGGTTGAATTAGTTTCGGATAATATATTCCCCACACTACCATCCAACATGGTTAACATCATATCAGTTCGAATCTCACATATGTAACCTTCTCTAGTTTTTATTTCAATTGGCTGCAAGTTTTCAATCTTTACATTTATGTCTCTTTCCATAGAACGCACCAGATTAGCATTTTCCTTTTGAAACAAAAACTTGATTGGTCTACAGTATAGAGTTGACGAAGGACTATGATTTTTCCACAACACTTTTCCAGTTTCCTCATCGATTAACCTTAGAGGCGTCATTGCTGTGAGAAACAAAAATTCGTCCGTGTTTTCTATATCTGAAAATTTTTGTTTGTATTGGCTATGCCCGCTACTGCCATCGAATCCCCACTCGCATATCATCTTAATCCGATAGTTTCGCTCCTCAAATTTTATTAACTTAAAAATGCTATCTGCTGTTTTTTCTAAAAGTTCTTGTAATTCCACTTCTGCAGAAATTTCAGTAATATTCAGTTTTGAAGGTAAGAGAGAATTTTTTGTATTTTTGACCTGATAATAACTAGGTAGGCAGTTCTGGGCTCTAAGATTAATTGCATATCTAAGAAGATTATATTTTCTCATAGACAAATCTAGATCTAAAATTAGCGCCAAGGCTTCAAAAGTAGTGAAACCAGTAACATTTGAGGAAACCTGACTATTATCACCACCTGATAAAACACTGGCCGCAAACTTTACCTCATTTGCAGGTATTTTCTTGGTTATCTCCATTACGCGCCTTCGTTTCGTTTTCATTGAAGCTTCTTCAAATGATACTCGCGGTCTTCCTATTGGGCGACTAGGTCCTGGCTGATCATTATTATCCCCAAATGTATTCACGTTAGGATCGATATTATTGCGGAATATGATTTGTTCCAGCCAAGCTACCTCATGTAAAAGTCGATTACGAGAATGTCTAACTTGTTGCCACTTATTTGCAATTTTTAGTCCAAACCACTGGCTGCACTTCATAACTTTATCTATTATGTTTTGAGAAGGTTCGTCGATATTCATAAGGGACAAAATTTTTTCATACACTGCCTGTTTTCGATTTCCTTTAGGTGTTTGTAACCATACCTCTATCAAGTCCTTGTTTCTTATGACATTGGTTTCTAAAAATAATCGTAACTTCATTAGGCGTAATCCGAGCCGATTAAAATTTTTTGTGATAACTACTTATTAATAACTAAGTAATATATATAAAAATGCTGAAGGTGATCCAAGGTGATTTTTTTAAAATGCTTAGCAAAGTTAAAAGTATCAAAAATCTAAAAATTTTGAAACTCGACTTTAACTTGGAGAAAAAAAAGTGTTTTGGAAGTAGCTGAAAGGTGACTTTATGTGTAAATTTATAGTACTTACCAGTCTCCTCAAAACTCATTTTGTTATAATCAAAAACGTAAAACACTTCAACCACAAAACTGGATTGAAAACGAACAATGAAACGTAGAACTGGCGGTATTTTTGACAGGTTCTGACAAGTCAAATTTCAATATTGCTGTGACAGGCAAATCAAGGCTAATTTGATTTAAGTACTATACTTACCTAATAAAGTTACTAATAATCTACCCCCTGATAACATTAAAACAGCAGCAGTACAATGTTCAAAATTCCGTTGTTTATGAATTTTGTCCATAGGACACCACACTGTGCGCCGCCACCACCCTCACACCTTAGTTCGCCTCTGTAAATAAGGTCAAGTTTTAATTTATTACTGTATCTAACATTACATATTCGTATCCTGTTAATATAGACATAGTTAACGATCGTTTGGATTTACGTTAGAACTGGATGTTATATTTTTAAAAAAGTTTTCATACGTCGGTATCTTGTAAGTATATTCGGTGTTGAAAGACATTCCACACGCTCGAATATGTTACGTCCGAAGGTAAATGACACCTTAAAAATAGAGACTATTGATTAAGATCCTTAAATAAATTCAAGGGTATTTTGGAATACTCTCGGGATATTTTCGAAACATCACAATTAAGAAATTGTCTTAGCCAGACGACGTTAATTCGACGTGTTTATTATCCAGCTGATAAACCATGTCATGGAAAATATTTATTCGAAATAAAATGAAGCCAGTCCGAATTGTGACATATTATTTATGAATGTTAGACATGCAGCTAACATCTTTGGAAAATTATTGTCACAAATGATATAAATTATATCCCTAGATATGTTCTATACTTTGATAGTTTGCTTCTAAATTATTCTGCTTCACGGAGGATCGGGGAATGGAATTCTTCCCCCGATCGCAATATCAACAATCACCTTTCCAGAATCCTGTGTACGAATAGAATTGGGTTGGGTCGATTCTGTTTAAAAAAGGGAAAATACAGGGTGTTTTTTAATTGATGGTTAAAAATGAAGGCCTCGTTTTAGGGCTAGTTCATATGAGCCGTTCAGAGGAAAAGTGATCTAACTGCGTGAAAGTAAATATTG
Source organism: Kuschelorhynchus macadamiae (assembly GCA_030620095.1). NCBI lineage: Eukaryota > Metazoa > Arthropoda > Insecta > Coleoptera > Curculionidae > Kuschelorhynchus > Kuschelorhynchus macadamiae. The sequence goes on from JAUTXW010002537.1 coordinate 28,644, forward strand.
AGAAAATCGATGTTTTGCGTTTGAGTGAATTAAAAAATTACAGTAAGGTTTTTTTAAAAAGTTTTTGCGAATTTCTAATAAATATATATTAAAATTTCTCGTGATATATATTTCCAACGATTATGACAATTTTTACTAAATTTTTGATGCGCAATACCATTTTGTAAGTAAGCTTTTTCCAAAACTTAGCAGAAAAGTCGTATAACAATCCTCTTGTTTTTATGTTATAGTGGTTAAGTAAAAAAACAAAAGTCTATATATAAAAAATCGACGTTTCGCAATTTTATTGTTACATATTCAGAACACATATATAGATTCTATATCCTACATGAATCCCATATTATCAGTCTTTAGCTACTCCGTTGGACCGCAGATATTTCCCAGATATTAAGTTTCTATGGTTTTCGTTTACGATACTCTTGTTGTTATGTTAAAATGGTGTATAATTTGGGGTTAGGATCCAGCAGAAAAACCAAAGATTTTTTAATTTGTCGACGTTTCGTAACTTTATTGCTACATCTTCAGGACACAGATATAGATTCTATATCCTACATATACTATACAAAAGGTAGAATTTTGATTATTGCGTAATCAGTCTTCCAATACTACCTCACAGTAGCGTATATGAGCGGGGGTTGGAGGTTAAAACCCCTCCCCCAGAGCCACTTTTATTTAAGGTCAAATTATAGAAATAGTACAAAATAAGGAATTTTTTTTAGGGATTGGCGGATAGGTAAAACTGACCCTCAGAGCCAGTTTTACCTACACATAAATTGAAGTAAAAAACTTTTCTTTTTGGTTGTTCATATTGTTTACGTTCAATTAGGTAAAAAACAATAATAATAAACAATAACTGAGGACCTTTTTTTTTGGCTGTTGAAAATTTTCGACTTCTCAATGAAGCATTGATTATATACGCCACTGCTACCTCAGGAATAATAGTTATAATTTTTAAATTTGAGATTTTTTATTTCATAAGGAATATTATTATATTATTTATATACAGGGTGTCCCAATAGTGCGTTCTCGCTTGATATCTTGATAACGGATAGCGATATAAAAAAAGTTCAAATACAAAAGTTGTAGAACAATACGGGCTACCTAACCTAACCTAAAATTATTTTCGTTTATACAGGGTGTCTCAAAAATATCTAGCGAAGCAAAGTTGTGTTTTTTCTTATGGGACATCCTGTATATTTTTGCATATTTAGATTCTGCGCGTGATTCTACACATTTTTTGTATAACATGTCCTATGTCTAAATCTGATAGTTTTTCTAATATCCGCCATTTTGTAAAAAAATATGAATTGCAGTGCCTTTTTTCAAACGACGTGGGCCGTTGGCTTTTTGATATAGGATTATGATTTTTGGATGCAACATTAACAAAAGTATGGGTTGACTTTCAACGTGAACAAAATTTGTCGACGTTGTACAGGGGGTCCTAGATAAGTATGAGAAATAAAAAAAACAACAAACAAAAAATAAAAAACATCATATCTTCATTTTTTTTAAATGGAATGTATAGTATTTTAATATTTTAGACTATTCGTGACCCAAAACCCTATCTTTCGTTATAAATATGTCCTATATTATTTGGTTTTCAATGGCAATCGCCTTAGAATTTGCTTTATTATCGAATTTTCTAATTATAATACAGTACAAGTGACGCAAAATTAAAAATTCAGCTCATAATATTGTGCTAAGAAGCGCGACCTAAAGACTTAGAACAGATATTTTACCAACTATTCTTAAATATTTACTATTTTGGCTATTATAAAAGCGTAGTTAGTGTCAACATTTAGTTAGAACTCAATGTACGAAGATGCCTTAGACAATCCTAAAGTAAAAACAAATGATAACGGGGAAAATGTTGTCATGGCGAAATGTCGAACTCTTGTATTTGTGTAGTAACGGTGTTCAAATTGATTTAAAATGAATTTTTCTAGAGAAGAATTGATTAACATGATTTATGTTTTGGGCGCAAGTGATCAAAATTGTTTTTAAGCAAGTAGAGTTCATGCGCAACGGTTTAGCAATGCCGAACGTCGTCCTCATGAGGTATAATTTGTCAGACTCAAAGAACGATTTGAAAGAACTGGATGTGTCGATTACGAACAAAAATTGGTAAGGCAGAAAAGAGCCGCAAATGAAGAAACTGAATATCTTGTTGCGCAAACTTTAATTGAAAATCCTCATATCTCATGTAGGCAGTTAGAAAAGGAGAGAGGTGTTGCTAAATCTACGGCAAATAATTAGAAAACATAAATTTCAACCATACCATATTCAACTGGTACAAGAGCTGAATCAAGACGATTTCATTCGAAGACTTGAATTTAGTACTTGAGCCTTACCAAAAAATAGAGAACATGATTTTTTCAATAACATTTTATTTACTGACGAAGCGACATTTCATAAAAATGGATACGTCAGCCGACATAATTTCCACTATTATAGTTCTGAAAACCCCAGATTCATTATCCCCTTGGATCACCAGCATGTATGGGCTGGTATAATCTGTAACCGTATCATTGGACCTTATTTTTTAGAAAATAGAGTTAATGGAGACACTTTCCTAAATTTACTGCAAAACAGTTTGCAGAAGTGGATTGACGAATTACCTTTGAATCTAGTGAGGCGGATGTGGTTCCAACTAGATGGCGCATTTTAGCAGGCAGGTGAGGCAATTTTTAGACGCGAATTATGAAAATAAATGGATTGGTAGGGGAGGTCCAGTATCATGGCCGGCAAGGTGTCCGGACCTCACAAAACTAGATTTTTTCTTGTGGGGTTTTGTTAAAGAGCAAGTTTACCAAACGCCACCCACTACCATAGAGAATATGAAAATGAGAATTAGAAATGCATGTACAAATATCAATGCCGCGATGCTGAATAGAGTTAACAATTCCTTTGTGAATCGGCTACAAGTGTGTGTTCAAAGAAATGGTGGTCATATTGAACATTTAATCAAGTGATTGTAGGACTTCTTTTTTTGTTGTGTCTCTTTAATTAAAATATTTATTTGCCTTTTTACATAAAGAAAAATAGTAGACTGAATTTTTAATTTTGCATTTTTTACTGTGTATTAATATACAGGGTGATTCACCGAGATTTGCCAACCCCCTTAATTCCTTTATTTTTAATAACAGAGAAAAAGCTAAAATACAAAAGTGTCCCTCGGATATAAACTTTGTTATTTTAAATGGAACACCCTGTATATTATTACATTTTTGTATTCCTCGCAAAATTCTATAAATTCGATAATAAAGCAAATTCTGAGGCGATTGCCATTGAAAACCAAATAATAAATACAAAAATGTCAAAATGTCACGAATAGTCTAAAATATTAAAATACTATACATTCCATTTAAAAAAATGAAGATATGATGTTTTTAATTTTTTTCATTTCTCCTACTTATCTAGGATCCCCTGTTTTGTTCAAGTTGAAAGTCAACCCATACTTTTGTTAATGTTCCTGCCAAAAATCATAATCCTGCAATTCATAATTTTTTACAAAATGGCGGATACTAGAAAAACTATCAGATTTAGACATAGGACATATTATACAAAAAATGTGTAGAATCACGAGCAGAATCTAAATATGCAAAAATATACAGGGTGTCCGATAAGAAAAAAACAACTTTGCTTCGCTACAGATTTTTGAGACACCCTGTATAAATGAAAATAATTTTAGGTTATGCAGCCCGTATTGTTCTACAACTTTTGCATTTGAACTTTTTTTATATCGCTATCCGTTATCAAGATATCAACCGAGAACGCACTATTGGGACACCCTGTATATTTAAAACACGATTTATATTTTTCTGTTTGATGAACAGGAATTACTACAAATTGAATGTATGTGCTGAATGAAACTTAATTTTTCATCAAAAATAGTACTTATCACTCTGAAAATATCTGTTCTTTTTTTCAATTGTTCTATTAGGTTAATATTCTGATAAAATATGACTTTTTAATCTTTTGAACTGAAGAAACTTTACATTTACCCTATTTTATTCACACCATTTAGAAAATGTATTTAAGTCCTCCTGAATAAACAGAGAATCATTCAGATTTCTTGTCTTTAAAAATATCTTAAGATCATCTGCGTATAACAAAGTTCTTGAGTTTTCAAAACAGCCACTGATATCACTTCAATAACTCGAGTCATAGTGGCATCTAATTTCACTTGCTGAACTCTATTTGTTTGGTATGAGCGTACCCAGTTCTGAAGACCCGTACACTCTATATTGTTCCAATTTATACGTTTATAAATAATAAATAATCTAATAATAATAATATAAATCAAATTGATAATATTGACCATTAATCCAAAATAATTGTTGTTCATATATCACTTTAATTATAATTTTAAAACCAAAAAATTTTTATGCTCCGAAATGTAATTATTATAACAGTTTTATAGTTTATTGTACGCAATTTAATTATCTATAAATTGGTTTATGTGAACTTTTTTTTAACGATTTGAGTCGACCGTGCTGATCCCAGTTTTTTATTATTTTTTGAATTTTCTTTTAAATATCTATATTCCTATGCATTTTTCTAATAACTTAACACCCTTTCTTTCAGGAACTTTGAAGTTCTGAATGGTGTATGGTGCCCATTATATAATGATGAATAAACAATACTTATGTAGAATTATTAATCTATAAATTAATATACATACCTATAATATGTAAATGTATAGTTTAGAGGTTTTCAGGCAAAGAGTAGTGAAGCTTGAAAAAGATCGGGTTATCTTTCATAAAAGTGATGATAATTAAATAAGTTAACAAATGAAATAAGTAAACATCGTTATCCCCGTCGGCTTCTGTGTTTCTTCTTCCTTTTCCAGTAGTTTCTCGTCGACTAAATCATCATCTTCCACATTTCTCTCGTATCGGTGACGTCCTTGTCAACCGCCTCCTTGATCTCAATGGCTGGGGCGTTGGAGCTCCAAGTGCCCAAACAGTTTTTGCATACTGTGCTGCACTTGAGCGTAGATTTTCGGCAGGTGCATACAGAGGTACACGGTTTCATGCAACTGCAGCACACTAGTTGCAGCAATGGTTGGGGTACCAGTATTTTCCTCATTTCAAAGGGGGTGAGATCAAAACTGTCTCGTTTCCACCCCCCATTTTAATGGGTATAAAGTGTTCCCCAGCCTGCACTGAATTTGGTGGAATGTTCTGAAGCCATGTTGATCAGCTGGTACCACTGGTATTTGCCCTTTTAACAGGAATATTTTTTCCGAGGCTGACTTCATTGCTGCTGAACAAGAAGCAGCGAAAAGAAGAATTACCGTTAGCATTCAAGAAGTCAATACAACAAAAACTTCTATTACTCCTACAAACCCTCCTACTCTAAACCTTCGATTGCCTCTGTCGAGGAACCTTCATGCTCTATAACTTTTATTTGCCCCTGTCAATAAACCTTCATGCTCTAAATTTTCGATTACTCCTGTCAAGGAAACTTCATGCTCTGCAGCATTCAATCTGTTGACCAATACCAAGAACAAAACTCTGCCTCAGAAGTTGATGAAGTTTCAATCCAGCAGTTTGTTTCATCGTTCGAAATACAATTCACAAAAAAACGAACAGAGGACGAAAGACAGTTGGATCTACTGTGATTACCTCGTCACCTTACAAGAACGAACTAAATGAGTCAATAAATAAAAAAACTGAAAATGAGGCAAAAGCGCGTGGCGTTAAAAGAAACTTGTCTTCAGGAAAATCCTCGAAACAAAAAATAATTCTCGAAAACAGGAGAAGTCAAAGTACAAAATTAAACGTCCAAAGTGTGCAGTTTGTTCCGATAAATCAGAGGAATCAGGCGAAAATGTAAGACTTGACGATTCTGATAATGATTTGGAAGATGGAACCAAATGAGAACGATGCTTAATGCATGTTTTGTCAGAATGCGTTTTCTGCTAATCAGAGGGAGAATTGTGGGTCCAATGTTTAATGTGCTCATTGTGGGCTCATAATGAGTGTGCAGGTGCCGAAAAAGACGAATATATTTGTGACTGGTGCAAGTAGAACAATTATAAGTGATATCATTTCTTAGATTTATAAGGTGTTCAATATTTGCACCACCTTTTCTTAGGTTGGAATTTTGTAGTTTTTATTACAAATTTGCTTTTACATTTTGGTGTGTTATTGTCTGAAGTACCTTTTTGCTAAATTTCGCTCAATTCTATTCACAAAAAAAATTTTTAGATACCAAACAAAATGGTATTCCATATTTGCACCTTCTCCTCTATAATAAAGAGGTTAATAAAGAGGTATTCAAGTAAGGTGGTCGAAGTACCTCTTTATATCCCTTTCGTTACCGCCATACGCGAATGCTGGCTAGTCTATATTTAAAACACTTAAACAGATTTTTTAGCAAATTCGGGAGAGAGTTATATTGCACCAATTTACATGATTTTTTTAAATGATCGTCTGGTTACCTAGATCTTTCAACACTATTTTTTGTATTGTTTTATTGTGTATTTTTCTAAAAATTATGTTGTTTAATAACATTTCTGGACGATTTGGTGAATGCGCCCTATATTTTTATAATTTCACTGGAAACTCATCGCGCCATCTAACGGAAAAGGCAGAACAAGGTCTGTCGAGCCAGCTAGTTTTATTTACTTAAAAGAGAAGGTGAGAGTAACTTTTTCTGTAGTACGCATCCTTTACGAATTACAAGCCAAATACGGAAAAAAGTGCCAGAACGTCGAGATTTTTTGTCTACCAAAAGTTCTCCCCAGAGTATTCGAGGTTATTAGTTTCATTATTTCCTAGCATACCAATCCATTCTAGAAAAAAACATATTTTACTGTAAGGGAAATTGTCTATTCTTCAGTGCTATGAAATTTAAAATAACTTAGCTAGAAAACATGTTTATGCTGATTGGCCTAATAATGTAATTTCTGATAAATAGGCTGCTCCACTTAGTAATTTTTTAATCTTATTGAAATTTATGAAAATACCAAATTATATCGACACTAGTCATATGCTTAAATTTCAATTTTTTTTACACGGTCAATGTACAAGGAGTGAAGGCCAATAATTACGAGACTATCAGCATCTGGATTAAGGCGCTGCCAAGCAGATTTATTGGTCTTTAATTACCACACTTAAACGATAATTAAGAACATTTATTTCTCATTAAGTCTCTGTAGTGTGTAAAATTTTAATCTCTTCAGTGAGAGATCGTAAAGTTCTAATGTAACCTTTATTTATTTATGTATTTATTTATTACTGTACAGGAGATCTCCAGATCAAACGTCCAGTTTGAGAATATTAAGATGCCCATATACATTATATGAATTATACATGCCCTCCGAACCGCGAAAGGTTTAATAAAGAATTAACGTTTTTATAAGAAAAAATAGACTTCAAAAAAAACACTAAAAAGTAAACAATAATATTTTATTCCACATTGAAAATTTGAATTATGAAGTCGGTGTCAATCTAATTCTGAATTACTTAATCACAAACAGACATTTATATATTGACTATCTACATATATACCACTTTAAATCGACTCGGTCTTTCTTTCTAAAGTCCAATTTTAAAATTTTGAAATCATTTCTTTTCTGTTATTTAATGTTTCTCTCCTACGATCGGCGCACTGATGAGTCCCGATAGGATGAAAGTATTTGTACAACTACTATGTGTCTATAAAAACTTAAGGTAAATGACATAATTTCTTATGCTTGCTTAAAGAATATTGTTTATATTATGTATCGAAACATTCCGTAGACAGTCTAGTCTACATGTTGAGATAAAATTTTATTAAATATTTGCATCAATTAATTTATAAGTGAAATATTTTTATTCAGTTGCGAAAAAGCCAAAAAAGATTTTTGTTTGTCAATCTAAACACAACAAATAATCTGAACACATTTAAAAATTAATATGTATACTTTTTTCCTGATGATATGGTGAACGCAATATATATTATCTCCAGCGCTCGCCGAAACAATTGAAAATGGCGCCATTCCGACATTTTATACCTTTTTTGAATATGCTTGCTATGTGAGCACTCCGGTAATACCCTGAATATTTCCTGAAAATTTGATCCAAATTGGTCAAACTATCGTGGATTAATCGATGTACAAACATAAAAAAATACATAGGGTTAAATTGATAACCTGCTCCTTGAGACGGTTAACAATGTAGGCTTGAAACATAAATTGAACAAACAATATTTTTTTCAATAATGTTAAAAACAGGAGATAGAGCACTTAGAGTGCACTAATGAAATTAAGCTCGCTTTTCTGAATTCAAATAAGCTTTATACATATTTTTAGGCACTAATTTTTTGAACATTTTTTTAATATGGCGGCCTACATTTTATTCCGCCATCATGGATTTGCACTAAAATTTTACCAGTTTTTCGCCACATCAAACCTATTTTTTTAACATTTGGGTTTAAATTGTAAAGGTAGTTTTTCAGTAATGGTTTTTTTAACATTTTGTTCCGCCATATTGGTTTTTACCAAAATACTATGTCATCCCCACATAACTAACTATTCATAACTAATAACTAGGCCGCGAACAGCCAAATAGACAGATATATAGACCGACAGAATCGAGAAAACGTGTTTTTCGGCATGTAGGGATCCTGAAAATAAGAATCTGAAAAAACTCCTCTTACCTACGAAGGAAGTAAAAACAATCATGTACACATAAAGGGCATAAGTCTTTACAAATTCTCCCTGTTGATTATGCATGAACCACATGACCGTAGGTACCTTAACTTAAGCCCTAAACAAACCCTGTACATATTCACCTCAAACATGAAACATAATTTACACGTGTTCAAATATAATTTACCTAAAGCCATCCCAGAAACAAAAGATGTTCCGTTCCAAAAGGAGGCGTAGAGCCAGCAAAAGCAAATATTGACTCCGGTGGTTTTCGTTTTATCTCTCTCACCTTCCTGCTTTTTTTTCTATTTCGGAGTGCTTTTCCTATCAAATCCGGAGTTTAATAAAAGCACAAGTGGACGGACTTTCAGAAATAGTCCGATGTTTATTTAACTTCTGAGCGCGATTTGGAAAGTTTAATAGAGATAATAAGATGTAAAGGGTTTTGAAAAAAAATTTATTTGTATGTATTAATATGCCCTAAGAAAGAAGAAATAATTATGCCTCTCTTTCTCATTTGCTAGCCTAAATAGTTTAGTTTAAAAATTTAGCAATGTACTTTGCTAATGCAGACTCGGATGGAGAAAATTGAGAATAATTAATTAGTTATTAATAACTAAATTTTATGTGCAACTAGTTATTTGTGATATAAGTGTTAAAAATATATTTATCTACGATCGTGAAATAAGAAGCCATTACCGCACTGATTTTAGTTAGGTAATGTTAGACATTACCACACTAGTGCGGTAATGATATCTACTAAGATCAAAAATTAAAGCAGAATTAAAGAAAATCCGTTTATTTTTGTTTAAAATACATTACAAACTATTTATCGTAAATATTAATTACCCAACTATCGCTGTGATTTAAATTAATACCAGATATACTTGATGAACTGGACTTAACTTGCGATGAACTTGCATTAAATATGTTCAGTTTTTGGATACTAGTTGCTCCATTTTCCTTATTTCCTAGTATACTCAAAGCACTCTTCTTTTTGTTTTCTTCCAAAGCGTCCTGTATTCTTCTGCAACTGTATTTGATCACAATCCCCCGTGCCACTTAATGGTCAAGAAATATCCACTACGGTGTTTCAACTATATCTAAACCCTCAATGTCTCCTGATGTTACAAAAAACTCTCGACCTATTTTTGTCTTCGTGAATAGTAATACAAATCGAAAACAGGCACTTTCATGTTTCACATTTTCCAATAGTAAGTTTGTCAGCTTTTCTCTTCTAAATGCTCTTACTAGACCAACAATGAGTGCTACTTTCGCCACTATATCCTTCCGGGTTTCTTTTTTAAAAACGCAATTAAATGCGAATATTTATTAATATCCACATTTTTTTCTAATAGGCATCACATTCCCCAACATTGAATAGTATGCCGAAAGAGAGGACGGTTTTTGAATTTTGGATAGATCGTTAAATGTGGAATTTTGCAGAATGAGCCATGCGAAAAAAATCTATTATTATTATTATGGAAAGTTTCTAAACAAAAAATAAAAAATTAGGTTATTTTGAACTATTTCATAAAATCTGACAGGATTTTTTTCATAAAGCGGCAATGTTGAATTTTCAAAAAATGTCTGGCATATACTGTTAAAAAGCTAATTTTAGGCTGAACACGATAGTCAATAGAAATACACAGTGTCCTATTTGAAATAAAAAAGTTGCTTTCTTTTTTCATAGAGTTATAGAATTGTCTTAAATTTCAAATTAATATTTAAAAAAACTAAAAAAAAACGGCAAACATGTCGCCTGTGTCACCCATAATAAAGTTAGAGAGAAAATAATAAATCAGTTTGGAGAATATGTTCAGTACTTCTTAAAACCTAAACAACTTTTAAATTTAAATTCGTTTTTTTGCTACAGCGTGTTGAAATGTATAGGGTGTCCGGATTTGGTTGCAGAAGCAGGGTATCTCACTTATTTTTAAAGATAGAACCTTCCGGTTTTCACGAACCTTTCATAGCCTTCTTCGTTTATGAGATACAGGGCGAAATAGAAAATTTTGCATTTTGGGACCCCCCTCGTATCTCGGTTATCCTTTAACTTAACGCAAAGGGTAAAATTGCTGCTTATGCAGTTTTTTACGCTGGATCCAGTGGCGTAGTCATATTTTTCATTTGAGTTGTTATTTTTTTGATATGACCCAAAGTTGTGTTTTTTTAAGGACACCCTGTATATTTGTCGAGAAATTGATTTGTCCTTTTAAAAGCTTCTCAAAAATATATAATAGTATGGGTCTATTTTAATAAACAACAACAAAAATCCTAATTTTTATAATTATCATCCCAAATTTTGCAGTAGGCCATGCAAAACGATGCCGTTTTCTTTTGTTTTCTTGGAAGCAAATGACATTTCCCAATTTTGTACGCGTATATAAAATATAGCGCTAGTTTTTTGTGTTTATTTATTGTGTAAAAATATATTTGTATTATTATGGAAGAAAACCAAACTTTAGAACATTATGAAAAGTACGATATGTTAGCTTGTTTCATATTAAGTAATGAAAATGTTGAAGCGACAGAAGACAGCAGGGCAGGTTTGGTCTAAATGTGTCCTGCTTCATATTAGGAACACATATAAAATTTTATATATTTGAGGGAAATCTAACAGCCAATCGCTATATAGAAATTTTAGAGGCAGCTATACCTGAATTACTTGACGATGTTCCTCTAGCGCAAATTAACGAAATTTATTTTCAACAGGACGGTGCTTCTGCGCACAATTCTGGAATGACGAGATTATTTCTGGACAATAATTTTACCAATCAATGGATCGGAACAAATGGACCTATAAGATGGCCCCCTAGGTCCCCAGATTTGTCGATTTTAGATTTCTTTCTATGGGGATATCTGGAAAATAGAATTTACAAAGACCACTATGATAATGTCCAAGATTTAGGAAATGCAATAAGAGAAAATTTTCGCTATTTACAAAATCATCCCGTTATTTTGCTTAATTCCCTAAAACGAATACGAAAATTGTGCGAAGCATGCATAGAACAAAATGGAAATCAGTTTGATTTCCTTGGTTACTGTAGTTCTTATACGACAGTTGATTTTTGCTGAAAGGCTTGTTACATAATAATTTATTACTGTTTTGTTCTTGTGTTACATAAATCTAGGTAGGTGGTACTTTTTTGGTGCGAAATTATCAATACATATTTTGATAAATAGATTTAATTACATATTTATTTTGATTTATTGTTAGGATGCAGATATTGTTAACGACTTTAAATAAAAGGCAGCATTGTTTTGAATGGCCTACTGCAAAATTTGGGAAGATAATTATAAAAATTAGGATTTTTGTTGTTGTTTATTAAAATAGACCCATACTATTATATATTTTTGAGAAGCTTTTAAAAGGACAAATCAATTTCTGGACAAATATACAGGGTGTCCCATTTAAAAAAAAACACAACTTTGGGTCATATCTAAAAAATAACTACTCAGCGTAAAAAACTGCATAAGCAGCAATTTTTCCCATTGCGTTAAGTTAAAGGATAACCGAGATACGAGGGGGGTCCCAAAATGCAAAATTTTCTATTTCGCCCTGTATCTCATAAACGAAGAAGGCTATGAAGATTTTGTTTACGGCTTCATGAGTTTCACAAAAAATTAGCTCAGGTTCGTGAAAACCGCAAGGTTCTATCTTTAAAAATAAGCGAGATACCCTGCTTTTGCAACCAAATCCGGACACCCTGTACGTACATGGGCTTTAGGATCGTTAAGTTTTTAACTAATCTTAATATATTTTTTGAACACCCTGTATATTTTCTGCTTAGTGCAGACACTACAAATTACAAAAAAATAAGGTTTAAGGGTTCTCTGGCTTTACATCAAGCGGCAATTAAAAAAGTTATAGCTTAATATGTAAGAAAAATTTATTTTTTTCAAGAAAAAAATCATCTCTCAAAAATATTAAAAAACTATTATTAGTCTTTTTTAACACCCTCTATAAATACATTTCTATCTTGGGTAAATTCTACGCTTAAAATCGGCAATATGTAATAAAATTTAAAACTGCATTACAGAATCTCGTTTTCTTGGAAAAATAGCCAAATTTAAATTTTAACTAAAAATTTATGTGACAAAATTAATTTTTGTTAAATCGTGATGTTAAAAATATACTTTTAGCACACACTCTACACTAATAGTAGAGAAAGCTTTAAAGCTCAACCCAAAATTATTCCAATCCACTTTACTACGCTTGAAGATCAATGTTGACCTTTTTAAACCGTCAAACTGTTATAAATGATCGTTACTACCTCGTCCCAAAGGGCCCGTTTTGGGTTTATAAGCGCACAAGTATTGATCTATTCAACAATAAATTGCTTAAGTTGCTATGTACGGTTTGTATAGTAAGTAGCCTGTTTATTTTTTATAATAGAAAATTATTGATATCGGGACTATTGAGACATAATATGTCAATGTATTTTTTGTTTGTACTTATAGATTACTGCGTATTATTATTCTGTATCAACACACGTTCGCTATATCCGGACAAGTGAAGACGTTTATTTGTTCTATAAGTTGAAACATAATATCGGCATTCTTTAGAAATAAGGCTAATAAAATAAAAGTGTTTTTTTTACATTTCACGAATAGTTTTGTAGAATTGCAAGTATAAAGCAGTGATATTTAATATGTTCGGAGCACATATGCCTTGTTAAAGCGTGCATTTTTTGAATATTTGCATTTTGTACCGTGTGTATTTAAAATGTCGTTCCCCTTTTTTACTTCCATCCAAATCATGTATTCCCATTTTCCATCCAGCTGTATGTCTGTCAGTAACAAACTACACTGCTCAAAAAAAAAAATAAATAGAGGAATACCTCTTTGAACCCCCAAAACTTTTTCAGTGGTAAAGAAATAAAGATCAAAATTCTGCACCACACATAGTTCCCCTTAAAAAAATGCATATATCCAAAATTTAAGTATACATCTATTCCTGGGATCAACTATATACATTTTAAAAAACTACTCAAATCAAAGTAGCGACGTAAGCATTTCGTAACTACAGCTTTGGTAATATTTGAGTATACAGGGTGATTCACGTTGAGTGTCCTATTAAAAGTTCTGGAGAACTATAAAAGGGATTTTTTTCAAATTCGGCATACGGACATAATAGGTAATAATCTATATTTTAAAAATATTTTCGCAAGTGCAGCGTTGCCACATCTCTCCGAAACCAATAGCAACATTTAAATTTCAAATAGAACACCCTATATTTTATTGCAGTTTCTGATTCTACGCACGATTTTAAGTAACTTTGGTTAACATCTTCCTATACTTATCTCCTACCATTTTCTCTAAAAAAATTAATTTATGATTTTTTTTTAGAAAATCACCACATTAATAAAATTCGATATTTACCTGCGTAAGCGAGATAATTACTAGATTTTTTTTCTGGGTTAGAGACTGCATATATTTAAAATAACTATATGTTAGAATAGCGATATATTTCGTATAAAAAGGGCATTTTTATCGAAATTTAGTAATGGTGAAAACTCATTTATTTTAAATACAACACCCTGTATTTTATGGTATCTTCGAATAAACCAATACCTTACCTACAATATTTCCATATATGTTCCTATGCCCATCTCCCACCATTTTTTAGATACGAGCCAACTTTGAATAGTATCCTGTTTTCAAAGACCATCCACAACAAAAGCACCCGCCTCGGCACCTACTTAGCGAATCATTTAACTAGTTAGGCCATGTAAGGTTTTATTTACCTCGTACTGACAAATATTTGAAATAAACAGACAGTTTTAAATACGGTGAATAATCCAAAATGTATTTTTTTAAATACAATTTGTAACCTAAAGGTGTTAGATATTATAAGTGATAATTAAACAAACAAATAATACATAATCGTTAATTTTTAGCAAAAGAAAGATAACTAATTGTTAAATTGCTTAAAATGGCCACCATTCGCATTAAGGCATGTTTCGTGTAAACATGTTAATTGGTTTCTTGTTGTTGCTCTTCGTATTTCTTCAGGATTTAATTGGTCAAAAGCTCGGCGTACTCGATTTTCCAGATCCTGGAGATTTTGTATTGGATTTCCTACACTCGCTCTTTGATGGTTCCCCAAAGGTAAGAATCTAGGGGAGTTAGGTCCGGAGACCGAGGTGGCCAATCCCATGGTCCCAAACGTCTGAACCACCTATCTTCGAACATTCCATATAATTCTTGACTCACTTCATTGCTGCAATGTGCAGGAGCCCCATCCAATTGGTACCAGTAAGAAATCAATAATTGTAGTGGTACCTCATCCAAAAACTCATTAACTGTAGTTTACTGTAGTTCTTAAAATATCCAGATTCGAAGTTAAATTTTCATCGTAGATACAATAAGCAAATTTATTGTCCATCAGTAAGCAAAAAACATTAAACCCGAATTGAAACTGAAATCTTCGTTCTATAACCAATTTTGGGTTTTCAGCCGTCCAAAAATGACTATTTCGTCTATCAAATATTCCTTCCCTCGTAAATTTCGACTCGCCAGTCCAGATAATTTTTTTCAAAAATAGTGGGTCTTCCTCAATTTTAGTTAGAACTATTTCGCAAAATTCAGTACGTCTCTGAAAATCTTCTGGTAAAAGGTCTTGCTGGGTGATAAATTTAAATGGCTGAATTTTATGTTTGCTTAGAATACGTTGAATTGTTGAATATGAAAGTCCTAGATCTATTTCAGCACTTTTAATTGATGCTTGAGGGTAAACGTTAAAATATCCAAGTACATTTATTTCATTGCCTTCATTATCAGTTTGTAGTTTTGTGTATGATCTATGTTTTATAATTTTGCCGTGATTTTTAAAATTTGATTCATATCTGAAATATGAAGGCAAAATAAATAGAAAGCCTAAAATGCTGTGTAGACGTACGAAAGAATTGTACCAAAAGAGAGAATGTCAGTATTAATGTGTATAATCAGAGTCCAAGGACCATCATCAAAATATTGTGTTATGCACGTTAATACTGACAACCTCCTGTTGTTTCAGCAATATAAATTGATTTTTAAGGAAATAAAGGAAATAAAAACTATTATTGCATTTAGTACCTTCTAAATTTTTGATGAGGATACATCTCGTAAAATTTTCTGCAGGTTCTTGAAATAACTTAGTTACAATATTGGAATATTCAATTGCGTTTTCCATTTTTACGGAGCATCAATTGAAAACTATCTGTAAGTAAACAAAACCTTCCATGGCCTACCAAGCTAAGTTATTCGTTAAACGGGTGGTTTTGTTATGGTAGTCTTTGAAAACTTGTAGGTAAGGTATTGGTTTATTCGAAGATACAATAAAATACAGGGGGTTGTATTTAAAATAAATGAGTTTTCACCATTACTAAATTTCGATAAAAATGCCCTTTTTATAAGACACCCTGTATGATATATCGCTATTCTAACATATAGTTATTTTAAATATATGCATTCTCTAACCCAGAAAAAAAAATCTAGTAATTATCTCGCTTACGCAGGTAAATATCGAGTTTTATTAATGTGGTGATTTCCTAAAAAAAAATCATAAATTAATTTTTTTAGAGAAAATGGTAGGAGATAAGTATAGGAAGATGTTAACAAAAGTTACTTAAAATCGTGCGTAGAATCAGAAACTGCAATACAAAATAGGGTGTTTTATTTGAAATTTCAATGTTCCTATTGGTTTCGGAGAGATGTGGCAACGCTGCACTTGCGAAAATATTTTTAAAATATAGATTATTACCTATTATGTCCGTATGCCGAATTTGAAAAAAATCCCTTTTATAGTTCTCCAGAACTTTTAATAGGACACTCAACGTGAATCACCCTGTATAAGAAGTTCAGTATTTCGGGTGTTTTCCACGAGCTCGAATAACATCAAGACACCGCTTTGGCATGCTTCGCATACATTTTTAAAGATCTTGGGGTTTGCTTTCCTAACACGTTCATATAACAATCCAAGACGCGTTCGATGGGCTAAGATCTGGACTCATCGCAAGCTAATCCATGTTTCGAATCCCTTGTTCTTGCAGGAAGGCCATGTTATTGTGTGAAGATAAAATTTGGCCCCACACCATAAGCAACAGATTCCCTTTGATGACCATCAGCTTGGTTTTCCACTCAATGCTGATCCCACCCAAAACTATTACGGAGCTCACACCAAATCTCTAGACTTCTTATACTGCGTCGGCATAATAGCGTTCACCTAGACGTCTGTAGACACATACTCGATCATCGCAAAGAGAAAGAAGAAATCTCGACTCCGTGGCCCCGTGTTAAAACGGGTTTTCGCACAGGTTTTGGGTTCGCTTCTCTTAATCGATTTCTTACTGCCTGGTCGGAAAGTTCAATTATTTGAGTCGTTCTGAGGGCAATCTGAAGATCCTTTGCTGTTACCCAAAGATGAAAAGACTAGCTAACGTTGGTTTTCCTCTTACGACCTTGTCTGATACGACTTTTGTAGAGACCTGTATCTTTATACCGATTCTACAAACGCTAGATGAGCGACGATAGTTTTTTACGTCTTCCAAACCCAGAAAACTATACTCAAGAATTGGAAGGTCGTTCTTTGTCCACTACAGCAGAAGACACGAATGTACAGGGTGGTCTAATCTTTTGGCTGTATCTTTTAATGACAGAACTTAAGGAAAGAAATATTTATAGGTAAATCGGCCAAGAGAAATCGCTGTAAATTATTTTCAAAGTCAAAAAAAGAGTTTTATTGTAATAAGAATGATCTCATATATAAGAGCAACTAACAAAACAAAAAATTAACATTAAAAAAGCTACTTTACAGCCATTCTCAGCACTATCAAACATTTACTCTGGCAGCCGGTTATCAATTCAATGGTACGAATGAGAAAAAAAAATATAAATGAAGTGTAAGTAACAGAATAAAATAAGCACACATAAAAATATAAATAACTATAATATATAGAACAAAATAAAACATATTTAAATAGAGATCTTAGTTAAAAAGTAGTTCTCCAGAGAGGCAATTGTTTACTATACAGATGATTCACGTATGACACAGTTGCAATCCACAGCTTCCCTTTGGGGAAGTTTTCAGCGATGTTTCAGGCCGAGATATATGCCATTCTAATAGCAATAACGATGAAGGGGGCAGCGGGAGAGATTGTCATATGCTCAGACAGTCAAGCAGCACTTAAGGCGCTCGACTCACCCACGGCGGGATCAGTTTTGGTTCAGGAATGCGGTGACAGGCTAGAGCAGTTGGCGCGACGTAAAAGAGTGAAGTTGGTTTGGGTGCCAGGACACTGTGGGATTGAGGGCAACGAAAGGGCAGATGAGTTTGCTAGACTCGGCGCCACCAGCCCGTATGTTGGACCAGAACCAGCTTTAGGCATCACTAGGCAGCAGATAAGGACAGCACTCGACGAATTGGCACAACATGAAGTTCAACGTGAATGGGGCCAGTCCGGGGTCGGGAAGCAAGCTAAAGACTTCATTGTGAAGCCCGATAAGGGCCGAACAGAGTGGTTACTAGCCCGAGACAGGAAAGCTCTAAATTCCATCGTAGGAATAGTAACGGGGCACTGTCGATTGAGGAGACACCTCTTTATTTTAGGCATTGAGGAAGATTCTATCTGCGCGGAGTGTCAGGAAGAGGAGGAAACTCCGCTTCACTTCCTGTGCAGATGTGAAGCGCGAGCGAGACTGCTACGAGATATTTTTGGCACTACGGTCTTGCATAGGGACGAAGTTAAGGATCTTGCATGGAAGGATATACAGATTTACATAGTAAGGACAGGCAGATTCAAGGATGTACACCTGGTGGCGGGTGGTGGTTGAGGGAGGAGCTGGGGTAGACTGAAAGGGCCTTATAGGCTTACCAGTCAGGTCTCTAGACCTCCCCCTAACTACTACTACTAGTTAAAAAGTATAAAATTGTGGCTTCAATTTCAGTACAAAGCAAAGGTGGAAAACAACTCTAGCAACAGAAATGGACGCAAGAACATACAATAGGTTAAAACGAAAGACAAATTGGTGTGAATAACATATAAAAACAATCTCATTATTCATAAAAAGTATTTACATATTTGTCAAAAGACTCGTCACAATTTTTTTTTCAAGTTCGAAAGTTGTCCGCTTTGGGGAGTAACAGCAACACAAAAGTGTAAATGGCAATGACGCACGTTTTTGCTTTCCATTTCCGCGACACACTATCCATGCCTCGCACCGCAATCTCCGGAGAGGTTTCGTTTCATTTGGAATCAATCACGGCTGGCGAACCGCGTTGACCTCGTGGTTATAAACGGAGGCGAATTTTTCCCGAGTGTTCCCGATCAAATTCGCATAGGGGCTCATAGGTAAGATATGGCGTACGTTGGCAAGGTTTAGGTTAACAGCCGCGCGCCCTAAAGATTTTTGTCAATTGATGTGTTTAATGTGGATCGTGTTATAGGTTGTGGTTATGTATTTTTATAGATTTTATGTTGAAGATTTTACATTTTGTTTTTGTTGATTTTGTGGTTTAAATTAATATTTTAAAGCAGGGTAGCCACAGTGTTTTAGAATATTAAGACTTTATAATCCGTTTTCAATTATATTGGCGAGCTGAACTTTGAGAAACGACTCGAATTTAAGACCAGTAGTCGACCTTTGCCGAAATTTAAAATTCAGCAAACAGGTAAAGACAAAAACAAAGAAGTAAATCGTTATTTTCCTAGAAATATGTACGATTTATGTCCCTGGACATGCGGTTGCGAGGTAACAAAGCATTTTATTATTTTGTGTGTCTGATTTTTTCAGATGACTCTTTGTCGATTATATGTATTGACTCCCCTGAAAAGTTGACCAAGAGCGGCCACTGACTAAGGCCGTTTTACATACTGCAATTCTTTCTTGCAAGTTGCATTAGTCTTCAACAAAAGCATGCGCAGTGGCAAGACATTTGTATCTTTTGTCAAACTGCGCACGCCTTTGTTCAAGACTATTGCATATTGCAAAGAAGAATTGCAGCATGTAAAACGGCCTTAAGGAATACCATCCAAAGTATCTCTATAGCAAAAGTGGGGTCTTCAGTCCAATCGACACAGAAAAGACTGCAATTTTGTATTGACAATGATGATGATTAACCACCCTGTACATCAACAGCAAGTTTTCAAGCAGTGGCAATTGATAAGACATTTTCTAAAACCGAAGATCTCGAAAAAAATGGCTGCGTGTAACTCTTTAAAATGCAACAAATTTTCATGTAATTCGTTAATAAATATCGGTTTATTTTTTGTGTTATTGTTAACTCGAAATGAAAATAATTAAAGTATGAAAATGCACCAATAATTTAGTTTTGTTTAGTGCTTGCTGAAAAGAATTTTTTTACGCAAGGCGTTCTGAAAGTGTAACTTCCTACTCGAAAATGCGTACATAAAAAAATAATTTCGCACTCGGATAGCACCTACCCAGAAACGGTCCCGAAGGCGGTACGTCTCTGGTATGAACCTGTTCGACAGTTGATACATAAGCATGCAACATCAATCAAAACTGACACTTCAAGTGGAGGCCCATGCTTGACGAAAATATCTAGTTACAAATGACAACGGAGTACAAGAAATGTCTTGAACACGTTTTACACATTTTGTCCCACACGTGGTGGATTTATTTTCTTCCTAACGATATTTTAAAGCGTCGAGGAATAAGCTGCAATCTGGGCCAACAATACCTTAATGCCTGGATTTGTAGAGTGACAGATTTGGAATATTAATTAAACTAACTATAGGGCCGAAAACCGGCCTGGACGGGACACATGTGACTTAAGACTATGACTGATTATTGTTTTGTACAAGTTTTAATGCATTAGAAACCCTTGATCAAATCTGATTCTAACGATGACTGGCGCCTGTTTTTCTTTTTCCCATTTTACGTGAGAAATCCCGATTCGT
This sequence comes from Kuschelorhynchus macadamiae, assembly GCA_030620095.1. Lineage (NCBI taxonomy): Eukaryota > Metazoa > Arthropoda > Insecta > Coleoptera > Curculionidae > Kuschelorhynchus > Kuschelorhynchus macadamiae. The sequence goes on from JAUTXW010002537.1 coordinate 49,191, forward strand.
CTGACAGTCAATTTAAAGGCAGTGGTGCATCGTTTTGGGGACTCATGGCTAATTGTGTTTTTGCCCCCCCCCCCTCTTGATTTTAAAAAGCTGAATTTTCGTACAGATAAAACTTTGTCGACGCTTTAACTTTTACATGCTTTTATTGATTGTTATTATATACCATAAAAATACGAAAAAACGTTTTTTGAAAAAGTTGATTTTTAAAAAGGTTTAATAAATTTTAAAAAAGGTCTAAAAATTAAATAGGTCGATCCTATTATTGAGCAATTTACTTCATTAATACTTAATCAAATCTCATGTTAATACAGGGTGTCTGTCTATATTTTGACACATTTTAATCATAGATATCTCTTTTTTTTTGTTGAAACTGTGTATTAAAAATCTTCGGGTATATTTTCTATTATATGTCAAATAGTTAATTTCAATTAATCCAGTGTTTGTGACAGCGGATTATATTCGTGGTCCTTTACGTACCTAAGGAAAAAAATCTGGAACGGTCAAGTCCGGAAAGCGAGGAGGCCGTGGTATAGGGCCTTCTCTTTCAAGCCATCGTTGTTTTTGTTTAATGAATCTCTGGTAATTCTAGTGCAATGCGGTGTAGTCCCATCTTGTTGAAAATAAGTGGAATTAACATAGTGACATGTAAAATTCTAACATATTGACATGTAAAATAAAATTAACTATTGAGTTGGCATAAAAGAAAGGCCCGTATATTTTTGTTTCCACACCAAACTGTTACCTTGGGCAAATCTCTTTCATATCCTTATTTATTTATTTTGCTGTTAGGATGAAATGTGTCTTCGTCAGATATTATAAATATTTCTATAAAATTTTCATTATTTCTTATTATTTTTTTTATAATTTGACACAATTGTGCCCTTTTGAAACGTTTGTCTCATGTTTTCTCATGATTGTCAGTACTGTTTATTGGGCTTGGATTAATTGATTGATAAGCTTGTATTTGCCTGTTTTTCTTCTAGAACTTGGAATATTCTGTTCAATGAATTTTCGTTATTGACTCAAGCTAATGCAGTCAAAACGTTTCTATACCATGACATAATCGAATTGAAGGTAGGTGGATTCTTTTGAAACATATTCCTAAATCTCTTTGGTGTTTGCTTTATTGAATGTTTCGGCAGACATTACACATTTAGCTTTTTTACTGACTTTTCAAGACTGATATTGAAGTTTTGTAACAGTATACTACACGCATACATACATTTGTTTCCAAAGCCGACTATTCAAAAATAAACATCTTTTTTTACGTGCAGTATTTTCAAGATCAATAATCACACAATTTTTATACATAACTATAACTTGTATTTCATTTTTGAAAATGGAACGGAAACATTTTTATGAATTTGAAAAAATTTGTTGGGTTTGAGTTAACAAAGCCGATGAAATCGGCCATGTGACTTTCGGTGCTTCCGGTTGTCAAAATAAAATGACATATTTCTCAAAACCTATTATTTCCGAGATATCTAATATCAGCATATGTCAAAATATGGATAGCTACCCTGTATAAGAGCTCCTCAACAAACATTGCTTAATAATAAATTCAAATAATTTCGTATAAAATATTTTATACAACTCTTGTAGTTTAAATATAGCTTTCATCGTCTCCTCTAATTTTAATAAAACTAACCACTAGATACATACATACATTTTAAATGTATTTCCTTCAAGAACTTAAGTAAGTTAAATTTTATTACTAATATTTTTTTTTAAATTGCTTATATTTTCGACATCCTGTGTAGTATATATGCTTAGGTATACATACTTAAAATCTTTAATTTGATACCCATCATGATGCAGATACGTTTTTTCGTGCTGCACAAAATGGCACTAAGTTTCGCCACATTAAATTTCTTTATAATAATTATATCGAATGGAATACCCAGATTAAAAACTAGCATAAACGTGTACCATTTGTAAGTTATATTTTAAATGTCCTCATGAAAAAAGAAAATCATTAGACAATTTGTAGAAAGTCGTCAATATTACTTACAACCTGAAAACCGAAAAAAGTTCAAAAACGTGATAACGACGGATCACAATCCATAAACTCCAAAAAATCTTTATCGACTGCAAAATAGAATTACGTAAAAGAAAGTAGCACTTTGGTTAGATGAATTAAAAACGAGAGTTCAAAATATCTGTTATGAGATGATAATTGAATATTTATTTTGCTTATCGCTGTTATGCAACAATAAAGTCTTTTGTTGCGTAAGTTAATATATAAGATCTGCATAGCATATTATAATATTTATATTATTTGCTTTAAGAGCCAGTGACGTAATTAGGGGGGGGGGCTATGGGCACTTGCGCCCCTTTGACCAGTACAAATAATCTGACAAAAAAAATTGTGATTTTATAAGTACTGTGTGGTCATACCTATATACTTTTTAGGACAATTTATGCAAGGCACAGAATTTCACTTTTTAGAGGAGTGTATAAATTTGTTAATAATTTATGTGATTTATGACATATGTATATAGGTATAACCACACAGTACGCTTCCACGGCCTTATATAAACACGAAAAAAGTGAAAAACATGAATTAAACTTTTCCGAAAAAAGAATTTTAAGTCAAGACAGCAATTATCATAAATTAGCAATTAAAGAAATTATTCATATAAAGAAAGATCAGAATTCAGTTAATGACAAAAAGGACATACAAAATCTAAGTCAAATTTATCACAACCTAAGCAAATAATAATTAAATATAATAATAAAAAAATATGCTAAAATAATATAATGATTTTCAAAACACTAAAATTCAATTTAAATAACACTTGTAAATAAATAATTACTCATGTTTTCAGCCATCCACTGTATACCAAAATACGTTGGTTTTTAATAAAAATAATAAAAAAAAAATCAAGATAATGGTTTTCATAATTACTGAATTTATATAGATCTCACCCATCGGTTAAAACGTTCAGAACATCAAAATTATTACTGTAAATAATATTATCGTTTCCAAGGTAATACATATAAAATTTATTTTAATATTTTACGCTGTAGTTGTTTTATTGAATGTTGTGAGTATAAAAATATTTTAATTAATTAATTGTTCAATAGTTAAGTATTATGAATGTTTGTTTTGTTACGTATAGTACATTTTAAATGTTTGTTGAAAAATACTAATTCATATATTATGTATATTTTTTTAGACATGCAATAAAATGCTCTTGAAAATGCTTCAAACAAGAAGCGAAACGTCGAGCTAGTTGCAGAAAAATAAGTTTCATTAATCAAACCTATACCCAAGAAAAACAAAAACTTTTAGTATATATTATACAATTAAAAAGCTTTGTTATGAAAAATTAAGTTAAATGCTGAAGATGAACGTCAATAAGTCTGAAACTGTGAGTAGTAGTCTCTATTACATAGAGTTGAAATAGTTCTTTAATGCTCTATTTAAATTTAATATAATATAATGGGGGTTGCATTAAAAAAAAAACGATTTGCGAAACATGGCAACGTTTTAAATTTCTAAACTAAAATTGTGTATACAATAGAATGAATATCTAATTTTTTAGTAAAATTTTAAAGAATTTTTTTAAATTTTAACTCTAATTCTGTGTATTTGAAAATAGAAAAAATCGGTTCTCTCGTTATGAATCTTTCCTTTTATTAGTAATAGTGAAGTATGACCACTGATACACACTGCCATTTTGTTACGTTATGGTGAATTCGTACCAGTTTATCCACCATTACATTTAATTTTTCTACAAAATTTAAGGACAGTTTCTTTTTACGTTAATTTTTTTAAAATGTCATTTGGCCGCCGTTTTATTCCGCCATCTTGAATTCGCACCAAAGGTTTGCCAGTTTGTCTCTGTCTCACACTTAATGCTTGCACAAAATTTTTTGTTTTTTGAATATTTTATTTGCCATTTGGTTTTGCTGTCTTATATTCATACCAAAATGATATAAGTTCACTCCTATATAACACTTAATTTTTGTGTAAAAATTGAGGTAAATTGGATAATTAGTTTTTTAGTAATACATTTTTTTTCACCTTTCACCAGGCCGCCATCTTGTTCCGACATTGGATTTCTACGAAAGTTCACCCCCACTTTGATTCTTAATTTTTGACTAAAATTTTAAGTCAACTGACAGACAGTCAGACAGACCTGATAAAACATATCTTTTCGCATCTAGGAACGCTAAAACGTGAAGATATGTAATAGCTGAGGTGATAATTTTTTACATTTTATCTGCCGCCTTTTTTTTCGCCATCTTGAATAATTACCACAGTTTTACTAGTTTATCTCTACATCACAATTTTACCAGTTGACTCCTACATAATATTTAATTTTTATGCAAAATTTGAGATAAATTGGATAAGCAGTTTTCTAGTAATAATTTTTTTACGTTTCACTAGGCCGCCATTTTGTTTTGCCATATTGAATTTTTACCAAAATGTTACCAGGTCATCCCCGTATGATTATGCCGCGAACAGACAGACTGACTGGAATTGAGAAAACGTGGGAAATAAAATGAAAACAGCCTGTACAGGGTGTCCGGATTTGGTTGCAAAAGCAGGGTATCTCGCTTATTTTTAAAGATAGAACCTTGCGGTTTTCACGAACCTGAGCTATTTTTTTGTGAAACTCATGAAGCCGTAAACAAAATTTTCATAGCCTTCTTCGTTTATGAGATACAGGGAGAAATAGAAAAGTTTGCATTTTGGGAACCCCCTCGTATCTCGGTTATCCTTTAACTTAACGCAAAGGGAAGAATTGCTGCTTATGCAGTTTTTTACGCTGGATCCAGTGGCGTAGTCATATTTTTCATTTGGGTTGTTATTTGTTAGATATGACCCAAAGTTGTGTTTTTTTAAATGGGACACCCTGTATATTTGTCCAGAAATTGATTTGTCCTTTTAAAAGCTTCTCAAAAATATATGACATTTTCCAATTTTGTACGCGTATATAAAATATAGCGCTAGTTTTTTGTATTTATTTATTGTGTAAAAATATATTTGTATTATTATGGAAGAAAACCAAACTTTCGAACATTATGAAAAGTACGATATGTTAGCTTGTTTTATATTAAGTAATGAAAATGTTGAAGCGGCTTCTGAGATGTATTTTAACAGGTAAATAGTTAATTTTTAGGTATGTTGAAATACTATTGCTTAATTTTTACTTAGATATCCAGAAAGGAGGCAACCTAATATATCCACTTTTTACCGGATAAAAAAGAATTTACTTAATCACGGATCATTTATCAAACCTCGTACGAAAACATATAATAAAGAAAATTGGGAGTCTGAGGAAATTACGGTTTTGGCTAATGCAGAAGCTTACCCTACAAACTCTTGTAGGGCCAGTGAAAAGAGCATAGGGATTCCAAAAACTAGAGTTCAAGAAATTCTAAAAAAGCACAAATACCACCCATACAAATTTAGGCTCGTGCAACACTTGCACACCTACTTACACATTTCAGTAATTCTGGTATACTCAATAGGCACAATAGTAGATTCTGGTCCCAGGAAAATCAATACCAAATATTTCCCAGAAGACAGCAGGGCAGGTTTGGTCTAAATGTGTCCTGCTTCATATTAGGAACACGTATAAAATGTTTATATATTTGAGGGAAATCTATCAGCCAATCGCTATATAGAAATTTTAGAGGCAGCTATACCTGAATTACTTGACGATGTTCCTCTAGCGCAAATGATAATGTCCAAGATTTAGGAAATGCAATAAGAGAAAATTTTCGCTATTTAGAAAATCATCCCGTTATTTTGCTTAATTCCCTAAAACAAATACGAAAATTGTGCGAAGCATGCACAGAACAAAATGGAAATCAGTTTAAACAGTTCTTTTGATTTCCTTGGTTACTATAGTTCTTATACGACATTTGTTTTTTCCTGAAAGGCTTGTTACATAATAATCTATTACTGTTTTGTTCTTGTGTTATAATAAATAAATAAATAAATAAATGCTTTATTGTCAAAAAAAATTTTACAATTTTGTGGACAAAGCTGTTGTAAAAAAAATAGTTTACAAACATCAAAATTAGCAAACAAAACAAAACAAAAACACATCATAAATATTATAGAAAAATAATATTTAAATCAAGAATTTAGAATATTAATATTATAGAATCCTAAAAGAAGTACATTAGAAATGTACTTTGTCAGTCGTACTATGTTATAAACATTTTCATAAATATAATGTAAAAAAATAAAAAAGCAAAGTAAAAAATAAAAAAGTACGAAACAATTAAAAAAATACATATACAAAATTCGGTAAAAATGGTTGGTAATGGCAACTATCACACTAGGGGTTCATAAGGATAAAATTATGTGTTGTAAAACTCGTTCACGGTGTAGAAGGCACTTTCCAGTAAGAATGATTTTAAAGCCTTGCGAAAAGAAGTCAGAGATATTATGGATTTGATGTTAAATGGCAGGTGATTATGCATTTTTTTTGCATTGTAGATTACTGATCTTTTAATTAACTCTGAGTGTGGGGTTGGAAGATAGAGATCGTGCTCAGTATTTCTGAGGGGGTAGTTGTGAGAAGGTCTCTCTAATAGAGCAGGTGCGTGCTTACGAATTAAGCAAACCGATTCCAAAATAAATAAGCAAGGAAGGGTTAGTATTTTATATCTTTTAAAGAAATCTCGGCAGTGAGTTCTACTGTTAAGTCTCAGTAGGTAACGAACAGCTCTTTTTTGTAGTATAAAAATTCGATCAAATTGAGTCGCACAACATGTACCCCAGAATGGAATAGCATATCTGAGGTGCGATTCAACAAGAGCAAAATAAACAGTTCTAGTGGTAGAAAAGCTAAGCTCCTCGGAAACAGATCTTAACGCAAAGCAAGCAGAACCCAACTTCCTTGATAAAGCGTCGATATGTGGATCCCATTTTAAAGAATCATCTACAAGAAGCCCTAGAAATTTTACAGAGTTTACGACATCAATAGTGGTGCCATTAAGGTCAAAAGGTTGCAGCGTGTTTTTATAAGACAAGACTTTCGTTTTAGAGATGTTCAAACATAGGAGATTAGAATCGCACCAGGATTTAATGATGATTAGGTCATTAGATACAATCCTATGTAGGTCCGTGACATCTGGGTGGCCCCACGTAAAGCTGGTATCGTCCGCAAAGAGACATATTTTTCCACTAATGTTTAAATTAGCCATGTCGTTTATGAACAGAAGAAACAAGATAGGGCCTAGTACCGAGCCTTGAGGCACTCCATATTCCATTGGCCTACAAGAAGACATCCTGTTGTCAACTTTCACAACTTGATTTCTGTTGCTAAGATATGACTTAAACCAATTGAGAGGAGCCCCTCTAAATCCATAGTACTGCAGCTTGTTAGTTAATATATTATGATTCACACAATCGAAAGCTTTGGAAAAATCACAGAAAATTGTTGCCGTAGCGTGATGGTTGTTTAGGCTGGAGTAAACTCTATTAAGAAGGGAAAACATGGCATCGTTTGTGCATTTGTTACTTAAAAATCCAAATTGATGTTTTGTAAGTATTTCATATCTAGACAGAAATGATAAAAGCCTTTTTTTAACCAGTCTTTCGATGATCTTAGATAGCGTAGGGAGAAGTACAATTGGGCGATAGTTCGAAGCTTCTTCTGAAACACCTCCTTTGTGAAGAGGTATGATTATTGCAGTTTTAAGGCAGCTTGGAAAAGTACCATTTTGGAAAGACATATTTATCAAAGCAGTCAGATGCTCTAGAGTGCACTCCGGCAGACTTGAATACATTTTTAAAGTAAGCCCATCAGTTCCCGAGGAAGATTTATTTTTGATTAACGACTTTAAATAAAAGGCAGCATTGTTTTGCATGGCCTACTGCAAAATTTGTGATGATAATTATAAAAATTAGGATTTTTGTTGTTGTTTATTAAAATAGACCCATACTATTATATATTTTTGAGAAGCTTTTAAAAGGACAAATCAATTTCTGGACAAATATACAGGGTGTCCTATTTAAAAAAACACAACTTTGGGTTATATCTAAAAAATAACAACTCAAATAAAAAATATGACTACGCCACTGGATCCAGCGTAAAAAACTGCATAAGCAGCAATTTTTCCCTTTGCGTTAAGTTAAAGGATAACCGAGATACGAGGGGGGTCCCAAAATGCAAAATTTTCTTTTTCGCCCTGTATCTCATAAACGAAGAAGGCTATGAAAATTTTGTTTACGGCTTCATGAGTTTCACAAAAAATTAGCTCAGGTTTGTGAAAACCGCAAGGTTCTATCTTTAAAAATAAGCGAGATACCCTGCTTTTGCAACCAAATCCGGACACCCTGTATAAGTAAAAACAAAATAAATACAAATTTCAAAAGAAACAAAGAAATATGTTACTCTGTCTTTTATGATTTTCCAAGTAAGTGGATAGGATCTCTTTTTAAACTCGTTGCAAATTTATTGTGTAATACTAAGTTTAGCATACAACATAAACAGCTGCTTTCCTAAAAGCATTTGGCTAAAACAGTATTATTTCTAGGCGACCATTTACTCTATACAATATTGGCCACCTTCTTTGATAAGGTTTTTTTTCCAGAAACTTATTTCAACAGTTTCCCTTCTCAACGCAGAGCAATTAATATAATGTGCCTGAGGATCTGGCCGATTTTATTTGTAACAATTAACAAAAAAAAAACAAATATCGTAGCAGAGTGCTCTCGGCTTTCGTCATCCTCAGCGATACTTGTCACGAATAGCACTGAGGATAAAAAGATAAAATCAGTAAAATGACCCATAAGAAGGTGAGGCAAACAAGAAAAAAATCTTAAAATACAAGTCAGAATTCACATTTACAAAATGTTTGAACTCTCTAAAGGGATAGTGCACCCTTCTAGCGACTCAAGTCCTGTGTTTTACAACAAAAAAGCCATACTTAAATAAGAATATGCCGATTTTGTGCAACGAAAAACCCTTCATAAAATAAACAAGCATATCTATTTTATATGATCAAAATAAATTTATTCAAACCAATTTTCTTTTAGAACTTTTCCATTTAAGTTTGGCTGATATGATTTACTAAACGAATTCATACACGCTATTGCTGGATGTCGGAGTTTCTGTTCCGAATTTTTATTACGTTTATATTTTACGCTGGAACGAAATATGTTGAGCTTATAGACTAAGCGTAAAAACAACACAGAGCAGTTTTCTGTTTACGTCGTGTGTTAGTAAAGGTTCTCAAAAAATAAATGCGACTTCAAAAAATGGCACTAAAAAGTAAAAATAACCTTTATAACATGTTAAAAATCTGACTGAAGTCGTCCTCAAACCAATTCTTAATTAGAAATATTTGATTGACAGTAAAAATGGTTCTAAACAATTGCGCTATCGTACCACTGTTAACCAATTCGTTAGAACTTGTACATATTCAAATTCACCAGTATCATAAGCTGATCCTGCTAAATATTTTAAAATTATTTAATTAAAATTTTCTTAATTCAATTATTTTACGGATTAAGCCATCTTCACGACTAACGGAATGTTCAACCGAAACCATAAATATATTTGTAAAAATCCAAGGGCGTACTATTCTGAACGTTTGGTGATGACTGATAGAGTTACTCAGACACTCGTTTTTCAGGGCAGTCTAACGTGCCAAATGTATCTCGAGTTTTTGGGAACGAAGTATGAAGATGGAGCACCTGCACACAACACTATACCAGTCAGGATTTTTCCCAACAACAGATATGATGTATGGATCGGAAGAATTGGTCTAATAGGATGGCCTGCTAACAGTTTAGACCTTAGGCCTCTTTATCTATTTTTGTGGAGATACCTAAAAATAGAATGTATTACAAAAAGCCAGAAAATATCAATATGAGTATGAACAAATATTAAGAGAAGAAATTTTATTATTAGGTAGATATCATTCGACATTCATTAGAATATCGGTTAACCATAAATTAGGATTTAATATTCAAAAGTGATAATACTGGAGGTTATATTAAAAATAATTGGCTTTGACTTGACTTTGATCGTTTAAATTTGAACTTACCTTCAAAGTGCTACAGGAAAGAAAATGACGTTGGGGTCTAAATATACGTGAGAACCCTGTACTTCAGGGTTGCTTAATTACATTTCATACACCAAATTTTAAGGCAATATATTAAAGCATTTCTAATTTATCGCGGAAACTCTTAGGTAGAAAAATATTCAAAATGACGTCATTCCATCATTTTATTTTTTTTTAGTATGCTCTGGGACCTCCTCTGCACTACCCTGAAAACTATATATATATATTATATATGATTTTCCATTTTCCTTTTCATTTTTGTTTCAGGAAAAGTTCAATCATGGTGTTGTGTTGTTCACGTAATTTGTTTTTTCCCCCTTTTTTCTAATCATAGCAAATAAATATAAAAATTTTTCACAACACGATGGTGGAACATGTCCCTCTATCAGCTGCACAGTGTACTACAGAATATAAAATGTTTTCATCGTTTAACCAACAATTACAGAACTTGTAAGATTTGTGCTGATTGGGTTACCAGCTTTGCAGAGTACTGTTTGCGCCATCTACATTTTTCTTTTCCAACTATACATTTGGGAAACCGTCGTTACCGATTCGTGCTCAGTCGACAATTATTTGAAAAACAAAAAACGCGTAAACCAACTAGTGTGAAGTAAGGGAAGGAGAGCAAAAATATAAAAAAAAAACACGTTCTCCATTTTACAATAATAATTTGCCTTTAAAATACGTAAAATGGCCGACAGTGTCTGCACGTTGGAATAAACCAAATCTTTAAGAATTTTAAAAATGTGTTAATATAACAACATCCAAGTCAAAACTAGTGATAAAAAGGTGTAAATAATATGTATATAGGTCTTTAGCAATGTTGAGAATTTTTCAGTGTTGTTTCTTCAAGAGTAAAACCAAGTAGTAAGTCCAAAACAACTTTTTTTTAAAATAAATGTTAATACAAAATAATAACAATTTTTAGGCTGTCTTGAGGAAGGCAATAAACAGTTGCCGAAAGCTTGGCAAAGCAACAAAGTGTTTTAATCTAAGGTCCCCTCTCTTTGACTACAGCCCCACTAGATTTAGCACGTTTTATATATATATATATATATATATATATATATATATATATATATAAAAATGAGAAAGTTAGTCGTGACTGACTAGTTAGAAAAAAGCACCTTGAGCCAACAGAATATAATTTTCACAAAAAGCGAAAGATTCTATCCTCCAGGTTCTTGATTAGGTGGGGATGCAGTCAAAGAAAAAAATTTTTGAACGTCCTAGTGTGGAATACTCTTTATTGTATGGTCGAGCTTTCGAAAATGTTTGTTCTCTTCTTCAGGACCCTTCTATAGAAAAATACATTTGTAGATAAGAAAAGAAAGGATTACAAAGTAAAAGAAACATCTTACCAAAGTGAGTTAAAAATAAAACAGTCCCATTGCAACAGGCTTAATGTTAAAACTTGTACGTAACTAGAATATAGACGGTAATTAACACATATCAACAGTAAAAAAATTTTTGGTTACATTTTCAAATTTTTAAAAAAATTTTTACAAACATGCAGCGAAACCACTCTCAATGCTGGCACGCCGCCATTACTGCAAAACGAAAAAATGCGTCGTAGTAGGTAAAATAATAAGGGAGACAAAGGAAAGTACAATTCCCGCCTAATTCTATGTATATCGATTACTACGAACAAACTACGGCTTCTCCCCGGAGGGGGGAGTTGACAAGGACAAAGTAAGCGTAACAATGAGCTTACATCAAAAGATATTAAAATTTAACCTTCTTTTAAGTGAACATTCTTAATTTTATCTAAGAATTCTAACGAGTTAGTAACCTCAAAGTTATCATACGAGATATTTAATTTGCCGAATTCTTCTACTAACCATTTTGAAATATTGTACGTTGGTGATCCAACAGCTGAAACAATAGGTCTCATGGACTTCCCAGGTTTATGGATTTTGGAAAGGCAATACAGTTTAGATAACTGTGGGTTACTATGTGTTAGTTTGAATTTTAGTTTATCGGAACAAGGTTTTTACACTGTTTTAAACTACTTTTTACTTCTGTTATCATTTTTGATAACGGGTTTTTCTCAATTAAATCGTAAGGACCAGTTTGAATCAAATTGTCTACTCTTTCAAAATAATCTGTTTTGTCTAGTATAACAACCTTATTTCCTTTGTCAGCTTTTAAATAAAAACATTCCTTTTTCTTCAGTCCCTGGATAACTTCAGTATTTTTACGAGAAACATATTTAGACTTGTTGTTAACAACTTTTTTTGAGATTTGATTTCTGCAAGCCTCTCTAATGAATCCCTTAGTTGACTCTGGCACGTATTGAATGGAACTTTCGATATTCCCTATAATAGTTGGTAAATTATTTTTTACTGGAGGCTCTGCAAAATTCAAACCTTTATTCAAAAGGGCGATTTCTCTATTATCAAAATACTGAGAAGAAAGATTTTCTACAATGTTCTCGACTTCCGAAGAAATTTGTTTTTGTGGTTTAAACTTTCTCAGTTTGTTTTTAAGTGAACACATTTTCTTCAAAAATTTGGCATCTATAATAAATAAAAAGGTAATTGCCCATTGTTCTCCTTTTTGTACGTGAAATTGATGGAAGGACATTTATTGTTTAATGTTTCTCGACACGTTAGTTATTAGAAATAACGATAAATTAGAATTTGATATTTATAGGAAATTTACTAATACTGATAGGTATATAACATCCGACTCATTTCATTGCCGTCAACACAAAATGGCAGCATTCCATTTCTTAACTCACAGGTTAGTTAATTTTCCATTAAGTAAATAACGTTTTAACAGTGAAATGAATCGGATTAAAAATATAGCTAAAAGTAATGGATATAATGATAATTTTGTACATAAACTAGAAAATAGACATAACCTAACCTAACCTAACCTGAGGTTTCCAATAAATTCATAGTAATCCCGTATGATCCCAGATATACGAGAGGTCTAGAAAAAGTATTTAAAAACGTAGGTTTTAGAGTAGCCTACAAAACGGAGAACAGTTTGAAAAATCTCCTTGGAAACCCCAAAGACAATGTCGACTTGAGGGAGAGGAGTAGCATCTATGAAATTAGCTGTAATGACTGCGATCTAAAATATGTTGGGCCAACTAAACGCTCCATAAACATTCGTTTTAAAGAACACATGGCACATTTAAGATACGCAAGAACAGAAAAGTCAAGCGTTGCCCAACATGCTTTGGAAAACAATCACCGAATAGGAATAAATAATCTTAAGTTTATTAAAAATGTATCTAATAATAGATTATTGGATGCATTTGAGAGTATAGTTAAATGTGGTAAAAAAGCACTAAACAAAGACAGAGGGCCTATTCCCTATAGTCCCCTCTATTGTTTACTTGACAATGGTGCAGTCGGGTGCAACCAAGTGTGACCACATTTACCTATAAATAGTCTCGGTTAGTATAAGTTACTTTAGTTTATATCATCTGCTGATGATGCTAACTTGGTTAGCGAAACGCGCGTCCAGAACGTAACAAGTTGTGGTGTAGTGTGGGTAGAACTCTTGTATTTTGATCTATCTTCCACCACAGGTTCCAGTGTTAGGACTTGTTGACCTTCGGCTACGATATCTGAACACTGAATGAGATCCCTGAAGATGTCTCGTGCAATCGAAGGCGAAACGTCGGATAGTAATTCCAATTTGACACGGTCTAATCCCAAGAATCATGATTTCTTAATTGACCAAAGCCGTGAAAGCTTCCGTTCTATGTTAATCTAATAAGTAGTTTTGTTTTACTGTCCTGGGTTCGTACCATAATATTACAAGTTGATTTGTATGTAATACCTGATTTGAAGTAAATTGAATAATTTAATGTTTAGTAATAGTTTTTTAACATTTCACTAGGCCGCCATTTTGTCCTGCCATATTGGATATTTACCCAAATATTACCAGCTCATTCCCCACATAACATTTAATTTCTTACCAAAATTTAAAGTTAATGGGGTATGTAGTTTTTAGTTAGACACACAGTTGAATTTTTAAAATTTTATTAAGCCGCCATTTTGTTTCTCTATCTTAGATTTGTATCAACATCTCACCAGTTGCTTATTACGTAATACTTGATTTTTGTGCAAAATTTGAGGTTCATTTGGTAAGTGGTTTTATAGTTACAATTTTTTTAACATTTGACTAGGCCGCCATTTTGTTTCGATATATTGAATTTTTACCGAAATATTACCAGGTCATCCCCATATGAAGTCTATTATGTAAGTAGTTTTTTAACTATACCGCGAATACACAGACAGACAGACAGACGAAATTCAGAAAACATGGGGACACTGAATTACGATATTTTCCTTTTACTAGGGAAGTAAAAAGAAATATTTGTCTCTGTCTGTTATGGTTCTCCGGATAAGGAGATAGAACATCTTATTATAGACATCCTGTACCCGCATCAAGCAGGGATAAACTGGTAAAGTTTTGATTCAAATCCCCTGTGACAAAACGAAATGGTGCCCTACTAAACTAGTTAAAAAGTCAATGAAATTCATATTCCTGAAATATAAAACCTTTTTATCCAGAAAAGTAATAATATAAAAACAAATAGAAAATAAATCGGTATTCTAGAATATCGAAGTGATTGCTTAATTTGAGTTGGTAAGTGAATAAATGCCTGTATGTATGTTAGACCTCTGTTTAAATATCTTAATAAATCAAACTCCTAAAGATGAACAATGTATATTCGTTCCGAAACAAAACTTTTCCTTTATCAAAAAAAGCGAAATATATTACAATTTATACATATGTATAATGTAAAGTTATTGCCAAACATATGTATACATATATTAACAGTGTTTTCTGTGTGTGGCGGAAGTCTTTACCAGGGAAGTTCCGGGGCACAGTTATTAAAATATATATAAATCTTAAAATTAGTGTTTTTGAGTTGGTACTAACCTCAAGTAAGAGAATTTGTGAAAATTAAAATCTTTTATGTAGGGCATTTTACACAGTGGCTCAAAAATGGGTTAAAAAAATATAAAGTTTTATAAAATTTTTAAAAATCAAAATTTTCAAAAAATTTTGTTTTTATAATAGACTATTTAATTCCAAGTAAAAGACGTCTTATGAAGTTTTCTGTAAAACCTATGGTTTTATGGTAAAAAATTATCTGATTTTTTAATGCAAAAAATAATACATATTCAAAACATTGTATAGCTACTAAATAACATTTTGATGACTCAAAACACAAAATATAGCCCTTTGTAATATGTATTTTTAATAACGGCTACATTAGCATAATATCAAGTTACCTGTGACTAGCCGTGACGCTTAGACCAAAACAAATAAATAATATGTCAAAAAAGCGTGGTTTATTAACAATGTTTGACGTTTTCACTTTGAAGTTATATAGTATATAAACTGTGTTAAGGCTATTTTTGTGATTTTTCTGTGTTTTGAGTAAGATGCCTCATAAAAGAAAACATCATAGTGATAATCGAAAAATGGTATGTTACGCATGTTTTAATAAAGCAGTTAGAAGTGTTAATATTACTGGTAAAGTAAAACAACGTCTTGAAATTATTTCGCCTAGTTTTGACGAAAATAATGCAACTATTCCCTCAGTGCTCTGTAGAACTTGTTACATAAAACTAATGAACAATAGACTCACAATAATTTTTGACTACGCACAAATGAAAATTTTGCCTGGGCGTTTCGAAATTACTGAAACATGCGTCTGTCAAATTTGTCAAGTGGCGCGTTTTCGTGGTCATCCTAAAATCAAAGATCTACCGTTTTCGTTTGCTGTCAAGAAAAAGGCTGTAGGTAGACCTTCAAAGAAAGATACGAAAGCGAAACAAAATTACAAAATATGCGTGAACTGCAATTGTAAATTACAAAAAGGCAGAAGGCATAAATGTACCAAGATGAAAAAAATTGATAATTTAACACTAATTAAAGACTGTAAGCAACATATTGTAACTAAAGTTCTGGAGGAACAAGAATGTGCTCAGGGAAGTTCTGTCATATCTTTAGATAAGGGACGCAGTACTATGTCTATACAGTTGAAGCGAAAATCAGATCTTCAGGGTGTTTTAAGTACTCAAGATTTGAGACTATATGCAACAAGACTGTAATTTATCTCAAAATTCGTTAAGAAAAATATGTGGTTACCTTCGCACCAGGATAAACAGAACTTCCATAGAATCTTCGGCTTTACGGAAATTGCGGTCTAGTAGTCATATGCTAGATAAGTTTTTTCAACTGTAGACTTATTGGATATTCAATGCTTGAAACAAGATGGCACTCCATTTTTGATATACTGCAGCGATCTTCCGGGGCTACTAACTTATATTTTAAATGCCAGGCAACGATGATTTTCATCTAAAAATCGGAATAGATAGTTCTAAAGACAATTCCTTTTTTATGTCTAACCATACAACCAACAAATGACCCAGAATATTATCAAAAATATAAAAGTGCTTATACAAAAGTTTAATAATTGGCTTGGGACCAAATTTCAAGGAGAATTATGAAAACGTCAAAATACTTATGGACACTTTGCAATTACATAGTATATGCGGAATTTGTCCATATACTTTTGCAAAAATGATCTGAAACTAATAATGCTGCTTTTGGGTCTGCAAACAAACGCGTCATGCCATCCTTGTCCGTGGTGCGACATCAACTGCAAGGAACTTCAAAATAAAGGTAATCCAAGAATAATTAAGACTGGGGGAAAACTTTCCAAAGCAAAGTATTTTGGTAAGTATAAGTATAAATTCATCAAGTTGCGATAAATTTTAATGATCATCATCTGACATTTTTAGTAAACTGTCCACTAATTATCGGAGATGAAAACGAGCCAGTATTAAACTATATACCTCCTCCAGAATTGTATCTTCTTTTGGGAATCGTTCAAAAAATGTTCGACAGCTTAAAAATTGAATATCCAGCAGCAGCCGAAGCATGGATAAAAAGAGCTGGGCTAATTTATCAAACATTATGAGAAATTTAATGGCAACAACGCGAGAAAGCTGTTGAAAAAAGTTGATGTTTTAGAAGCATTGTCACCTGGTTTGTACACTTACCTAAGCACTTACTTAACTTATTTTTTCCTAATGTCAAAAAATATAGTTTTTTTTTTGGTTTTAGGCAACAAATATTGCAATTTGTTCAAGTACTTTGATAAAGTTGTTTCCAGTTGCTTTGGGCAAAGTCTTGACATTAGTTTTGCCGAAGATATTCAACGCTTTGCCGTCGAATTAATACAAGTCGGAATACGCTATACACCGAAAATTCATGGCCTTGTGCATCATGTTCCTGACTTTATTAACGTACATCAGCGAGCACTTGGTTTTTTTTTTTGAGCAAGCTTCAGAACAAGTTCATTCATTTAAGATGTGTTCACAAAATTTTAATTTAAATTCAAAAAACTTTTCATTAAATAAAATTGTTGAGGTGCATTTGTTACTATAATAGCCAACAGATATAATGTATGTATAATATAAATTCGATTATTATTCTTGTATTATTTATGCACAAAAGATCAGTTATTTTTTTGGAAAAAGGTATAGGTTCTATGGAAAACTTCATAAGACGTTTTTTACTTAAAATTAAATAGTCTATTACGAAAAAAAATTTTTTTTTGAAAAATTTGGTTTTTAAAATTTTTTATAAAACTTAATATTTTTTAACCCATTTTTGAGCCACTGTGTAGAATGTCCTACATGAAAGATTTTAATTTTCACGAATTCTCTTACTTGAGGTTAGTACCAACTCAAAAACACTAATTTTAAGATTTATATATATTTTTTTTGAAATCGTCCAAAAAATTAACTGTGGGGGTAAAAACAATTTTGCGATTTTCTTTTGAAGATGATCATGTAGTGGTCGATACAAGTGTTCCTCATTTGTAGACGTTGACTAACTAACAATTGACTTCATGATGTTAAGAAAAGTTCCGGGTTAAAGACAATGTCAAATGTCAAATGTCGCTTGAGTAGTAAGCAGCAGAAGTTTGTGCTCCTACAGTTTTTAACAAAATTTAGTAGTACCGTGGCTGTTTTTTTAGTTTTTGTAAACACAGAGTGGTTGACTAGTGTCTCAAAAATAGAGGTACGGTGAAGGAATTTTATTAAAATGTCTAACAAAACTACAAATCTTAATCTTAAAGGGATTAGTGCACGTGTGGATGAGCTGTCAAAACAGTTTAACGATGGCTTTAATTTTGCGCACCGAATTTGCTATGTAAACAAAAAAAATCGCTACAAATACCGGCGAATGGCGAAGAAAGTCCTGATTTTTTGGATAAACTAAACAAAATTCAAGAAAATATGACATTATCTCTACAACAACTCTCGCAAGAAACTAAGGAGATAAAGTTAAACATTGTCAACCTACAGAAAAAAACTACACAGATGGAAATAAACAGTAATTTGAATTCGTTGGTCTTGCATGGCATAAAGGAATCCTCCTTTATATTTACTGTGGCGGCCGAATTATTTACGAACAAATTATCCGTAAAAGATGATAAAATTCATCTGTCCCACTTCCATCGTATGGGAAAAAAGGGTCCAAATCAAAATAAGAAGCCGCGCCCACTTATTGTTCAGTTCGCTTGTCGCTGGATGCGAGACCAGGTATTTTCGGCTAAAAACCATCTGAAAGGCTCTCGGATTCTAATCACAGAATTGTTAACTGTGGCGAATTTACAATTATTAAAAGGGGCTCGCGAGGCATTTAGTTCGGAAGCATGGACTTTTAATGGTCTTGTGTATGTGCAATCTGGTGGAGTGCGAAAATTAATTCGGGATGAACAAATACTTAATGATTTAATTAATGGTGATTAAAATGTGAAATTCTTATTGATATTATATGTGGGTGCAATACGCATTTTAAGGACATAAAAGGTACTGTACCTAGAAATAGTTTTTATTCACGTTAAGTATATTTATAGGGCATATGTTTTTACGGTACATTTTCAAACAAACTCTAATAATTAATAATAATATGTAAATTTATGCCTACTGTCAAAGACATAAACGACAGAAAAATCTTAACAATTCTAGAAATTAACTAATTAATTAAAAAGTTAACTGAAATTATTACTTTATTAGGTAATACAGTCTTTTGTGTGCTACTTTTTTTGTACTAGTGTCGCCGGTTTTAATTATCGGAGCGCAAACTACTAGGAGTGAAATAATTTTTTTTGTTTTACTTTTTTCCTTGTTGCTAGGGTGATATTTGTATAATTAATTATAAGCAGTTGGTTTTTACTTAAATTTCTTTTTCTAACTAAGCATATACAGGGTGCGGCAAAAGTCAGTTTACGCTGTCGAAATACGCACATGCGGACTTCTTTCGTCGAAACAAGCACGCGCGACCGTAGTGGGGGTTTAAAGCAGCGCTGGTTTGAAGGCGAAAGTTTACTTTAGTATTAGCCTATCGTTCAACCAAGTCGCATCACTATGGCTGCTCCGATCCGTGCGAAGTACACGACGGCCGAACGTATCTGTCTGTTGTCCGGTTATTTACGTTATCATGCCGATTACAACATCATTTTTCAAGAGTTTGCGGCGCAGCATCCTGGTAGACCTATTCCTACCAGACAAATGGTCCATAAACTGCACAGGAAATTCTCAGAAACCGGGTCTGTTGTAGATGCCCCGCGCAGTGGCCGTCCCAAAACTGTAACCACAGAAGAAAACATGCAGGTAGTTGCTCAAGCTTTCATCGAGGCACCAACCAAGTCTGCGCGGCGTACGTCTCTTGAATTAGAGATTTCGGATCGCAGTTTACGTCGGATGTTAAAAACCATGAAGATACGTTGTTATCGACCACGTTTGCTGCATGCGTTAACTGAGGACGACCCGGATCGCAGGCTTGAATTCTGCGAGTGGTACAGTGGGTGCGCCGAAGACGACGCTAATTTTTACCGATCTATTCTCTGGTCCGATGAAGCGCAATTCAAAATGAACGGTCGAATCAACCGACACAACTCCGTGTACTGGGCCTCAGAAAACCCTCATGTAACCATTCAAGAAGAGCTAAATGTTCCTGGTATAACTGTATGGGGTGGAGTGTATGCGGGTGGTCTCGTCGGGCCATATTTTTTTTATGGGACGGTAAATTCAGACAATTATCTGAACCTTCTAATCGATTTAAAGGGCGAACTAGAAAATAATCCTCTCTTAGAAGGTATCCGATACTTTCAGCAGGATGGCGCTCCGCCTCATTACGCCTTACAAGTTCGTGATTTTCTTAATGACCAATTTGGAGACTGGATAGGGAGGAGAGGAAAATTGAATGGCCTGCGCGCTCACCGGACCTAACGCCGTGTGACTTCGCTTTGTGGGGCGTACTTAAAGATAAAGTGTTTGCCACCCAAATACGGGATATACAACACTTAAAAGAGAGGATTGAAGAGGAGTTTGAAGCTCTTCGTGCCGAACAGGAGTTCTGTAGAAAGACGTGTTTTACAGTGCTTAAGCGATGTCATAAATGCATTGATGAAGGTGGCTTACAGTTTGAGCACAAAATGTAGGGCATAAACTTTATTTTGTATTATTATTTAAGCTCTTTTTATATTAAACAAAATTTGGCATCTCATCATTGTTTTTGTTAATTTGAAAATGAGTTAACTTATTTTTTTCCCAAGGTTTGCATCCCATCATTGTGTGTTTGCGTTATTATGCAAATTGGTAAACTGACTTTTGCCGCACCCTGTACTTTTTGGTAACCTCCTTTCCTTTATCCTCGTACCTTTTACTCCTTTTTCTTTTTGTTGTTTGTTTTTAGCAGGGATAAGTACCTCGTTTTATGTTTTTATGATAAATGTTTTCGTGCGCGCATATTAATGCAAGATCACTGTCAAATAATTTTCACATTTTTCAAGGCCATGTAGCTGACTTTCAGTATGATTTGATTGGTGTGTCTGAGACATGGTTACATGCAGATATCGCCGATCGGATCATGGAACTACAAAATTACAATTATAAGGCAAGATAGGCTTTCTCGAATTAAATACAAAAGCACCGTTATGTGAAATTACTGAGGTCTATGGTTTGCAACAGCATATAACTGAACCTACTAGAATATCAAATACAAACATGTCCTTAATTGATTTACTTTTTTCAAATATAGATTCAATCGAGGTTTGCGGAATAAGGGATGTTGAGATATCGGACCATATGCTCATTTATTGCGACATAAATTTTGGAGAACCCAAATCTAACACTTATAACTTTACATACAGAAATTTACAAAGTGTTAACAATAAGCGATTTCAATCTGATATCGAACTAATACCTTGGCACATAATGTATCATATGACATAAATAGCAAAGTTGATTTTTTCAACCAATCATTATTCGACGTTAAAAACCTGCATGCTCCCTTAAAAAATATCAGAGGTAAAAATAAGCCATACAGACCATGGATTACTCCTAATATTATATTAATGCAGAGGCTTCGTAATAGGACCTTAAATAAGTTTAGAAACACCAAAAATTGGGAGGACTGGAACACATACAAGCAGTATAGAAATCTTACTACTAGCTTGGAATGTGCAGTAATAAAGAAGCATGGCAAGAATTAAATAAAATTAATATTTCTAAAAAACAAAATATACAACTTCCCAATTCCTTGGAAAATGTAGATGAACTTAATACTTATTTTACTAATATAAATGAAAATAACAATAAGCCTGATGAAGAATTTATTAAGAATTTTAAGGAACATAAAATTACACAAAATGAATTTAAATTTAGGCTGATAACGCAAGATACAATAATTTCCATTCTAAAAACCATAAAGAGTAAAGCATTTGGAGCTGATAATTTAAATATTACACTTATTTTACTTAGTTGTCCTGTCATAATTAATCCACTAACTCACATTATAAATGTTTGTTTAGAAAAAAATCATTTTTCAGATCAATGAAAGGAAGCCAATGTTATTCCGTTGCCTAAAGTTAAAAATCCTACTGAATTTAAACAAATCCGTTCAATATCGATTCTTCCAGTTCTCTCTAAACTATTAGAAAAAATTATGGAACAGCAAATAATTGAGTATTTAAATATTAGTAATTTGATCCCAGAATACCAGTTTGGATTCCGTAAAGATTATGGTTGTGCAACCGCATTATCTCAGGTAACGGATGATATATTTAAAGCCCCTGATAATAATCTAGCTATTGTTTTGGTTCTTTTGGATTTTACTCAAGCTTTTGACATGGTCAACCACGAAATATTATTGGCTTTGTTCCAGTGTCTGGGTTTTAGCGATTCTGCGGTGGCACTGGTATCTTCTTTTTTGTCGGACAGAAAACAAAGAGTAGTACTTGATGGTAAAATGTCGAAAGCCCTTAATGTTGCCTCTGGGGTGCCTCAGGGTAGCATTCTGGGTCCGTTACTATATACTCTCTATACGTCGCAATTAATAAATAAATTTCGATATTGTAGCCATCATTGTTACGCAGATGATACCCAGGTATATTATTCATTTAAAAGTACTGATATAGCCGAGGCCAATAGGTGCATTAACGCGGATTTGGATAGCTATTCTTTTTTGTAGTGATAACAATCGAATGAATATTTTAGATAACTTAAATCTACACATAATTAATGATCCAATAGATTTTAAAAACTCTGCCAAAAATCTGGGACTCATAATGGATCATAAACTTAGATTTAAGGAACATGTTACTCTTAAACTAAAAAGTGGATATTCCGCCTTAAAAACAATATTTTCGCAAAGGCACTTTTTGAGCTATAACATTAAGAAAATGCTTTGTGATGCACTAGTGTTATCACCATTAAACTTCTGTGACACCATCTATGGACCTTGTCTTGATAATGCCGATGCTAATACATTACAAAAACTCCAAAATTCCTGTCTAAGGCTTATTTTTGGTATAAGAAGACGTGAACACATTTCTCATAAGTTAAAAGAAGCAAATTGGTTAAATATGCACAATAGACAAGTCTTACATGCTCTTGTCCTTTTTTATAAAATTCTTAAGTTTAAGACTCCACCATATTTGCACAAAAAAATAACTTATCGTACTGATGTGCACAATCTTAATATAAGACGAAAAAATTTATTAACTATACCGTCACACAACAAAGAATTTTTTAAATGGTCTTTTTCTTATTTAATTGCACATTTAATAAACAAATTCAAAATAAATGATTTTACTGGCTCAGAAAAAGTTTTCAAGAGAAAAACCAAACTACTTCTTCTATACCATATTTAATTGATTGTCTATGCCACAAAATGCTAAATTTGAAACTTAATACTTTCCTTTTTCCCTATCCTTATCCATCTTTCATTTTCCTTTTAGTGTGTGCTTTTTTTGATTCTATGTTTTTTTTTCAATTTTTTTTTAAAAAATTTAACTGCTAGCTGTTTATAAATTTCTTTTTCATTTCTTATATTTTTGGCCTCAACAGAATCCGAGGAATGAACATCCCCTGAAATTTGAAAACAAGGCCCGTTAGTTACCATGATTATTATCATAATAATAATTGTTATTTTAAGTTCATTCGTTAACTGTATTTATTGGTAACTAATAAACGTCTTATTATTATTATTATTATTATTAATTTAGCGATTTTTTTTAAGATGATCATGTAGTGTTTGATACAGTGTTCCTCATTCGTAGACATTGACTAAAAATCGGTTTCATGATGTGACAAACAATCTCTACTGATTTAATTTCACAATATTAATAGCCCTTTCATAATATTACATTTTCGATACCAATAACTAGGGGAAAACCACAAGATATCAACGTTTCCTTCCTTTATTGACGAAAGAAAAACATTTTTGTTTGCCCCAACAAGCCAAACGTGCTCTTAAATTTACTGCAACAGTTTTACGACCTTTCAAATAAATAGGAGCTTAAAATATTAACAGCTCAGTGCTACCGTGAACCCGGTGTCATCTATATTTATTTGGCCTTCCCACATTTTAGCCAAAAATTAATTTATGACGTCATAAATATTATATAAATTATAGCCCCAATAGTATTATTATCAGCAGGACAGCTTTCCATTTGTGTACAGTTTCGATAGTAGGTACAATAAAAAATGTTGGAGTTTACCTATTATAAACTATTGTCTATTGTCTTACATGTAAACGTAACATTCAAAGGTCAAGGGACGCAAGAAAGTTTTTGAAATGCTAAATAATCCAATATTATTTATAAAAAATGCATTTACGTCATGCAGCATGCTTTTAATAGTAATTTATACTGGGAGTCCCAGAATATGTGGGCAATCTCTCGGATTTGTAGTTTGTGAAAAAAAATCGTTTATCCGTATATCATATTTAATTTTTCTCCAAAATTTACAGCTAATTGAATAATTTTTTACGTTAATTTTTTTAGCATGTTATTTGGCCGCTACTTTGTTCCGCTAACTTGAATTAGTAACACAACTTTACCAGCTTATGTTTACTTTTTTTTAGGCCGCCATTTTGTTTTGCTATCTTATATTCATACCAGAATGTTACCAGTTCATTCTTATGTAACACTTTATTTTTTTGCAAAATTACAGGTACATTTGATAATTAGTTTTTTAGTAATATTTTTTTAACGTTTCACTAGGTCGCCATCTTTTTCCGGCATATTGGATTTTTACCAAAATATTACTAGGTCATCCCCATATGAGCCTTAATATTTGACCAAAATTTGAGGTCAATCTGATGAGTAGTTTTTAAGCTATACCGCGAACTGACGGACAGACAGGCGGACCAACGGAATTGATAAAACATATTTTTTGGCATCGAGGGACGCCAAAACGCGAAGATATGTAGAACCTGAGAGGGTGATTTTTTCAGATTAGAAAAATTTTATCGCCATCTTGAATTAATACCACACTTTTACTCGTTCATCTCTATACTACAATTAGTTATGGCACACAATTTGAAATCAGTTCTTTAAGTAGTTTTTCAGGCTAAAATTTTAAATATTTTATTAAGCCGCCATTTTGTTCCGCCATCTTGGATTCGTACCAGAATTTTACCAGTTGATTCCTACATAATACTTGATTTTTGTGCAAAATTTAAATTTGGCTTGTAGAGGGCGCAATCTACATGTTTTTTTTTTAAATTCATGACTTTTTTGTACGGGCTTGTAATACTTTTTTGAGTGAAAAAAATAGGTTTTTACGGTTTCGGTGAAATAAAAAATATATCCTAATCATGGTTCTTGGGTTTTGACCATCTTAAATTGGAACGTTTCATCTGTGATTGCGCGATAAATCTTCATGGATCTTCACTTGACGAGATCAAAAGACTACATTAGCTCCGGTGAGCAGGGTTTAGGTATTTATACTTGAACCTGTGCTCATAGACATGCAGCTCACTGCGATAATTCGTCTTGATTTTTGAGTATGATTAAAAAATTATTGTAAAGCACCCTTCGAGATTTTTTCAAATTTTTACGTCGGTCTGTCTGTCTGCCTGTTGGTCCGTCGCTCTGTCTGTTCGCGGAATAACTAAAAAAACTACTACTTTAAATCCAGTGCGGTAGAAATTCAATATGATGGAGTAAAATGGCGCCCAATAAAAATGTTTGAAAAGATAGTATATATTTATTGCTAAATGGCTCTGCCAAAAAAGATTTTTTTGGTAAAAAAATACAAAATTCAAAAAATAAACCTGAGGAAATTTGGAGGATCATTAACACCAATTTAAATAAAAACAGTATAAATAACAAAAACATAAAACTAGCTATTGAAAACAATATTATTACTGAACCATCTTGTGTTATTATTTTAATACGATGGCTTCAAAAAAGCTAGAAAATAAATATCATGGAGTGGATGCACCTGGTACAGTTCCTGAATTACTACCTAACCCGATGGTATTATTAGGTGTGACAGAACGTGAAGTTTTAAATACCATTGATACCATCATAAACAAAAACTCGCGTGGTAGTGATGACCTTAACATTGGTTTGGTCAAGTCAGCTAAACAATATATTTGTAACCCACTGGCAATATTAATTAATCTTAGTCTTGACCATAGCATTTTTCCGAGGATATTAAAGACCGCAATTGTAACTCCAATATTAAAAAGAGGCTGTAGTGAAAACATTGAAAATTACGGGCAAGTTTCAATACTTAGCTCTTTTTCGAAAATTTTCGAAAAAATAATACATTCCAGAATTACTGCCTTTTTATCAAAATACAACATTGTTAGCAGATGTCAGCATGGATTTTTGTCCAGCAAATCAACTGAGTCTGCATCTAGGAGTTTCTTAAATTTTGTATATTCGAAACTGGATCAGCTCGAATATGTTGTAGCTGTATTCTTTGATACAATTAACAAAACCATGCTTATATCAAAACTTTTCAATTTGGGCATTCGTGGTAATCTGTTGCTATGGATTGAATCGTATCTATCGGATAGGGATATAAAAGTAAAGTGTGGTAATACCTTGTCGATACCTAAGGAAATAAAACTTGGAGTACCACAGGGTTCAGTGTTGGGTCCGTTGCTATTCCTGTTGTACGTTAATGATCTTCCGGACGCTCTTGATGCTGATCACGTTACTATGTACGCCGATGACACGACGGTGGTAGTTTCGTCTTGCGACCCGGAGATCCTCGCTCATAAAGTAAGGCGAATATGTGTTAATATGGAGGCTTGGTGTCGGGAGAATTAGTTAATCGTAAACCCAGACAAGACCGTATTTGTTAATATATTTATTCGGAACCCTCTCTCCTTAATATTTCAAAAAGACGCGAAAATAAAATTCTCTGAAGGTACAAAGTTTTTAGGCACATATATTGACTCAACCTTATCTTTTGAAAAACTATATCTTAAATCTTAAAAATTCACTTGAAGAAGCGGGTATGTATAGTATGCTGGGGTCACAAGGGTTGTGATTGCATATTCGTGTCTCAAAAGAGGATATTAAGATTAATATTTAATCTTAAACCGCTACAGAGCTGTAGAACATTATTCAGAGAAAAGAAAATATTAACTGTCCCGTGTTTATATATACTGAAATGCCTGTTGTGTGTTCAAGATAATGCTTCTGAATATGAAAGGATAGGCGAAGCTAATTCGCATTTTACTAGAAATACTGAGATACTTAAGATGCCTAAACATAAAAAAACTTTTTTCAGAGGATCCTGTTTATACAACTACGTGTATTTGTACAATAAACTGTCACAAAGATTTAAACGGTATCAAGGTAGAATTTTTAAAAATGTTGTAAAAGAATTTCTCTTCGACAAGGCTTTTTGTTCTACAGCGGAGTTTATAAGTTACAAGGAGTGAAAACGAAGGAGTATTTGGCAAATTTATATTTATTTTATTAAGATTTTTGATGTCTTCTGGTGATTGTCCCTAATGATTGTCAAGGTTGGTAGAATGTTTGTTGTTTATTGTTTTTTGTTTTATTTATGTCTATTTATTTATTTATTTATTTATATGCTATTTAAATTCTATTTATTTTGATATGATTAGTTTGGTAATATTATTTTATTGTATTTATTCATTGACTATAATTTATTTTATTGTAAATTTCTTGACGATCCTATGTACGAAATGTATGATTTTCTGGTAATATATCCTATTCTATTCTATTCTATGTACTGAACTAAATTGCGCCACACTTCAGACTTTTTAAGATTATTGTCAGGCTGGGAGAAAATGTTTTTCGGGTATCTAGGGACCCTACTAATATGTAAAGACCTACAAAAATCTCGAAGGGTGATTTTTTTCACTATTACAATACCTACTTCTCTCTTAAGTGGGAAGGAATAACACGACTTCCTAATGATTAATTTTATTGAAAAATATCTCGTTTTTTTTTTCAGATGACCACAGCGACAGCGAAGAATCTAATACCAACTCCTCGGCAGTCTCCAGCCGGTACTCACGCAGCAACAGCAACGGGTACTATTCCAAAAATTCCTATTCTAGTCAGTCCACGCCAGCGCGCAGGCGGTACAACCAGTACGATGGCAGCACGAAGAGTACCCGGTCCAGCAGCACGACCAGCGAGAACAAGATTACTTTTAACGAAGGTAACAGAACTTACTTATCACATTTGAATTATCTTTTGTTGTTGATTTGTACACAACGTTTTAACTAATATTATATAGTATGAACTTGAAAGTTAGCTACAATTAGAAAGGTTATGAGTGAAGTTTTAATTCTCTAATCACTGAGCTTGAATGTGATCCAGTAAAGGCTGGCGTTTAGACCAATACTCTTTGTAAGTGATTACCATGATCTAGCATTATATTATAAGGTCTGTCTACTTTTTCAATCTTAAAAAAGAGTTGGTGGCCAGCCCGATTGCCAGACTTGATTCTCTTAGGTTATATCTATGGGGATACTAAAACGAAAAGTTTACGTATAGTAACCTTTTCGACAGCAAGAAATACATGGCGTAAAATTATTCCATTAATTTTCCCAAAGGTCAGTAAATAAAAAAAAATGGTTTTGAACTTATTTTATTCTATGCTTGTTCTTAAAGAAACTTTTATTAGGCCAGGAAAATAATATAATAGACTCCTATAAGGAACCTGACTGAATTGTTTAAGTGGATCTAAATAATGATATAATAAAATATCTGGTGAAAATAAATATCAATTTCTCTAAAGTACCGAAAATGAATTTTTCCTTCTATAGTAAAATGAGTGGATCCTATAAGAAAATGCATTTTTTGAAGCTGTAGATGCAATCAGATTTTTAAAACACAGATACATACAAAATTATAAATTTTGTTAAACAAAAACTAAAAAAAAAAGTTTCGCCGGACCGGGATTCGAACACACATCCTTTGCAATGTAAATGGACCACCTTAACACTGAGACTCCAGGTTTCACACCGAGAATTCAACGAACTTGTTTGTATTCGGCCGAAATAAACCTAGATATGAGAAAATCAGTAACGGGTCTGGCAACGTTGGCATGGCGTGGGCGGTTTACGGCATAACTGTCAATAACAGAGCTTTTTTCCAAATGTCAATAATTATGCCATTTGCAACATACAAATCTAAAGCTACGCATAAATATAGTCTATGTATGTACATGATGCTAAATAGGTGTGCAAAATATTGACCCTGTGACTTTATTCGTTTTTATTTATTAGTAAGAGTAATTAGAGACCTCTACTTTATTTTCAGTGTGCAACTTTGCAAAATAAAAGGTTATAAAATGGCGTCAAAGACATAGAGTGTGTGTCCTCATTTATATTCATGCGAATCAAGTCAAAATGTGTGGATTAAATTGTCAAAAAAAATGGGCGTAGATATATAAATATAAATAATAATTATAACTTAAATTACTATTAACTAATAACAATACTTACTACCAACAAAAAATACAACAAAAGTTTACTAACATGTAAAAATGACGAGCTGACTATTTAAATATATTTTGAAGGGCTATACCTGATTTACCGCCTTATCACATTTTGTTGCGCTTTACATCAGTCGAAAGGAAATTTCATAGACAGTAATTCTGCATTTTTGTTTCTGTCAACTTGTTTCTCTGTTTGTATATACAGGGTGTAATATGAAACAATTTTTTTTTGCAAATTTTTGAAAGGCCCTGTAGAATAATCTAATTTGAGAAAAGTAGTAAATGGTAATTTATAATTTAGGCTTATCTTTTAGGATTATTTTGGCCTTTGATTTGTTGCTCTATCTCTATTTTTAAAGGAGATACAATGTTTAATGTAAAACACAACACAAGTCTTCAAAAATATCTAGTAGCCTGAAAATTAGAACTGTCAGAAGGCCATTTGTATTTTGTTAGCTTGACGTTAAATGACAAACATGGGTCAGATACTGAGTTCAATAAAATCTAGGTCTCTTAAATGAAACAATATTTTTTACAAAAATGTAACGTTTTATTTAAGAATAAATAAATACCGATTAATTACAAATCCCAGCTTAGGACTCAAAAATACATAACTAATATCTGGTATTTCTACCTCTAGCTCTAATTGCTGATTCTACACGCCTTGGCATTAGACATTAGCAGTGGCGGCTCGTGGTGAATTATATTGGGAGGTCAATAACAAATTTAAAAACCGGCATACTTAAGATAAAAATAAATATCTTATCTTCAGTTCAGGTCTATTCTTCGTTCTTTAGAACTGGAAAAATGCTGAATGACACGTTCGTTAAAATTGCACGCACATTCGTTTTATAAACGATTTCTCGATAGTTAACCTTGCTAAAGCGGATAGTCTCTCTTGGCCCACCTCCTCAACAAAATTTATAAGTCCTCGAAAAACCCCTGGATATTCAGACAAAGCCGTTTTACCATGGCCACGTAGTTTCAGCTCGAATGTCTCACAAAATTTAACACAATCTATAATTTTGTTTAAAATATAACGATTTTTGGATACATTTTCATTAAAATCTCTATCTAGCTGAGTGAGAATATCAACACTTCCGACCGTAGCATAGTTCACCGAACATTTCATGTCATCTGCAAGTGTTTTAAGTCTTTAACACCGATTTTGCACTATAATGAGTCTAACGAGTTCTTAGAAAACAACAAACAAACGTAATAGTAAAATGAGTTAGAGACTTCACAACCACATATCCAGTTAGCTAAATCGTACATACTTTTGCGAAAGTTTTGACGAACCTCTTTATTTTTGTCTTTACTAGTTTGTCGTATACTAAGTTCTGGCAGATTGCGACCACTTACCTTGTATTCGATTATTTTCTCAAAATTAAGTTCGTTACCACTCTTTAGTTGTTTAATTTTTTGCACTACCGACATTTTATTTCATCTACACACTCACAACTCAAACATAGACCATCTTGAAATTGGTTATTTTTGCAAAATTAAATTCGTAAGCATTTTTTAGTTGTTTATTTTTTTGCACTAGTCGCTTCCAACATTTTATTTCCTGTATATTTCCAACTCACACATGGATCATAAAAATAAAAAAATATATATTACAAAAAACAGTATATAAATCAATTTTCATCGATTAAAAACGTCCGAAACAATATCAAATTAGAACATCGAACGCGCGATCTCTGAACAATTGAACTTCGGCATGCCGACGTGATGCCACGATCGATTGATCGAATTATGAGAAGAGACCGGCTGATGACCCAAATCGCGATTTCATATTCCATTTGCTATCACGTTCGGCTGTCGCTCGGTAGCTGTGAAATCTTCGGCTACTTTCGTCAAGCTTTGAGGTAATCAGGGCAATTCGGACTGCCCAGCCTAACTTAATATAGCGTATTTTATTAAGCCTAAGGAACGCAACGAGACCATTCGAACAGCCGCGCGCGGCTGATAGTGTAGCGTATTTAACTTTTCCCAAGGTTCGCGTTTTATTACAACTATTAGGAGGGACGGTCAAACGAATAATTTATTTTCTGGGGGGTCATTGACGAAATGACTCTATGGAAGAGCCGCTACTGGACATTAGACATAGATGGGGAGCCCAACAAAGGCAGCACTTAGGCTCACAGGAGCTTGAACATTGTGCTTTTCTCCCAAGTAGGCGTGTCAGGCCAAGAGCCCACTCCTTTTTAGAAAGGAAAGGACCCTTTCAAGTCGTGAACGTCCCACAAGCTCGGATTCTACATAAGTATCACCAAAGTAAAACAGTCTGGCTGACTAATTTGCTTGGCTGGCTGACTAAAGCGTCACATCGGCAGACTAACTAGATGCTCAGTAGTTTCATCTACCTCAGCACAAAACCTGCAGTATGGATCGTTGTCGAGTCCAATCTTATTCAGGTAATAGTTCACCAGCCAGTGTCCAATTAGGATCCCGGTAATGGTTCTAAGTTGGCCTCTGTTCAGATTTAGAAGTCTATTAGACTCAGAACGGCTATAAGGGCCTGATATGAAGACCTTACACTGTCTGAGTCCTGCTAGCTCGTGCCATTCAGCACGGAATTCCTCAACAGTGCGATTCTTAATCCTAGCCTTGACAGCTGAAGGAGTAATTCCAAGAGCAGGTTCCGGCCCAGTGAAAGCAGTCTTGCTACCTTCCCTGTTCGAGGACAGAGCTTTAATCGCGGCTTGTCTATCACAGCATATATAGATATGCTTGTCGTGATATCTTGTGGAAAGGTTTTCCTGTACGCAGTCCAAAGTGTAATCTCAGCCTAGTAAGCAGTCACCTACTGTCCAAGAGCAAGACTAATTCTTGTCCTGGATCTCTTCCCATAGATTCCCATCCCAGACCCCTCCTTTGTTAGAGAGCCGTCTGTAAACCAGACAAGGCCCTCCGATTTGAGGACGGACGGGGAGGAATCCGTCCTTGTTTTCTCTCAGAAACAATTACACAAAATCTTGTAGAGGCAATTGAGACTGAAATAGTGGCATCTCTCCTGGCTAGGAGAGGGTCTGATCTGTTCAGTCCAAACTCGTGTATGCTCAAAAATCCAGTCTCTGTGTATCCAACGACCCCAGTCGTTTAAACGAACAGAAGCCTTCCGAGTCTCTTCTTCTACGAGCAAGTGCAGAGGACTTAGTCCCAGAATGGCCTCCTCGCCTTGGCATACTTCTTATTAATCGTGCAATAGCCCCTTGTGGAATATTGTTCCAGTCTTCTACAAGCGCCATGCCAAGTTCTTCTAAATTCTGTGGCACGCGAGGTCGTTTTATTTAAGCAGCCCCAGTTGGTCCCATAAATGTTCTATTGGGTTTAAGTCGGGTCTTCTCGCAGGCTATGGTAAACGTTCTATACCATTATTATCCAAATACTCATTTAAAATACATAAAAGTCTTGGCCTATAAGGTGGGCAAACGAAGTAACATACTGCTGTAGTACGTCGATATATCTCTGAGCATTTAAAGAATTTCTTAGTAGCATACAAAGTTCCGTACGATGATCTATAGAAATTTCTCCCCATGCCATCACTGAACCATCCCCAAATTTTTCTTTTTCTATAAACAATTCTTGTTCGTATCTTTCCCCAGGCCGCAATTTTGGACTGTGGCTGGAATCCTTGCTTTCAACAATACTTCTTCAGCCTTCAACGGGCGGTGTAGTCACTTATTACAGTACCCAGATACTTCTTGTAGGCGTCGGTTGATCATCATCGCGCTCTGATTCCTGGTTGCTTGAAGGACAATAAACCTGTCAACGAAATTTGTGGTGCATCTAGGATGACCCGATCCGATCCTTTTTGTATACTGCCCCCAGTCAAGAAACCGTTGTCTTGCTCTTCTGGCTGTCGCTTCTGGTATGCCCAGTCTTCTGGCAGCATAGCTAACACTATTGCCTTCATCTATGAATGGCGCAAATTTTATTATTTAATACTTTGACATTTCCAGATACGCTAACAAAACAGAAATGACCTCCTGATAGTTTTAATTTTCAAGGCTACTAGATCTTTTTGACGACTTGTAAGTCTGTGTGGATAATATTGTAAAAATGCAATGTTTTACGTTAAACAGTGTATCTGCCTTAAAAATAGAGATAGAGCACTGAATCAAAAGCTAAAATAATCCTAAAAGATAAGTCTAAAAACTAAACTACGATTTACTATTTTTCTGTAGTTACGTTATTCTACAGAGCGTTCCAAAAATTTGCAAAATAAACATTGTTTTATATTACACCCTGTATATAAAAACAGTGGGATAAGTGGACAAAAACAGAAATGCAGAATTACTGTGTATAATTCTCACAATTACACATAAAATTTCTATAATTTAATAAGACAATTCTATGCATATTTAATATTTACTTAGATAGTATGTACAGTGTCTACACTGACCTTCTTACAGTCACGTCAGTTGAACCTTGCACGTTCTGATGACTATACATAATATAATGTTATTAAATTTTACTATTTTGCATCATTGAGTTCGCACGCATTGTTTAATTGATAGTTGTATAAATGGAATATAAATCTTAGAATAAATCAGTACGTTATTAACCACGATAATTGTTACTCATTTACTACGAACAAATACCTACTACGTCCTACATCGCCCCGCTGCTCATCTCAAGCCGAAGCTGAGCAAAGCTATTGGCAAGCAAAGCTTGCACATTGGTCCTTCGAGCCTTAAAGCCGTTCTTCAACCGAAGAACATCCGTCCAATATACACAACCGTGTATCCGTCCATCAACTTTATCGTCCGTCCATCTACAAGCAACCAAAACCAACCATATAATCACAGTTGTCAGGAAGTCTGTCGTACATGGCAAGAAAAAAGCTGAACAGAAACCAAAGAGCTAAGAAACGTCAAGAAAAATTAGAAGAAATCGTTATAGCTTCTTTAGACGGAGTTGACATCAAAACGCACAATTCAGGTTTGCCAGTCACGCCAACCAAAGGTAAAAAACCGTTTGAATTCGTAACCAGGCTAGAAGCAAGATTTAAAGAGCTTTTCGGCTAATAGCTTACCACCAAAACCTGTTTTAGGGTGTCGTTGCCTGAACTGAGTAGGGTAACGTGAAGAAGCACTCGAAAAAACTAAGTGGTGGGAAAAAGCAAAGTGCCGTTAGCTTCACTCGCACACACAAATATACACGTTACTTAATAATTGGTATTTTCCTTGTTGCCCAGTTACCGCTGGCGAGGGGAATACTAAAAGGAATAAATAAGATATACCTGTGCCAGTTCACGCTGGCGGGCATATATTATCGTTTCCACGATTGAGTATCACACACAAGCAAAGGCTTTTCCCCGTGACCAGTTAACGCTGGCGAGGAAAATACTTTAAGGGTTTAATAAGGTATTCCTGTGCCAAGTTCACGCTGGCGGGCATATATTATTGAGCTTAACATACAACACAAACAGACACTACTTGCAAACTAGCCGAAAGTAAACAAAAAACAAATAAACAAACAAAATATCCCGTCCCGTCTGTTCAAAAATTCATCATGTCTGCGGAAAGCAAAATGAATGAGCTTGTTCAAGAACAAGAAGAACTAGGAAAACAAATAGTCCAGCTTATCAGCAATAGCAAGAAGGACTCTTCTTTGAGAAAAACTGAAACATATATAAAAGACCGCATCGCCACCTTAGAAAAAATATGGAAAAGTATCCAGAAAAACGACAAGGAAATAAAAAACCATATTTACCAAAAAATATGACAACCAATTAAAAGAAAAATACGAAGAAGTACTAAACTACCTAAAAACCTGTCCAAAAGCAGAAACACCTTCAGCAAGTTCCGCCGATCCCTTGGCGGAAAAAGAACAAGAACACCGTCTGAAAAAACAAAACTTCAGGCTGCAACAACTACAAACCGACCTAAACCAAATTGAAACGGAACTAAGCCAAGGAAAGTCCAAATCTCGCTATAAGCTTCACATGGAAAAAATTAAAAAACAATGGGATGCTATTCATCAACTGCATGAAGAAATAATGATAAATGAAACAAAGTTTCAAAACAACTATTTTGTCAATAATACTTATGCAGACACTCTTGGCCAGTACGAAGAAATTCTGGAAAAACTAACTTTAGAAGCTCAAGAAAATATCATGGCCCAAACTCAACAAATCGTGGTGAACCAGCCACAGCAAAAGTTAGCAATTCCAAAAGTCGTTATCCCGATCTTTTATGGAGGATATGAAAACTGGTCTAATTTCTTCGATATATTCAAAAGAGTAATTCATGAAAACCAAGCACTGACCAAGGCCGAAAAGATGCACTTCTGAAAACCCACACACGGGGAGAAGCAGGCAAATTGATTCAACACCTTGAGTCAACTGAAGCTAATTACGAAACAGCATGGGAGTTATTGCAAAAGCGATATGAAAACAAAAGGCTACTAACATTCCAACTAATTGATAAGATATTAGACGTACCAACGGTTACAAAAGAAGACGCACTGAAACTAAAACAACTACACGACACTACAAGAGAATGTCTACAGGCGTTGAAAAACCAAGATGTAGAAATCGATACATGGGGTCCAATGGTAATTCGAATAATCCTCAGAAAATGGGATTCTGAAACCAACCGTCTATACGAACAAAATCTTCAGAAGCCGCATGATATCCCAGAGTTCGAAGAATTTATGAACTTCTTAGAAAGACGATTCCAGTCATTAGAAACCATTGCCGTTAACGTCGCATCAGACAATAACAAAAAACACAGTAACGCTGGTTGTCTATTCTGCAAAGATAAACAACACATGACGTACCACTGCCAAAAGTTCAAAACGCTTTCAGCAGAAGAAAGAAACAAACAAGTCCAAGAAAAACACATGTGCTATAATTGCTTAAGTCATGATGTTGGCAAAAGGTGTTTCAGCCAAACAAGGTGCAATATATGCAGTCGCCAGCATCATACACTTCTACACCTTGAAAGATATCAACAAAACCAACAACGGTCAACAGACTACCAACCCAGAGGTTTTCAAAGAAGTTCTAACAATCCACCAAGAAATTCCCAATACAACGCCGGTGCAGGAAGGTCAAATAATCAACCTAACACCAATAGAAATACTTCAACACACCATACTAGCAAACAAGAAAAGAACGTTCTTCTCGCAACAGCCCTTGTTGAAGTTTCCACTTCAAGTTCATCGCAGCCATTACGACTTCTGATCGATCAAGGTTCACAATCTTCGTTTGTTACGGAAGAAGCCGCCCAACGACTAAATTTGCCACGCCGCCACATCAAAGCTGAAATATCTGGTGTTGGCGGGGGAGACCCTAAAATTTCCAAATGGTCCACTAATGCCCAGATTAGACCAAGATTCAAAAGTACATTTTCTATGGAAGTTAACATGATAGTCCTCCCAAAGTTAACACGTTCCATGCCGAAACAAAAACTCCAAATACATAACATAGACAACTGGAAAAATGAAGTTTTAGCAGACACTACCTTTATGACTCCTGGACCAATAGATGGAATTTTAGGAGCCAAGGAATATGCAACCATAATCCTGAACGACCTTCAGAAAACTAAAGAGGGTCTTCTGAAACAAAACACGGAACTGGGTTGGATTGTGTCTGGTTCTATATTATCTGAGCCTCAAAGTATTGAAGTAATTAGTATGATTTCTCAATATGAAGAAGATAATCAGCTAACAAAATTCTGGGAGATTGAAGAAATAATGCCATGTCACCAATTAACACAGGAAGAACAAGCGTGCCACGAATTTTACGAAAAAAACACACAACAAGACAAAGAAGGAAGATTTGTAGTTCGAATTCCGTTCAAGCAATCGCCAGAAACTCTAGGCCACTCAAAGCCACGAGCAGCAGCAAGACTTGTAAACGCTGAGAAAAAATTTCAACACGATCCCGAACTACGGGACCAGTACATAGATTTTATGAAGGAATATCTAGAATTAGGTTATATGCGGAAAGTTGGACGACAAGAAATCAATCAAGGAAAATATTACATTCCGCATCAAGCTGTCATCAGAGAAGCAAGTACAACCACTCGCTTAAGAACAGTCTTTGACGCATCCTGTAAAACTTCCACAAATATTAGCCTCAACCAGATCACGCACGTCGGTCCGAGGTTACAACAAAATATCGCAGATATAATTATTCGTTGGAGGAAACATGAAATTGTCTTCTGCGCAGACATAGAGAAAATGTACCGCCAAATCAAAGTACACCCAGAAGACCAACCTTTCCAGAGAATATTATGGAGAGAACATCCTAATCAACCAATGTTTGAACATGAACTTACCACCGTAACCTACGGTACCACGTCAGCTCCGTACCTAGCTATGAAAACACTTCAAACGCTAGTAAAGAAAGAAGCAAACAATTTTCCGGCAGCAAGTGAAGCAACATTGCAAGATTTCTATGTTGATCACATTTTATCAGGAGCAACAAACGTTCAAACAGCCCTAGAGCTTCAAAAACAACTGTTGCAAATGCTTGGGTCAGCAAAATTCAATTTAAGAAAATGGTCAAGCAATTCTCCTGCACTACTAAAGTCCATTCCGGAAGAACTTAGAGATCAAAAAACTCATGAGGTGCCGCAAGACGAAGAAAAAAGTCCTTAGGGGTCTTGTGGTCCCCAGGAGACGATATATTTAAGTTCAAAGTAGAAATCTCACAAATCAAAAAACTAACAAAAAGAAACATTTTATCCGAAATCTCCAAACTATTCGATCCGTTGGGATGGCTAGCTCCAGTTGTCATTCAAGCCAAACTCATTATCCAAGATCTATGGTTACGAAACCTAAACTGGGATCAGCCCGACGACGAAGAAATATCTTCAAGATGGTTGCAATTTCAAAGTAAAGTAAAGGAACTAGAGAAAATTAGAATTCCTAGGTGGATGCGTTACCGAAACTCCAAAACAGAACTACATGGGTTTTGTGACGCGTCAGAAAAGGCGTATGGTGCTGTAATTTACAGCCGAATAGTAGAAGGAAACGAACATACTGTCACACTTCTACAAGCAAAATCAAAAGTTGCCCCAGCCAAGAATAGAACAACTCTACCTCGGCTAGAACTATGCGCTGCCGTACTTCTGTCTAAGTTAATACAGAAAACCAGAACCGCCTTGCAACTAGACAACACCCAAACATTCGCATGGACTGACTCCATGATCACTCTAGGGTGGATAAAAGGAGATCCTACAAAGTGGCAAACCTTCGTCGCCAATAGAGTATGTGAAATACACAGAAATGCAACAGGAGTTTCTTGGAATCACGTCAAGTCTCAGGAAAATCCAGCAGATATTATCTCCAGGGGTCTGGATCCTGATAAGCTGGAAGCTACCGAGTTCTGGTGGAAAGGTCCTCACTGGCTCAACTCATCCAATAACCTTCCTCTGACCAAGATAATCCCCGAAGTAAACGAGGAAATCAGAGCAAATTGTTACAAAGCTGAAATTGTAGTAAAAAGTGACATATGCGAAAAATTCTCTGACCTTACAAGAATGCTACGAGTTTTATCATACTGCTACCGAGTTACCAATAGAGAGGAAAGCCCTATTCTCTCTGTTAAGGAAATACAGGTCACCCTTAAAAAAGTCGTCGCATTGATTCAAAAACAAGAATTTAGTGAAGACTACAAATCACTACGTACTACCAAGACAGTTGGAAACAACAGCAAACTGCGGAATCTAAGTCCATTCCTAGACAGCGAAGATCTCATTAGAATCGGAGGGAGACTAGAAAACGCATCAATAACTTACCAGAAGAAACATCCAATGATTCTTCCGTACCACAGCCATTTTTCCAAGCTAGTTATACTAGAAGCTCACAAGAGAACTCTCCATGGCGGAAACCAAGCAACTCTTGCATATATTAGGAGCAAATTTTGGATTATTAACGGGAAACGAGCCGTCAGAACCCAATTAAAAAAATGCATCAGTTGCATTCGTTATAAAGCCAAAACCGCAGAACAATTTATGGGACAACTCCCGAAACCAAGAGTAACTCCAGCACCACCATTCACAAACTCAGGGGTGGACTATGCTGGTCCAATTCAAATTAGAACCACCAAAGGGAGAGGACATAAGTCGTACAAGGGCTACATTTCAGTATTCGTGTGCCTTGCCACCAAAGCGATTCATTTAGAAGTGGTCAGCGATCTGTCAACCGAAGCATTTTTAGCTGCATTCAGACGGTTCACTGCAAGAAGAGGTCATTGTGAAAATATGTATAGTGACAACGGCACTACATTTTTGGGAGCATCAAAACAATTTGAAGAAGAAGTGAAGGAAATTATCGAAGAGCCTCACCTGCAAAATGCAATTATCAGCTCAGGAACACAATGGCACTTCATCCCACCCGCAGCCCCACATTTTGGAGAAATCTGGGAAGCAGGTGTCAAATCCATGAAACATCATCTAAAGCGAGTCATTGGAGCATGCACTTTGACCTATGAAGAAATGACAACCTTGGTGCACCAAATTGAAGCGTGTTTAAATTCGAGACCGCTTTGCCCCCTAACGGAAGATATTGATGATACTAATACATTGACCCCTGGACATTTCTTAATAGGGAGAGAATTATTAGCTCCCCCCGAATTTAAATCCTTCCCGAACTATAATCTGTCGCAAAGGTGGAGACTCGTTCAAAAAATGAAGAAAGACTTCTGGGAAGCCTGGACTACTGAGTATCTTTCCAGACTTCAACAACGATATAAGTGGAACAAGCCTATTGAAAATTTGCCAGTGGGCGCAATGGTTCTAATTAAAGAAGAAAATATAAATCCGAACAAATGGCCTTTGGCGAGAATAATGGAAATTCATCCAGGTCAAGATGGAGCAGTTCGAGTCGTAACAATAAAAAGGCCAGGAGGTGTCACTCAAAAGAGACCAATTCACAAGTTAATTCCTTTGCCTACAGACCAAGATACACAAGCCGCTACCCAGCCCACAATAGAAATCAATAGTCATGTTGCACAGAAAGAAGAAAGAACCACAAAAGAGAAAAGACTGAAGCATACAACTTCAAAATCAGCACTTCTTTATGTTTTGACAATTCTATTATT
Organism: Kuschelorhynchus macadamiae; assembly: GCA_030620095.1. Lineage (NCBI taxonomy): Eukaryota > Metazoa > Arthropoda > Insecta > Coleoptera > Curculionidae > Kuschelorhynchus > Kuschelorhynchus macadamiae. Next base: position 89,577 of record JAUTXW010002537.1, read on the forward strand.
GCTAATTTCTGCAAGACGGAAAAGAGGCTATCTTGGAAAATTTTTAACAACTGTATTTGGAGTCAACAATGAAGTGTATCAAGATATCGACTCGCTCAACAAAAATCAAGAGCAATTGATTCGAGCGTCCAATCACCAAACTAAATTTATGGTGTCCGCGCTCACGGAGTTCAATGAGACAGAATCGAGGATCACCAATAGACTTAAACATTTTCAAGAAAAACTCAACCAAGGACTAGAAGCAATCAACAACATGCAGACTTGGTACAAGCAAATAGACACCAATGCCCTAAATATTCAACTGCTAAGCGCCTACCAAGTAGCACAAAACTTCATCAGCGAAATTAATGAATACTATGACAAACTATTGAACATCCGCTTCAATAGGGGCACAATATACGAACTAGTATCACCGGCATATATCAACAATATCATAAAAGAAACAAATAAAAAATTTCCGAATAACTTAAGGATTGTACCGACAATGTTATCCACGAAGCAGACAGCTAATAAGACAAGTCTCCAAGTGTATGGGTACTTTCCAATAGCAGATGTTGCCAAGTTTGGACTTCTAAAAGCAACTCCAGTTCCGGTGAGAATCGAAAACGGATCGTATTGGAACCTCCACGTCACTAATGACTACATAGCCGTCGACTACGACACGCAACTGTACTTCCAACTTCATGAAAACGACTTACAATAATGCATTAAACCATACCCCAATGATCCACATAAGTTTATCTGTTCACCAAGTTCAGTCAGAAACATAGAAACAAATCCTTCATGTATTATAGATGAAATATATGAACGAGCCGCTCCAAGACATTGCGCCATTGAAAAAAGCAGCATAAAAGGCATACTATGGAAACAGCTGTGCGCAGCCAATACTTGGATGTTCATATCCAGCTCTCCAACGGTAATATCTGTAATCTGCAATGGTGCGCGGGAAGATGTTGCAATAAACGCAACAGGGATAATTCAAATATCTCAAGAGTGTATAATTCAAACAAAACAAAACATACTCACGCCTAAACGAAGCACCACCGTTCCAGTGTTAAATAGTTATTCCAAAGCGGTCCCAAACTTATTAGGCAATGCGATCCACCAGAAACAACTAGACATTTTACCAACCGAGCCAGTGTTCGAACTGACAGACAGCCTTCATGAATTGATAAACGATCAAGAACACCAACAAGAGCAACTACAGAACATTCTTTGGCGAAACATTCACCATCATTCCATAGCAATTAGCAGCATCACTACAATTATCATAGCCATTCTTATAATTGCAGGATGGTATACAGCCAAAATCATTGTAGCACAGCATCAACAGAAGAAACGCAACAGGAAACCAGATCACAGGACCACTCAAAACGAGGAATTTGAGTTAAGATCTCTCACTTCATCCATCGGAGACAGGCCGCAGAATGTATAATTCTCACAATTACACATAAAATTCTATAATTTAATAAGACAATTCTATGCATATTTAATATTTACTTAGATAGTATGTACATACAGTGTCTACACTGACCTTCTTACAGTCACGTCAGTTGAACCTTGCACGTTCTGATGACTATACATAATATAATGTTATTAAATTTTACTATTTTACATCATTGAGATCGCACGCATTGTTTAATTGATAGTTGTATAAATGGAATGTAAATCTTAGAATAAATCAGTACGTTATTAACCACGATAATTGTTACTCATTTACTACGAACAAATACCTACTACGTCCTACATCGTCCCGCTGCTCATCTCAAGCCGAAGCTGAGCAAAGCTATTGGCAAGGAAAGCTTGCACAACTGTCTATGAAATTTCCTTTCGATTGATGCAAAGAGCAACAAAATGCGGTAAGGCTTTCGGAGGATATAGCTCTTCAAAATATACCTGAATATTTACCGCGTCACTTTTTTGCATGTCAATGTATGTTCCTCAAAGGGCAGATTTGAGGTTTTGATGTGATAAGCCTCCCTATGTCGATGTCTTTGTCTAGGGAGTTTATTTTGGTAATTTGAACTATTAACATTTTTCCTGAATGCATTCATATTCGGAAGACAGTATTTCGTATTTCATCCTTTTATTTTATTATTTATTTATAGAATACCAATCGGTAAGAGAAACACGATGTTTAAAAACCACGTCTTTGATATTTTTATCGATTAGTGGCACGAAACAAGTACAAAAATAAAAGTTTGCAAACCCAAAAAAAAAACTGAAATTTAAATTTATAAGGCAGCTAAAATAAATAGTCGGCAAAGTCAAAAAGCTTTTTAAACTTTGTTTGTATTTTTGTTTTACAATTTTTTGTTTTGCCTATATACTTGCATTTACATATTTTTTGAGCACCTCGTATATTGTATAGAAATATTTTTTATAAAAGAACTTTTTTTTTTCGTATTCTAAACTTTTTCTGTCTAATAACTTATTTTGCTATAAACCGTAATAACTATAATCTTTCATCTTCTGCAAATTTTATAAGTTGTGTTATAAACCATTCTAAAAAGATTTTCTCAGATTTTTTTGTGCCTCCTCCAATATTTTGGGTCTAGAACCACCACTGAATATGGTCGTAGAAAAAAAAACTATTTAAACGGCTATTACCGGTTTTTGCATATTAACAAATTAAGGAAGTAAGTACTTAAGGTACCCAAACCTAAAACCTTACCGGACCGGCACTATCTGCTTTTTTCCAAACACTTCTAACCACGAGAATATCAATTGTGGTTGTCATTTCACCGTTTGTTTAACGAAATTCCTCGAAATCGAGCCTTTCTTGAAACGGTGTTAATCAGTACGAGCGTGAACCAGTTGAAACGAATGGTCAATAGTTACCATGCAGAGTCAAGTGCACCCACATTTGTTGTGTAATGGCAATAATGATATAATTAAATAGGATCGCCCGAGTTTAAGGTCACCGTAAAACGTTTATTTACGCGTCCTTTGAGCTGAGATTTCCTCCGGTTTTATTGCTTCCCAGATGCAACCTAAAATTAAGTCGGGTTTTATCGTTTCACGTCTCTTAAAGGATAGTAAAAAATTATTTTATTACGGTCGTGTCAAAAATGACAGCTTTTTAAACTATTTTTAATGCCAAAAGTGACTGTTTATACGACTTTTATGTTTATTGCACGTGGCACGTCGTCCTTGACAACGTGCAATAATAGATATTCATGATACAATGATACAAGTGGGATAAAAGCACTGGGAGGTTTCGTAATATCAGTGGTGTCATCCACTTGTACAGAAAAAAAACTGTGTGTTCATTATTTCATTTTTTACATGATCATTTAAATGATCAGAAATGCATTCAATTATTTCAGTTTGATAGTTTTCGAGTCACCAGTAAAAACATTTTTCGTGATGATCTTTTAGTTCTTGGGAACTTCTCGATATTAAGAAACCTAAAAGCTCTTTAAAATTCCCCTTGTTTATTGACTCGCTGCTCTAGCCGCGAAATGCTAACTCTTGTTTTGCAACGTACAAAACTGCGTCAATTACCAAGCACATAAATAGTCTATTTAACCGGACGTTTTCGTTAAAATGTGTTGTATACAGTTTAGCATTTTCTTTTAAAGCGTCGGCTATAGTGCTTTGATTTTTTACAAATGTTTTTAGCATTAATTCGCATTTTAAATGCTCCGCCGAGTCTTCATGTTTATGTAAAGACCTTCATATATTTAACATACCTGCAAATCCTTCCTTATTCCACACTGAATATTTATTGGAAAATAGTAAACAAGGCCAGCAAAACAATTTTTGTAATATTTGACTACTACATAAACATTTGTACGACGAAAACCAGGATGACGATTAAAACTCTGATCTTGTTCCTTCCATCGATTAAATGGAGTTTCCAACAAAATGTAAACCACATCCGTGATCGGATTCATCAATAATGTAAATTAATAAACCCGACACCAAATAAAGTTGTAACAACACCATAAATAAATATAACACGAAACAGTCAAGTAAACTGCAAAGGAACAAACCGGTTGCAGCGAAATCCGCGAAAATAAAAGTAGACAACCACCCCAAACTGAACGACACGTGGGTGTAGTGTACTGCGTTAACAATTCACCGAGAGCGTTGTATGGCGCTGGGTAACATTAATCTTCCATGCGGTCGACGTCATCACGTACGCGTTGTCATAGCAGCGTAGCAGGAAAATCGTAAACTAATAAATAATAAATAAATAAATAAATGCTTTATTGTCAAAAAAATTTTACAATTTTGTGGACAAAGCTGTTGTAAAAAAAAAATAGTTTACAAACATCAAAATTAGCAAACAAAACAAAACAAAAACACATCATAAATATTATAGAAAAATAATATTTAAATCAAGAATTTAGAATATTAATATAATAGAATCCTAAAAGAAGTACATTAGAAATGTACTTTGTCAGTCGTACTATGTTATAAACATTTTCATAAATATAATGTAAAAAAAAAATAAAAAAGCAAAGTAAAAAATAAAAAATAAAAAAGTACGAAACAATTAAAAAAATACATATACAAAATTCGGTAAAAATGGTTGGTAATGGCAACTATCACACTAGGGGTTCATAAGGATAAATTTATGTGTTGTAAAACTCGTTCACGGTGTAGAAGGCGCTTTCCAGTAAGAATGATTTCAAAGCCTTGCGAAATGAAGTCAGAGATATTATGGATTTGATGTTAAATGGCAGGTGATTATGCATTTTTTTTGCATTGTAGATTACTGATCTTTTAATTAACTCTGAGTGTGGGGTTGGAAGATAGAGATCGTGCTCAGTGTTTCTGAGAGGGTAGTTGTGAGAAGGTCTCTCTAATAGAGCAGGTGCATGCTTACGAATTAAGCAAACCGATTCCAAAATGAATAAGCAAGGAAGGGTTAGTATTTTATATCTTTTAAAGAAATCTCGGCAGTGAGTTCTACTGTTAAGTCTCAGTAGGTAACGAACAGCTCTTTTTTGTAGTATAAAAATTCGATCAAATTGAGTCGCACAACATGTACCCCAAAATGGAATAGCATATCTGAGGTGCGACTCAACAAGAGCAAAATAAACAGTTCTAGAGGTAGAAAAGCTAAGCTCCTCGGAAACAGATCTTAACGCAAAGCAAGCAGAACCCAACTTCCTTGATAAAGCGTCGATATGTGGATCCCATTTTAAAGAATCATCTACAAGAAGCCCTAGAAATTTTACAGAGTTTACGACATCAATAGTGGTGCCATTAAGGTCAAAAGGTTGCAGCGTGTTTTTATAAGACAAGACTTTCGTTTTAGAGATATTCAAACATAGGAGATTAGAATCGCACCAGGATTTAATGGTGATTAGGTCATTAGATACAATCCTATGTAGGTCCGTGACATCTGGGTGGCTCCACGTAAAGCTGGTATCGTCCGCAAAGAGACATATTTTTCCACTAATGTTTAAATTAGCCATGTCGTTTATGAACAGAAGAAACAAGATAGGGCCTAGTACCGAGCCTTGAGGTACTAGTACATATTCCATTGGCCTACAAGAAGACATCCTGTTGTCAACTTTCACAACTTGATTTCTGTTGCTAAGATATGACTTAAACCAATCGAGAGGAGCCCCTCTAAATCCATAGTACTGCAGCTTGTTAGTTAATATATTATGATTCACACAATCGAAAGCTTTGGAAAAATCACAGAAAATTGTTGCCGTAGCGTGATGGTTGTTTAGGCTGGAGTAAACTCTATTAAGAAGGGAAAACATGGCATCGCTTGTGCATTTGATACTTAAAAATCCAAATTGATGTTTTGTAAGTATTTCATATCTAGACAGAAATGATAAAAGCCTTTTTTTAACCAGTCTTTCGATGATCTTAGATAGCGTAGGGAGAAGTGCAATTGGGCGATAGTTCGAAGCTTCTTCTGAAACACCTCCTTTGTGAAGAGGTATGATTATTGCAGTTTTAAGGCAGCTTGGAAAAGTACCATTTTGAAAAGACATATTTATCAAAGCAGTCAGATGCTCTAGAGTGCACTCCGGCAGACTTGAATACATTTTTAAAGTAAGCCCATCAATTCCCGAGGAAGATTTATTTTTGATATCATTAATTGTACTGCGAAGTTCTGATAAAACTACTGGTGAAAAGAAGAAACTGTGCAGGTTTACCCTATGATTAGAGAGATATGAAATTGGGTCATTAGATTGAGATACGGATTTAGTCAAATCTTTGGCTACATTTACAAAATAATTGTTTAGGTCCTCAGGAGAGGTAAGGATAGTGTTGGATAAAGGAGTTTTGTTTCTTAAATCATTTACGATAGACCAGGTTTCTTTAGCTACATTTTTGGCGTTAGAAAGTCTATTATTGTAATAAATATCTTTGGCGGCTTTAATAGTCTTATGATAAATTTTTCTGTATGATTTTACATAATTATGAAAAAAGACACTGTCCGAAAATTTCTTTAAATGAGATAGTGACCGCATGTTCTTAGAAGATATACGTAAACCTTTAGTGGACCAGGGTTTACTTCTTTTATTTTCGATAGGCCTAAGAGGAAAAGATTCAGAAGCTATATTAGTTAGAGTTTTTATAAAACGAGAAAATTCAGTGTCGACATCATAAGTGTGAGAGTCCCAGTCAGTTATTTGACATAGGTGTTTGAAATTAATGAAATTTCTAACCGAAAAAATACGGCCTACTTGTCTAGAGGAATTTTTGGCTTTGGATGTAATTGAAAATTTTGTGAAAATTGCTTCATGATCGGAGAAACCTGGACACATTACATTCGACGGAGCTAGGATCGAAAGAAGACACAACGTAATCTATAGTACTGGCACTTGTCTTAGTAATTCTGGTTGGTGAGTTGACGTGCATGGCAATTCCTAATGACTCAAAGATGGACTGAAGACATTCCTGAGCAGCACACACACTGGAAAAGTCAATATTGAAATCGCCACATAAGATTAATTTGCTTTTTACAGGAAGGGACTCGAGCAAACTTAGAAGGTTATGGCAGAATAATTGCACATCAGCATCAGGTGTTCTATAAATACAAATAATATAAAGGTCATAAGTATTGTGATAAACGATAGAAAATTCAAATACTTTTTCAGATAATAAATGATTATACTTTGATATTTCGGAAAAATCGTTGTTTAAAGACATTATCATGGTGCCTCCATGAGTTAAATTAGTTCTATTAAATCTGGCAATTGTGGTATAGTTTTTAATAAAAACAGGTTGATTGATATTTAGCCAGTGCTCAGTGATGGCAATGACTTCTGGAAAATTTAGCTCTTCTAACAAAAGATATAATTCGTCTGTTTTATGTCTTAAGGACTGAATATTAAGAAAAAAAAGATTAAAATTACTATTGGTCAATTTTCTAGAGGGTGCTAGATCCTCTTTTCGCGTCATATTGACTAAAAATTTTTACTTTTTGATGGTGAACCACTAGAATAATATTTACCAGTACTTTCACGAATTTTTTGGAGCCGTAAAATTTTTTCCGAGGAGTAGAAAGATCTATACGCTGCAAGGTCTGAGTCCACTTCAGATGAACCAATCCCATAGGCATCGTGGAAGCGATAATACAACTTGCGCAGGGAGTCCTTGTCACTGGAAAGGCCTTCTGAAGCTAGCAATAATTTAATGCTAGTACTTGTATGCCCCTCAAAACACACACTAGATGGCTGGTCGTGTAGATAAGCAAGAAATAGCCTTAAGGTCTCTAGTAAGGAATGATCCCTTAATCTGGCTAATATATAGCGACCATTTGCTTTATCCGAATCTTGGGACAGCCGCACTCTTGGTGGAGTCATTGGATCAAACTGCAAAAAATCATCTTTCCTTGCAGTTTTCTCCATGCTTAATTTAGAACCCTCCAGTGCCAATGACCTACAAGCTGCTATGGCCTCCCTGTCAGAGCCAATCATGACTGACTTATCCTCCTGACTTAAACCTCCAGCAAAGTCGAAGCGGTTTGCGCCACTGTTATAGTTGTTATAATAAAGTTCGATTGAAAGTTTTAAAAAGACATGCCGCCAACGGTCAAGTAAAATATTTATTCGAGATGTACAGTTTATTTTTTGTCAATTAGGTGAATAAATGAATGTAAAAACTTAAATTTTAAGAGATATATAATAAATATAGTTAGATGTTTCCTTGTTTATTTTTCCTGGTGAAGTAGCATTTCACCTACTTCACCTGGATAGCCGCCACTGGTGGATATTAATAAATACTCGCATTTAATTGCGTTTTTAAAAAGACAGTCGGAGGGATATAGACCTACAAAATCGATGATATTAACGAAAAGATGCTACATTTTCTCCACGTTATTGTACGGATGTGAAGGTTGGACCCTTGATCCTGAGACTGTATATGATAGAATTATTTTATTTACATGGAAAAAATGTATCGACAGCTCGTAACGAATATCATAGGGTCAAGATAGACAAACACCGAGCCGTACGACAATATCGACAATATAACAAACACAAAAAAATAACATTATTAAAAAAAAGAAATCTAACAGGTCCGTTGGTACCTATCCATCTTTGAGGAAAATTATTATCAAGAAATTCCCTTAAGAGCCTAGAGTTGTGACTTGGGGCACCATCTTGCTGTAGGTAAACAGCATTATATTGGGCTAATGGAATATTTTCGAGCAGTTCTGGAATAACTTCCTCAAAGATTTCTAGGAATCTACGTGATGTAAGACCTACTTCAAAAATCCTATAAACTATATATCTGCCCAAAATAAAACATGACATCCCAACTCCAAAGCATCCTTGTTGTGCCCATTCAAACATATAACAAGTCTGCCAAATAAATCGTTAGCATCGATTTGTTGCAAATACCACTGGCAAAACCGTGCTCGGCGCTCGGCATCGCCAGGATGCAAATGTTGCACTATATTAAATTTGTTTGGATGATATTTATATTTCTTCCAGATCCTCTGACCGTCAGTTTTTGGCACACTAATTTCCTTCTCAATTTTTCTAAATGAGGACGAAGGTGTTGCTTTTATATATCCCAAAACATCTATCTCTTTTCTTTCCCTGTTCTCTTTGTTGTATGCTTTGAGACGCGGGTTAACGAATCATCCGTGATCAACTAAATTTGCTAAAAAAATTGTATAACGATAATACAGATTTCCATAGCCATAATAGCTTATTTACCTTTGGAAATATAATTCCAAGGCTTCTTCAGAATTTTCATTACTCCGTATAAAACATACCAGCATATCATATTTTTCATAAATACACTGTCATTATTCGAAGAAATATCAATTAAATAAAAATACCAAAAGAACGTTTATAAACTGCTTTAAGCCTAGGTTATAGATTGAAAACGTTTGCATCTTGCTTCGCCGTTTGCGCTGTCCTTGAAGTAATGGATACGGTTATATTTTTGACACTATCCGTTTGAGTTTCCGCTAGCCGTCGAAAAGATGTCGATCTTTAACTTTGACGGAAGCGGCTGTCAAAAATCGACGTTTGCGTTAAGCTGCAACAAATAAAATTTCTGCATTTTAGAGGGTCTTTCAAAACGTTCCTAATAAATTTGACATTAATATATACACATAATATCCTCGTCCATTTAAAAAAACTGCTTGGGGTCATTGTCTTTAATTTTAAGAAAATGCTTGTAGGAATTTTGAGTATTTTCACCCCAATTAACAGGCCGAATTCGCCATCTTCTTTGCCGCTTTCTCCTTATCAACTTTCCAGCTGCGTCACACATTAATATATCCACAACGCCTAGTCTTTACCAGCCATCATTACTATGATTTTAATTATCCACGCTCAGCAAATTAAAAAAACGCACATAAACTGAAAAACAAGCAAGACAAAATTGCGCGCAAACGCTTTTAATCTATAACTCTGGCTAAGAACCAGCGTAAACTCACGACTCAAATTGACAACGCAAGACGCAAACTTTTTCAATCTATAAGCCAGGCTTTATAAACCAAAAGTCGATCCAAAAACCGATGAGATGAGTTAAATATTTGACATTTATTTTTGTTTGTTGTCATAAACAATAGCTATAGCCTACTAATTATGTATTTAATTTCAGAAAATTGTCATTTATTTGCGTGTTTCTGAGAAAAAGTGCAAACTATAATATATTTTTGAAAATGTAAAAAAAAATTGTATAATCTTGTGGGGTTCCATTTAAAAAAATAAAGTATGGTCCGATAACTTTTTGACCTGTTCCTGGATACTAATTCCGAAGGCGGAATTGAGTTCTACGGGAAAAGTTATATAAGAAACAGTTTTCACATTTTCGATAAGTTATCTGATGAGCCTGAAAATTCAACATTTTCAATTTAGCCCTGTATCTTAAAAGCTAAAAGGGCTATCATAATTTTGTTAACGGCATCTTTTTACGAAAAAGTGAACTTTCTGTCTATAAAAATAACTGAGATACCCCGCAAAATGGGACACCCTGTACACACAGAGGCAAGCTAGAAGCACTTTTAAGAGCAAGGTAATTTTAAGAGCATAGTAATTTATTAGTCCCTAACCCTGTTTCACTGCACGCCACTGGAAATAAGTAGTAACCTGTTTTTTCTCAATGATACAGTTTTTTCATTGTCGAACTAAGAATTGTGCAAGTCTATTATTTTCTTGTGTACATATCGAATTAGCAGGAACATGACCATTCAAACAACGGATTACTAACTATGGCGCATACCATACATTGTCACCGAATGTGCTACAATTTTAATTGTATAGTCAAACACTGTCGTGTGCTAATCAATCTAACGTCGAGTAGTGGCCAAAAACCAACAAAAATATTCAACGTTATAATTTTTAACTAAATATTGGACCGTGCTAGTTTAATTTCGAAACTTTTGGAGCTGCGGACGTTCTGAACTGACGTATATATAATAAAATAAATTGGGCGATAATGTCAAGGTCGCATATAAATATAATTGAGGTGATACAATACTATTTATGTTGAGGAGTTCAAAAAGGGAGTGGTGCCAATGCATTTGCTCTCCTGGACATTCACCAAACCAAACCCATAATCTTCCTCTCTTTGATGTTAGTGAAATGGTAAAATGCGGGACACGAAAGAACACCGGGCGGAGTCAATCGGTTTAAGAAGGTCGGCCAAGAAATCTCTTTAAACCATTGGTGTCCCGTCGTTCTTTAAATAATATGGCACTCCTTTTTGACTATATACGCACTTCAGATAATTAAAAAATGTAACTATACTTAATGAACCTTTATCTATATTTGTCTGTTTTCTTTCGTGTACCGCACTTCTATATCTCTTTTGTGTTGCAAAAACGGTGAACTTTCGAATTTTAAAATCGATTTAATTTTGATTTTTCTTGATCGATTTACCTATAAATATATTTTTTCTTGAGTTCTGTCATTAACGGTTCCCGGGCTACTGCCTACGTCGACTATTATTGGACCACCCAGTATAGTGATACACGATTTACAAGTCCAGATTTTACGAGGGCAGCCAGATCAGATCCAGTGAACGAGATTTATCAAAATTTTAATTTATGCAGTTCGACTTTGGGCTACTCGGGTATGCCAAAAGTGGCCGTCTGTCTCCGTTTGTCATATTACTTTATACAGGGGCCGTCATTGTGAAGTACTATACAGGGCGTTTTCTAATTGCGTGTTGATGTTAAAGGGGGTGTTTTTATGTCCTAAAAGTCTTAACTTTTAAGATACAGGATGGTAAAGTTTAAAAAGAAAACATTTTTTTTCATCCCAATTCTGATTCTATTGTAGATAACTGCATGCAATTTGAAACACGTCTTCTATGCATTAAGGAGCATACGGATTTACCCAGGTTAATTACATATGCACGCCACTGGTAGAAATTTCAAAAATTGTTGTTAATAAAAAATGGTCTTTTATGCATAAAAGACGTGTATCAAATTTCACACAGTTATTTATCTATAATAGCATCAGAATTAGGATTAAAAAAAATGTTTTTTAAAACCCTGTTAGGACTAAAAGTTAAGACTTTTAGGTTCATAGTAAGCTTTTTTCTTAAAAAGGTCCAAGAATCACCCCCCTTTAACATTAGCACGCAATTAGGAAACGCCTTGTATAGTACTTCACAATGACGCCCCCTGTACAAACTAATATGACGGAGACAAACGGTCCGTTTTGGCATACCCGAATAGCCCAAAGTCGAACTGCTTAAGTTAAAATTTTGATAAATCTTGTTCACTGAAATCAGCGTTGACTCCCCTACTATAACTACATTGATGTGTTAATTTTCGAAAAATATGAGTTGCAAATATTAATTGCAATATTAGATATTTTTTGACACCCGGTATTGAACAGAAAATTAATTATTTTGAAGCAGTTTATTGACAGCTACTTTATGAACAATTTTACAAAATATATGAAAAAAAAACTAAACCATTTTTGAGGTTGACGGCTGTAATTCTAATGGTTCGATTCCTTCTAAATCGCTGTCTTCCTCTGAAAATGATGAGGTTTCGTCGTCACTACTTGAAGATCCTAGTGTGATAACTAAAGCATCAATAACCGTTTCAATTTTGCTATCTACTTCCCAGTATTTATCTTCAATAAAACGAACATGTTTAACATACGATTTCCGATTTTCAGCCGCTAATGAGTCAGTCGCTTCTAATGTTATTTCATTTAAATCTTTAATTGAAAGTTCACCGGTGTTGCGCTCTCGAATATATTTTTTTACTCCTGCCCATGCAAGTTCAATAGGGTTAAGGTCGCACATGTATGGAGGCAGCCTTAAAGGTGTATGACCGAGGTTACGTAAAAGACCGTCAATTTTATACTTTTTTCTCCAGACTTGTTGGCTGATATTACTTCATATAATTGATATTTTCTCCATGTAAGATCACATACAAGATTGTTCGATTTAATCCACGATATCATATAAGTTTTTGTAGAGTATTTAATTGGCAATTTATCTTCTACGTGAGAATGATAAGACGCATTATCCATTACCACGACTGATTTGGGAGGAATGTTAGGTAGAAGCTTCTCGAGCAACCACTTTTCGAAATTATCTCTATTCATCTGTCCATGGTAGTCTCCAGTTGTTAGTCCCGAGCGAAAAACTAAAGCAGCACCTGGAACAAATCCGGCTTCTGAACCAGCATGAACTATAATAAAGCGACTACTAGAGCGGATTCCCTGAACAACACCTGTAACACTTTCACTTTGCCAGTATTTGTTCACTGTCATATCATTATCTACCCAGGTTTCGTCTAGATACACAATATTGCGTCCTTCTTGCCTATATTGCTTTATTGCAGAACAGTATTCCAAAACGCTCCTAATCAATGAATTATAAAGACACCCTATTGATTTGGTATCAGTCACATGCTCTAAAACCCTTGGGTACAATGCTATCAATATGTAGATTAAAAGTTAAATTTTCATCAAAAATAACACCCAGATCGGTGAAAGAAGTAAAACTAAGTAAACTTCAAGATGTACATCATCTATGAGGTAGGTGGAGTGTATGGAATTAATACGTTTATGGAAATAAAGCACTTTACATTTCGTAATTTTAAGGTACAAATAATTAGTGTGGCACCATTTGACGAGCCTTTCAATGTCAGACTGCAGTGGATCAGAATCAGAGGAAACCGGTGAAAAGAATTTTAAGTCATCTGCATATAAAAGACATTTAGACATTTTAAAAGAAGACACTATATCGTGTATATAGAGTAAAAATAAAATTGGTCCAATATGTAAACACCCGACGTTACAATAACCTCCCTGGAAGCTGAACCAGACAAGTTGACCTGCTGACGACGATTAAACAAATATGATCTGATCCACTCCAGATAGTTTCCACAAAAACCAATTTGCTGCAATTTCCATAATAGAAGCTGATGGCAAACACTGTCAAAAGCCTTAGATATGTCAGTGTAAATGACATCAATCTGTTGGCCAGCCTCAACCGATGTCAATAAATAATTCTGAAATATTGCAAGATTTGTAGTCGTTGAGCGACCCCGATAGAAACCATGTTGCATACTCTTAATGTAGTGTTTTAATGATTCAAAGATATTGTCGGTGTTAATTGCCTCAAATAGCTTTGGTTTGAATGTAAAGAAATACCTCTGTAATTCTGTATATCGCCTTTATCATCAGATTTAAAGAATGGCAAGATAGTAGAAAACTTCCAAATTTCAGGAAAGGAACCTAGATTGAGGATTTCTAAAAGAGGCTGAGACAATGACTGACAACATCTTACCAATACAATAGTGAGGATTCTATCTGGACCAGCCTTCTTGGAGATATCAAGGCCCATTATTTTATTATAGATTTCTACCTCGGTAAAACAATACGTTGATAGTAATTTTCCCGAACAACTTATGGGACCAATCAAGGCACTTGCGATGTTATTTAAACCAATAATTTCCTCACCGTCATAACTTAAGTTACATACAAATGTCCAAAAATATTACATGTAAGATACAAAATTGTATGATATGTAAGATAACACATATCGGTTCGAAGTTTAACCTCACGTCGTATGTCAGAATATGCTAAATAATTGACATGTTGTTCAATCCCTTTATATTTTTTGTATAGGCGATTCTTTTGCTCAATAAGCTTTCTTAAAGGAGGGTCAAACCATTTTGGATATTTACTACCAACAACGACCTTCGTGGGGACGTATCTATTAATACCCTGGAATAAAACCTCACAACAGCGCTCAACCATTCTATCCATGTCCGATTCAGTCGGTACGAATGTTTAATTGTGAAAGTGAAATTGAAACATTAGATAAATATAATTTACCGGTATTCTGACAATAATGAAAAATTTAGTGGAAAAAAGGAACAATTTCGTAGCCTTTGCCTACTACAAGATTTGGAAACCCACTAAATCACCCGTTGTATTATATAAAATTCTGGAAGGAAGTTTTTTATAAAATCAAAGTTTCAAAAGTTACACTGTTTTTTTAAATTTTTTCTGAAAGTTGTTTTTTTGCGGAATATTCCCATTTTCCACTCAAGGATTCATTTCTGATCAGTCGAGTTTTTTATTGTTTTAATAATTTATACTTATTTAGCAATGGAAACTTTGGGAACACTCACTGTTCATGAATTGTTACGGAACTATCAACATTTTGATAGCTCTCATGAACAATATTTCACAATATTAATGATTTAACCACTTGTTGTCGAAACAATCTTATCAGGATTAATGTACATGGTCCAAATAATTATTTACCCAAATTAAAATACTCCAGACAAAATAAATTAAGATATCTCAAGTCTAGAAAATTTTTTTTTAATTGGGTAGGTATCTAAATGTACCAAGCCAATTAAAAAAATAACCTACATCCAATAAGATAAATATAATTTTTTATTTGAACTTTTAATTTAATAGTTATTTAAGTTTCGGGGGGTAACTTGACTATAGACAATTTATTCATCTTTTCAGTTACAAAAAATAGATAAACCATTTTATTTTATTAAATTTATACTCTATAACACCAGAAAGGTAATTACAGTCAAAGAGTTTTAGGTTAAAGTGATTTACAGAAGTTAAAACCTAACCAGGAAAAGGTAAACCTGCACGGAAAAATGCATCCTTTATTTATAAAACACACAGTTCGATTACTGTGTAAGAAGTTTAAGAAGAACTGAGAAGAAATTTACACTAGAGGAGGCCATAATTAGACATAGTATCCTTTATTAATTTAAAACACCTGAAGTCCGCGTACATATTGCCACTACGTCAGGGTGATACCGACCCGAAAAACAGGCAAAAAAACACGGAAACAAAACTCCAGGTGAATTCAGAATGCCAAGATTACAGAAGTAGGTAAGTACATCTGCACATTGATTGGGATAACGAGAAGGATACCAGGGGCGTGCGGTGAAATTTTAAGAAAGGGAAGCAATTTTTAGAAACTTACATATATGTAATGTAATTCGATCCTTCGATGATTTTTTGCAAATTCGTCAATGACGTCATCATAAAAACGTCGATCCTCCGACATATTTTGGAGAAGTTTATTTTCAATTTATTGTTAATTAAGTTATTTACATGTAATGTTTATTAGAATTAAAATTAGTGAAGTTATTTTCTACATTTCCAAAAGTCTTGAATTTAGTTAGAATATTCCCCACTGTTGTGAAATGTATAATATCGGGGTGTCTGTTGTTAAAAATGTTTGCAGCTTCTCGAAATGTTTTATAATTTCCTCCGACAATTAAAATTATTTCAATTTTATCTTCTTTGCTTAATTTCAGCGGCATTTCTTTTTACTATAATATTCAAACTGATGTTTCAATAAAGTAATACAATATTGTGGTTGACAATGGTAGTGACAATGCCATTATCAACAATCGATAAATAAGGAAATTTTGCTGGTATGTAGGTAGGAACAAAAGTAAAAAACTGGACTTGCCAGTAAGAAGCCAAAGTTTTACATTCCTTAAGAAGTGATTTCAGATAGGAAGCAACGAATCTAGTGCTAGATATATTTTTTTATTCTAAGTAAGATTTTGTATTACATTTTGCTATCAAATAAAAATTAAAGGTACTTTTCTCTTGAGTCAATTTCGATTTTTTGGAATTTTTGGCCACCCTGTATATGCAATCCCAAGTTTGAATATTTTAAGCAGAACTTTTTATAAAGAGTAACTTTTTTCCGTAAAACTACTAATAAAAAAGTTTCCCATATGTAGAGAACTTAAGTAGACACACAGTATATACTATAGTATTGACTAATAATAGAAACACCACTTAGATCACAATAGAATTTAACAATGTTGGTTTTAAAGTTATAAGGTGAAAAATCAAGTAGTGTGCTAGTTTTAATGAAACTGAGGAATGTATTAATAGTATTATTATTAAATTGTATACATAGCTTATCTATCAGGATACACTAAAAATGACTTAACTGATTTGCCGGAATTGAAATGCACAAGCAAATGAAATTACGATAACTCACTCAATCGTCAAGCAAAACGCGTCAAAGACACGTGAGCGATCCAGTTAGAAAAAAAATCGCGAAGATAAATATACTTTTTATGTGGATTCTACGAAAATAAAAATCGTTTGGATACTTAAGCTAGATATTGACGCATGTTTTAAGACTATTTCAACAGACAATCCAAAAATATAAATTTCTATTTATGTTGACTTGACACCAATTACTTATGGAACTTCAAACAGTTTTTAGAAAACTTCTAAATACATTTATTCCATTTTCATGCTGTGTGACGCTGAAGAGCCGTTATGTTATACGGCGGTTTTGGCTTTCAAGAGGATACCTACTAAAACTAGAGAAAAAATTTGAAAAATGCCAGGGCAAAATATTCCAAGTTACTAACAATTTTCAATGAATAATATTTAAATTGGTTTGCATTTTACAGTGCGCTGGAAAAAATATTTGTTAACATACGTGTTCAAATAATCTTAAATTAATGTCAGAACACCTTGTATGTCTACGCAGAGTGTTGGTACTACAAAAAAAACCGGTAAATTTCATTTACCCATCCACATTATGAATCTTTCCATCTATTAGAAATATTGAACTGTAATCCAATTTAGTTCAGTACATACTCATATAGTATATTTTCAAACATTTTTATTAGACGCCATTTTGTCATATATCATATTAGATTCCTATGAATATTTTACCAGTTTCTACATCGACACACACCGCCATTTTTAGGTCATGTTTAAATCGTACCAGTTTATCCCTATATCACATATGCAAAATTTAAAGTCAATTGTTTTTAGGTTGATTTTTTAAATATTTAATTCGGCGGCCATTTTGCTCCGCCATTTTGAATTCGTACCACAGTTTTACCAGTGTATCTCTATATCACTTTTAATGTTTGGACATAATTTGAAATGAATCTAAGGAGTAGTTTTGTATTGCCATATTGGATTTTACCAAAATGTTACCAGGTCCATATAACCCTTAATTTTTGACCAAAATTTAAAGTCAGTCGGTGAAGTAATTTTTTAGCTTTGCCGCGAAAAGACAGACAGACAGACCGAAAATTCATCTTAACCTTAACACTTAAAATACATTACTTATGAAAATATAATTCTATACAGTGTGTCCCAGATTCGCTTCTCTATATAGGGATCTCGGCTCCTATTATACCTACAGCAATGGTTAAATGGGGAAGGTTTTAGAGGAAACTTATTGCATTCGATATCTGGCTTCAGATTTACGATCGATCAATAAGTTTGGGAAATATCGGCGAAAAACCGAAAATGGCGGATTTCGTTTTTCGCCAGTATATCCAGAACGGTAAATTTGACAGCTGTCAAAATGTGACATTATTCGGACACATTTTTAAGACAAATAAGATGGCGTATACGACACGTCTTCATTGTTTTTTGTTAACCCGCAACCCGCCTCAAATTTCATTTTTCTTATGACCGCCATATTGGATTTTTCGATTTTTGGAAAGAGCCTAATATCACACTTCGTAAATTAGGTTTCAATGTTTTTAAAGGAGGCCATGATTTATTTGTCACAAGATTACATTAATAAGTAAGTAATGTATTGAACGCATTGAATTTTCAATACAACATGAACGTAAATAACAACTTAAAAAATCTAAATGAGCTTTAACTACTTTGTAAGTGGGTAACATTCATTCACAAATCTGCAAAATGACGTCCATTTGCATCGAGACATTTTTGACAACTGGTGACTGTTTTTCGTACAACCCTGGTAAGTGTATTTCGGTTAATATTTCTAAATGTGTCCAGAACTCTTTGTCTCAGGATTTCTATGGTCACGGGGGGATCAAATTCATAGATTTCATTCTTCGTGTGACCCCAGAGGTAGAAATCCAAGGGCGACAGGTCAGGGGATTTAGTAGGCCAAGATATTGGACCATTTAGAGAAATTATTCTTTCGTCAAACTGCTCTCTTAAGAAGTTCCTGACTTGAATGGTATTGTGAGCCGGACATCCGTCTTGTTGAAACCAAATTCTTCTTAATTCATCTTCCGTTAGAATAGCTCGTAAGGCTGGTACAACCTGGTTTCGCAAAAGCTCTAGGTAGCTCTGCCCGTTTATAACGCAAGAACTAGGTTTCCCGGGTAATAATAAATCATTAAATTCAGACAATCAAAATAATTTTAGAGAATTAGCTAAATCTGCAGAAAATTTAGATAAAGTGTTAATAAATTTATAGAACCCAATTCTATTTTTATAGGTTCTTCGAAACTACAATACAAAATGATTGAATAAAAATGTAATACAATATCAAAAAAGTAAGTTGACTGACTAGAGTAGAACTTTTTTTTTATTAGTTTCCTTAGTATCATTAAAGTTCTAAACGAAAAAAAAAGATTATTATTTGATTATCACTATTTAAAAAAGATTGGGTTTTCGTCCCACACCAAACGTGATAGCTGTAAAATGTTTCTGTCACAGATTTTCATTGTTATTGTATCCACTTCGTGAGATGCTCTCATCGGACCACAAGACATGATTTACAAAATCAGGATTTTAATTAAATTAACTACAGAACTGTAGTCGTCTTGCAAAATTTTCCTTGAATTGGGTGGTTATAAACTCTCTGTACTGTCGTTCGGGGTACATCTCCAAATACCTTGCTGAGGTAACGTCGGCGTTTCTGTACGATTGAAAGTACAGAGCTAACATGTCAACCTTTTCTTCATTTGAATACGGAATGCCGACCAGTTTCTATAGGTTTTGACAATTTATGTGTCAGATTTATGATTTTATTGGGATAAAAGCGTACCTACTACTTATTAAAACACAGCTTTGATACTTTCAACTATTTAACTTAACGTCAAAGTCAAAATCCAATTTTGTTACAGATAAATCATGGCCTCCTTAGAAAACATTGAGAGCTAACATTACTTTAAATCAAGGCCTCCTCAGAAAAAACTGAAACCTAACTTTACGAAATGTAAAATTTCGATGATACTAAAATCTTTAATGCACTTGTGAGATATCACTAGACTGGAAATTTTACGCTCTTTCCAAAAATCGAAAAATCCAATATGGCGGCCATAAGAAAAATTAAAGTTGAGGCAGGTTGTTGGTTAACAAAAAACAATGAAGACGTGTCGTATACGCCATCTTATTTGTCTTAAAAATGTGTCCGAATAATGTCACGTTTTGGCAGCTGTCAAATTTACTGTTCTGGATATACTGGCCAAAAACGAAATCCGCCATTTTCGGTTTTTCCGCGATATTTCCAAAAACAATTGATCGATCGTCAATCTGAAGCCGGATATCGAATGCAATAAGTTTCCTCTAAAACTTTCCCTATTTAACCTTTGCTGTAGGTATAATAGGAGCCGAGATCCCTGTATAGAGAAGCGAATCTGGGACACACTGTATATAAATAATAATAAATATATAATAATATAAATAACTGCCAATATTATAGGAAAATATATCATTATAATGAAAACAACAAAAATATTTTATAAAAAACTGAAAGTCCATCCCAAGTTTTAGACCTTTGCTTTTTTGTTTCTAATGGATTTAGGCGTCTACTACCCATTAACTTAAACTAAAGAAACATATTGAATGTTGAGCTGGTCTTTCAAAATAACTGCACAGAAATATATATTTTTGGAAAGCCCACATAATTTTTAATAAATATAAAAAATAATATACAGAGTGTACCATTGAAAAAACCATATGTTTGCTTTATAACTGAAAAACGGCTGGTGCAAGAAAAAAAATAGACTACGCCACTGGATTCCACGGAAAAAGTTCTATGATAATGCGTTTCAACCTCCTGTTATAAGTTAAAAGACACGAAAACCGCAACTCTCTATCTTTAAAAATAAGCGAGATACCCCACAAAAGTGTGCAAATTGTGTACCGGGTGTACACAATAAGATTTGCAGCAGACCTGCGAAAACCACATCTCAATATTTTTTCTCGTTATGAAAATATTTTGAAAAATCCAAATGTTTGATTATTCGTTTCATCTTTGTTGTAGAACCAGACGTAGACCAGTGACGTAACAGTTCAGGGGGTTTAAAGGGTTCTCAACCCGGAAAACATAACACCCTGTAGATTTGTCTCAAATTAATATAGTTGCATTATTTCTGTTCGTGATAACTACAAACTAAACGTGATTTAAAAATATCTGCAAATATACAAGGTATATAAAAAAACAAAAATATTAAAAATTTTAACCCCCTGGATCTCGAAAACGATGGGTTTGCGAAGTCTTGTTTATATAACTTATATTTTTATACGATAATTCATCTCATACATAATTATTTACATCCTTGCATATTAGTGACAGTCCCATGAGAGACTATTTAGCCCCCACAAACCGACGTTGCCAGATATCTTTATTCGTAAAATTTACATTGATATCTTACACCTATCCTTCGACGTACTACTGCTGCACATACAAGAAAGTTACTACTTTATTTATTGAGATTCATGAAAATCAATATGTACAGATAATGGTGGGTCCAATTATGGTTCAGTGGTTGTTTTTTTTTTTAGCCATAAGGAGTATTTTCTTTATCAAAATGTAAGTTTATACAATCGTGGTGTAATTATCAGACTGCGGTTTTGGTTAGCCTAGTTTAGACCTTTTTTGTATTATCGTAAAACACGATAATACAAAATCAAATGTCATCCGGAATTTTATTGTGTTCTTTTCCCACATGTCTATTATGTGAGAATTGTATAGAGAAACAGTTTTTCGCACACTTTACGCATAACATATATTTGGCAACGTCGGTCTTGAAGACGTTGGAACGGACCCGTTAATAGAAACAAAGCGAGGCAAATCGAGTCTTAGGCAACCCGCACGTATGTAGTATACCCTTCTCTCTCACACACATTGTATATATGGGGAAAATAACCAAAGTTATATTTTTGAATAGCTTAATTTTCATTGAACTGTTTGGAAAACAATTACAATGTATTTAAATATTACAAAACTTGACGACTGAGCTACTGAGTTTAAAATTAAGAAATGATTATGCGTTTTTCATAAATATTTTAGGCACAGGCCCTTCCAAAAATGAATTTAAAATGAAGTTATTCACAAAAACTTTATTCTTTAACGCTATGGATACAAACTAATATCTAAGTACTTGTATAAATGCACCGATTTTATTTCAAATATAAATATTACTCGAAACAGTAATATAACATAATCATTATATAAAATAATCCAACACTTAGTAGAGATTTAGTTTTTTATTCTGTGTTTAAACACTAGAACACAACCCGACAGCCGCAGAATGAGGGATCCAAAACCAACACGTTTCTTTAAAATTACAGGGGAGCTGATTAGGTGAGCTTCTTTAGATACTGCATATAAAATCACTTTTGTTAACTAAAATTGTTCGAAAAAAACATAAGATCCCAAAGAATCATGAAAGTCGTCTTTCAACCAATATGTAAAACACAGCAAGGAATCCTACTCGCATCTTCTTTCTCACTCTATTGCCCCTGCCTCAAAACAGCAGTGTTTCTTTACGGACGCATCCGTTCTAGTTACGCAGTATATATTTCACTCTAAAATACTTAAAATAACATTTAAATAAATTTAATGATCAATTTATAAATGATACCAGAAACTGAATCAAAAGGCAGAACACTAAAAAATTGCAGAGAAAATCCAATGCAATTTTAAAGAAAATTTAGTTTTATTAATGGTTTATATACATAATAAACTATCTTAGGCTTTTTACTGTCCTAAAAATCTATCTGTTGGATAAAAAAGTATTATTCAACAGATCAACTTGGGTATCAATTGAAAACTTATGATAAAACCAACCTTTTAAGCATACTTTCGAACATTTTTAAAAATGAACTTAAGTGGCCGAGCCACAAATGTCATAACTGACCAATTTATAAATGACCGGTCATTTGCCAACACTACATTTAAATCAAGCTTTTATTAATTATTATCAAATTAATTAAATTTTATTTTCTCCTTTATAATAATTGTAATTATTATTAGTCACACTGTTTATACATTGTTTGTATCCGCACTTTGACAATTCGTTACTATGACAACGATACAAACTGCGAAGCACGGCCGCCTAATAAAATTATTACCGATTCCTAAAATTAATGGCGATCAATGCATTTCTTAT
Organism: Kuschelorhynchus macadamiae; assembly: GCA_030620095.1. Taxonomy (NCBI): domain Eukaryota; kingdom Metazoa; phylum Arthropoda; class Insecta; order Coleoptera; family Curculionidae; genus Kuschelorhynchus; species Kuschelorhynchus macadamiae. Next base: position 112,636 of record JAUTXW010002537.1, read on the forward strand.
GGAGCCGTTGTCGAAAATAAATTTTATAAGAAATGCATTGTACTTCACGCATTGATGTTTCAAAACAAACTTTAGCTACTGCGATCAATATGTGAAACAGTATTTCATATACGGTCGTAGAAAAAATATTTTTAGCAAATTTCTCGGCTTTTTTAGATAATTCCAGAAAACCGAAACTGTTTCAGACTAATGCGGAACAAGCTATTGGAATAGCACAATTTCTCAATGTCAAGATAACGAATGGAATTTTTTTTTTAATATTTAACGTAGATTTGCGCTTGACGAAGTAAACAGAAATGTTTGTTTTATGATATTACCAAATAATTAGGTTATTTTTATATAAACACTTTTGACTGAAATATAGAAAGAAACAAGGTCAGATAAACTATGATAATTAAAAATTCTTTTTTTAATGCAGAGTTACAATTTAAAATGGAAAAAGAGTTTAAGACTGGAATAAAAAAATCAAAAGATTGAATGTAGAGGCGCCGCGCCAGCTTAATTAGGGTGCACTTGTATATTATCGAGCTCTAGACCCTATTCAAAACCCTGAATCATTTCAATTAAGCCCGTTCGAGAACTTGCAATTTTTGACAGGTATAATTGCAATAGATTTACATGTAAAATTGTTAAAAGATACTGCGTTGTTTCGAACAAAAATTGTGGGAAAATTAACACGCAAATATTTGGTTTTTGCATATGAAAAATTAAAAATATGTTTATATTCGTGCAAGAAATGCGTGTAGATATAGGAAACAGATTAAATGCCGAAATAAATTGGTTAAGCTGTTATTAGTGTACAAAATGTAATATTAATTAATTATTAAATACTTAATATAAAAATTTTGCCATTGAGGGTGATTATTCTTCAATATTATCTCTTTTGCCATATTCTGTAAAGGTAAATTCAAGCAAAAAAAACGTAGACGAAAGGTAAAGTGCTGAAACCCCAGTTTAGTATAAAGTATAATATTATTAATTACAAAATGCCACCTGGGTTGTTAGAAATAATCTTCAACAAATTTTAAAGTTTTTGAGATGTCCAATGCCTTTCTCACCAATAGAAGAATCTAGTTTATTAAAAAAAGGTTTGTCAATATAAAAGATAGTAAAAATAATAAGGCACAATTAGGAGTTGAGTGTGAATTAACAGCAAAAAATATCTATTATCAAATACAGTAGTTAACCAAAAATTCGATAACAATAAGGGTCATATCTCTAATCATTACTCTATAGTAAAATCAATAATTAATAAAAAGTAACATACATAATGTATTTTTTACAAAATCAGTTAAAGGAAAAACTATTATAGCTATGAACATACATCAATATATTTCTAAAACATTCAACTTGTTAAGTTCCGATAAGTTTGAAAAAATTAATTTTGATCTGACAGAACTTTTCCAAAATCTAGTTAAAGATCTTAGCATATTTATCGAACAAGAAAAATATCAGATATAATTAATTAATCCTAAGCCCGTAAATTATACTCTTTCATTAAGTTACATACAAATGATTTGCAAATTAGACCAGTTGTAACCTATATTTCAGCACCAGCTCTAATTCATTCTAATAAGTTAATAATTATTTAGTAAGTAAAATCAATAATTTAACTATTTAAAGTAACTCTAAACTGATATCTTTTGATGTTAAAAATATATTCCCAACTATACCGCCATTTGATGTAGAACTATTAGTTGATTAACTTCTAGCAAATAATGTTAATTTAATTTATAAACAAGATATCTTAGCGGCCTTATCGACTTGATTGGATCTAAATTATTTTGAATTTAAAAAAAATTAATTTCGTAAGGAAGATTTAATAATGTGAAACCCTTTAAATCCAATTTTAGCCGAGATACTTATGGACTATTTAAAAACTAAAATTCATGATTATTCCCTTAGTAAAAATTGTATTTATTGGTATAAGTATGTTGATGATATATTAGCATGTTTTACTAGTAATGACAGAGATCATTTTTAGATTATATAAATAACCAAAACACAAATATATATTTTACAGTTGAATTAGAAAATATTAAAGACATTAATTTCCTAGACTTAATTAGACAATAATTATTAAAAATAATAAACACAAATTTCAAATTTTCCATAAGCCATCTCATAAAGACATTACAGTACACAATACTTCTAATCGTTTTCTTGCACATAAAATATCAGCATATAATAGTTTTGTTTATAGATTTATCAACACATCTCTAGGCAGTAAAAATTATACTAAAGATTTAAATATAATAAAACAAATAGGGGTTAATAACGGGTGTCATGAAAATCTCAGACAAAATACACTCAGTTCCAAAAAAAAAGTGACGTACTTGATTTTTGGCCCAAGTTCAATGTCATATCTTTTAAACCAATGGCAATGGACCGATTTTGAAGAATTTTATTTTCGTAGGTAGATAATACCTTTGTCTTCTAGCAGAAATGAAACAAATGAAAATGTTCTCAAAGATTTTTGGATAATAATGAAAAAGCTCGAACCAAAACCGAAGTCAAAAAATAGCAAAAAAGCATAGTTCTAGTTTTTACATTATTATCCAAGAATCTTTAAGAAAATTTTCATTTGTTTCATTTTTGCTGAAAGACAAAAGTATTACCTACCTACGAAAAAAAGATATCCACTGGTTTAGAAGATATAAGACATTGAACTTGGTTCAAAAATCAAGTGCTGCGTCACTTTTTTTGGAACTGAGTGTAGCAAAAAAGAAACGATATAGATAAGCATTACAGCTAGTTTATCCTACTAATAAGTTCAAAGAAAATATTAAATTTCATACTTTCACTTATGCAGGAAAAAAAACAAATGTTGCTAAGTTTTTTAAGAATAAAGTTGTTGTTTGTTAGAACTGATAGAGCTGACAACAGTCTGCATTTTCTGATAATCGAAAATTGAGCTTCCAGTAGCATATAATTCAAGAGGAATTAATGGCAGAGAGCAAAAAATTGATCTCAACGTTGAAAAATTTGGACATTCTAAAAAAATATTACCAAAATCATCTAAAATCTAATATAAAAAAAAACAAGATTTAAACGGGAGAACTTTGTTCAGCATCTCAGTAGACGATTGTTTATAACGATCGAGAATTTCTGCTATTGATTTATAGATATCATAATTCCTAGATAGAAGTTACATTTAAATTGAAATTTTGAAATAAGTAATATAATAGATCAATTTAGCTACGCAATAGATCGAACAAGACACAGGCCCACCTAAATGGATGCAGCCTTTGAAAAGCCTGCATTCTTCCGAGAAATAACGCGCAATGTTGCCAAGTGTGTTGAGGAAGCCGGCAGACGAGAGTAGCGACCGCAGACTTTTGCCAAAGATAACTTGCGGCTATCCCCCGATGTATATATTTTCCTATGGCAGCTATATTAAACTTTATTTCAAGCTAACCTGTATCAAATTTCAGCCCCCAAAGATTAACAACCAAATTTAATATTCCTCTTTTAACTAAAAGATCTCTTCTAATATTTAGTGATTGGAAACGCCGCGTCTCGTTCCCGTTCGTGAGTCGAGGGTTACCGTACGAAATAATATAGTTTCGGTGGGCATTGATGTCTCCGGACCTATTCAAAGCGTCTCATTAAATGAGTTATCTCTAGCATAAGCTATAATGAATCTTTGATAATATGATACTTTATACTAACCTGGGGTTTCAGCCGTTTAGCTTCAATCTACTTTCTTGTTTGAATTTGAGTTTACCATTACCATATACAGTGTGTATCAGCCAAATGGAATAAATTCGATAATAAATAAATGGGGGCGTGTTCGGAAAAACGCTTGGACCCGTCGATTGGTATTTTTAGTTGCTCATTTCTCCAATAAAAACTTTTTATACAGGGTGTGTCCTGTAACAGTGGTCAATGCCAACTTTCTTATTTCAAATGCAACACCCCGGATATTATTTAATTTTTGGATTCTTTAGGAGATTCTAAACATATTTTATGTTCAATGTCCTATACCTATCTTCAACTATTTCGGCAATATTAAGTGTTTTCAAATTTATTTTTATTTTATTTATTTCGAATTTATTATTATTCATGAAAGTGGCTCTGGTTACTGAACTATTTATTTGATTACAAAAATTCGCTACAACACACTCACTACTTATTTACCATTTAGGTCTTCATATTAAGAATGTAAGCAAAAACCATTTTAGCGTTCCTTTTTATTGATATGGAACAAAAAGAGCCAGTTTTGTTTACTTTTAAGTTTTGTTTACTTTTGTGTAAAATGCCTGACCTTTCTCTTTGCAAGACAGTAGTTGTCAGTGTCAGTGTCATACTCTTCTGAATTTCGTTAACTGCATAATACCTAATATCAGAAAAATGGTTCATTTAACAGAAATGCATAAAATAACAATTCTACAAATGATTGGTTATGGAGATAACACACGAACACAAGTGGAATTTGCTCGCTTATTTCATGAAAAATTTCCAAATTTGCCGCATATATCCCAAGGGACAATTAGTAAAATAGAAAAGCAGTTTCGCGAGCTTGGACATGTGACGCAGATAAAAAAAGCAGCTGCCAATTCAATAAATGATACTAAATTGGATATTATGCTTGAGTTTGAGGAAAACCCACATATTTCTAGTCGACAAGCCGCCGCAATGTTCGATATTAGCCATTCGTCGATTATTCGAACAGTAAAATGCATCCCTATAAAGTGATACCAACTCCAACCAACCGAACCTTTACACTTCAGGGTCATGTAAATCGTCAAAATTGCCGCTATTGTTCTAGGGAAAATCCTCACTGGATCAGCGAAGAACATACTCAATATCCTGAAAAGGTTAATGTTTGGGCAGGAATTGTTAGGGATCATATCATAGGCCCCTTTTTCATTGACGGCAATTTGAATGGCGATAATTATTTAGCACTGCTCCAAAATAATGTCGTGCCAACTTTGACAAATTTGTATCCGGATCCAGCAAACCCACAAGTTCCAGCGAATATGATATGGTTTCAGCAAGATGGAGCACCGCCCCATTACCAAATTAATGTCCGGCAGTACCTCAACGGAATATTTCCAAATCGGTGGATAGGGAGACGAGGATCGATAGAATGGCCAGCGCGATCCCCTGATCTGACGCCATTAGACTTTTTCTTATGGGGACATATTAAAAATGTTGTATACAAAACTAAACCCTTCGACTTAGCTGACTTAAGAAGACGAATAACGCTTGCGATTAGATCGGTCACGCTTGAGATGCTAAATAACGTTAGAAGAAACTTCTATTTAAGATTAGGAATTTGCCAAGACGTTCGCGGCGAGCATATTCAACAGTTCCTAAATTAACTTTTTACTTTTGTTTATACATTATGAAGAAATAAATAATTTTATTTTTTTAATCTTAATTTTTGCAATAAATTTGAAAACGCTTAATATTACCGAAATAGTTGAAGATAGGTATAGGACATTGAACATAAAATATGTTTAGAATCTCCTAAAGAATCCAAAAATTAAATAATATCCGGGGTGTTGCATTTGAAATAAGAAAGTTGGCATTGACCACTGTTACAGGACACACCCTGTATAAAAAGTTTTTATTGGAGAAAATGAGCAACTAAAAATACCAATCGACGGGTCCAAGCGTTTTTCCGAACACGCCCCCATTTATTTATTATCGAATTTATTCCATTTGGCTGATACACACTGTATATATCAAAGTACAAGAGTTCTAACCACACTACACCACAGTTTGTTACGTTCTGGACGCGCGTTTCGCTAACCAAGTTAGCATCATCAGCAGATGATATAAACTTTTTTATCTCTGGTGATGATGCTAACTTGGTTAGAGAAACCCGCGTCCAGAACGTAACAAGTTGTCGTGTAGTGTGATTAGAACTCTTGTACTTTGATCTGTCTTCCACCACAGGTTACAGTATTAGGAATTACCATATATGGCAGGATAATATTGATCCACGTCTCCATTTATCATAAATTTTTTAAATTTGCATATCAGTGAGTTGTCACACCCGGGGCTCTTTGAAATGTCAACTATTCTACTCCGTCTTGCATATAAAATTACCCTTAAGGGCAGACGGGAAAAAATCGTCACAAATATAAAGTGTCATGGGCACCGCACCGGTCTAAAACTTTGATTTTGTTATGGAATTGAAATGAATTTAAACTACCGTAACATAATCTTTAAGTATAACATATGGTTAAAGGTAATAGAAGATGATGAACATCCAATTGCTTTAATGACTGCAATCACACTAAGTTCAAACTTTAGTACTACATTCTGACAAACAGTTTTTGCGCCATGGAATTTATGTTATATTTTACAAGTTGAAACTGTTAGCATTTCAATTGTTTAAAGTTCTACTTCTACATTTCCTGTTTTTAGTAATTTCACTTTTAAGGGCATACACCCTTAGAGTAAGAATTAAAGTAGAGATCACAACTCATTCATAAATCACGTTAGGGGTATGCGCCAACATGGTTCCCCTATTTCTCACATTCTATCGACCAATGTTTACGATAAAACAAGAAGTGGGGATGGCCCATGCCCAAGCCGTGGCCATTTGTTGACGAATGCCAGTGACGGCGTGAGTTTTCACTTCCCGCATAAGGAAATATCATTAATCGTGAAAAAATTATCGTTCCCGGTTTTTACAGATCCTCATGTTTTTCCATTACTGTCGGTCGGTCGGTCTGTTCCGGTATAGCTAAAAAATCCGCTTACTCGATTAACTTCAATTTTATTTAATTTTCCACAAAAATTACGTCTGATATAAAAAAAACTGGTAAAATATTGGTATGAATTCAATATGGCGAAACTAAATGACGACCTGTTAAAAAATATTTGATGTACGAAAATGAAGAAATGGGCCATGCTTCATTATCGTTGACAAAAAGAAGGATTCTTACCTATTTCTTAACGAGGCAAATAGGTATTTTTACAAACTTCAAAGAAATAATTGTTCTCTACTTCACTATCTACAATCAAACCATTAAGTAAGGAAATTAGTTATTTATATCTTATTAAACTTTAGTTTTTAGTTATGTTTGTCTTATGTCACTATCATTTTGTAATTGTGACATTTAGAAAAATTATTTGTTCAGTTGTCGAAAATGTCATCTTAAACCTCTAACTGTCAAGTTAGACCTTTAGTGAATACGGGTGTTAGAGTTTTAAACTAAAATCAATGCTTTTAACGCGCTTTTATTGGCTTCCTATTCGTCTGATTGTGTTTGTATGTCTGGTTCAAATCTTGTAATGGATTTTTCAGCACTTCCATTACCGATTATTTTCATATTTGACATGCATATACTTTCGGATATAAAAAATCCGAATTTTTTTAGTCAACGTTTGGAAATTCAAAATGGCGGCCCCAATACGGCCGACGAATTGTGTTACTTGTGTAGCCAAAACTGAAAATCAGTGCCTAGGACAATTTAGTGTGTCAGCATTTAAAAATTCAAAATAGCGGTGTCAAAATGACAATGTCAACAGGTCAACAGTTTAAGAATGCACAACAAAAATCAAAATGGTGGCGCCAATATTTCCTAGTTTCGCAATGTCTAAGATAAAGTAAATAAAACTTATTTATTAAATATTTAAAAAATTAATGTTCTTCTAATGTCACCGCACCTTTAGAACGCTGCTTCTTAAAGTAAGGCAACATATAATTAGAAGATTTGAGCCATATCAACAAATACACAATAATACATTAAAACACATGAAGTAGTGATGCTAAGAAAAGCTTGGTATCTAATAAAATATTTTTTAGCAAATTAATTTCTTTAATGTTAAAATTTATTGTAGTTCCACGACCCGCTATTGGTTTTTAAGCCACGCCGGTCATGTGACCCGGTAACAATGATTACTGTAGACTATTATACTTTTTTACTATAAGGATCTCTTATCAGTGAAGTGGGATGGTCTAATACCACAGTGGGATGGTCTAATACGTGGAGTTGTCGATCGGGTTTGCCATAGCTAATACTGGAAATACATTACTATTCTTTGTATGAAACTTTTATTGCATCATGTTTAAACATATTCGCTGTAATATAAATTGGTATAAACATTGGTGTTCCTGACTAGGCTTGGCATCGTCGTACGATCGACCTTATACTGTGAGGTAATCTGGGCAGTGGCTAAATATGTAAATAATGAACTCTATTTTTATTCTTCCTCTAAGCCTATACCTATACAAAGATACTTCCTAAATTCCCTAATTAATTTCTCGGCTTGGATTTTTGTCCTTATTTACAACTTTAATTACGATTTTGCAGTTTTTCAATTTTATTAATGGAAAATTATTAAAATAAGACTATAAATCTAAAGAATGTCAAAGTCAACTAGATTGTTAACAGCGTAGCAACATTAAAATCTATAGGAACAAACTAAAATTGCTAGGAAAATATTGCTGTAAATATATAGGGGAGGAGAGGGCACAGAGGACCGCTTAAGGAGTTTTAGTGTACAAATCCATTAAAAAAATATATTAAAAATAAGTAAACCTATTTGTGTCAAGTTTAGTGGTTACTTTATTCATTTAAGACCAAAAAAATATTTTAAACAAAATGATATATGAGTTACAATTGTTTTTTTAATACCCTGCGCTGGTCCTCTGTGCCCCTAGCAATGGGGCACAGAGGACCTAGTGCTGGGGCACAGAGGTCCTAGTACGGGGTGTTGGGATCATGCATTGAATAAACAATATTTGAATAGATTTTTACAAAAAGACTGACGGGTTGCAAAAATCGTTTATAGCAGCTTAACAGCTAACAAAAAATATTATTTTTAATAATATATTTAAGAACATTTCAGACAAATAAATTCTGCATCGTCTTCTGACACTCCTGCGCAAGCGTCATGTGCCCAACCTTTGGCAATTCTGACATTGAATCCATCCCTCCCCTTCCCTTGATTCGCCATACCTACTCGGACAATAAATGCATATGGTGTTAGTGTCTTCTTCTTCACTATCGCTACTTGAAACTTCCACCACTTTTTTTTGCGAGGTTTTTATTTTTAGTAAGTTTTCTTTTTACACTTTTGGTATTTTGTTTTTCTGCTTCTTTGGCCATAAGCTGGTCCTTAAATGGGGAACTTGTTAATTCTTCAGCATGCTGAGCTCTGCTTACCTTCTGTGGGTTTTGAGTTTTGTTTTTACGGGCATCTGACTTTGGCTTTAAAGATTTTTTTAGAATGGCATCTTTGAAGGAAGTGTAACTGCAGCTCGGTTGTGGTTCTTTGAATAAGCTTTGAGGTTCAGGTTGGTGTTCATCCTCATCCGAAACATTTTCGGCAGCGATAGGCCTCTCGGTTTCTTGCTGTAACGGGACGTTTGTAACTTCAGCGGGCAGAAAACATTCGTCAGGAAATATTTCATTATTGAATTGATAAATTCCTGTCGTTTGAAAACCCTTTATGGCTTTTTCCAAGGTGGCAGCATGAGCCTTTGAAAATATTTCTACGATATCATATAATGACACACGAGATCCAGGGTTATTAGTGTGCCATAAGTCACACTCCTTTGCATACTGATGTTTTAAGGACCCAAACACAGTGCAGTCAAGGGGTTGCAGGCGATGACTGGTGTGGGGCGGGAGAGGGACCATTATAATATTACTTTCTCTTGCTTTATTTATTGCAGCAAGCGTCCTATGACTATTGTGATTGTCAAGAATTAATAATATTTTCTTATCGGGACCGGGTTCCACATGGTAAATAAAGTATCTATATACTTGACGAAATGATCGGAATCCATCCACCCAGAACCATTTGCATAGCCATCTGCGCCCGGCGAACATCCTTTCATAAATAATGGGTTCATTCTCTGTTGAGAAAAAAGAAAAAACGGAGGGACGTAAGATCCTGCAGTTGAAATCCCACAAACTGCAGTTACTTTTTTCCGTTTTTAGCTAGAATTTTTCTGGGTACAGGCACTGAATTAATCCCAGTTTCATCAATATTATATATTTGGCCTGGTTGAATATTGCTCATCTCTAAAACTGATCGTACAACATCAAAAAACTTTTGAACCTGGGGCTTATTAAATCCTACAGCTCGTGCTATGCTTGTGGCTTCGGGAGCTCTAATAGAAAGTTGAGGATTTCGTTTTTTAAACCCCGCCAACCAGTCACTACCAGCTAATTTGGCATTCTTATTAAATGGATGTTTCAAGCCCATATTTTCTGCCAGCTCAAATGCAAATCGACGAGCATGGTTAGGTGTTATTCCATAAAATCGCTTTTCTAGTTCTAGAATATGCTCCACTGGGTCAGTTTCTTGTTGGTCAGTAAACACTTGTTTAAAATGATCATTTCTTGGTGTCTTTGGCATCATTTCATTATTTTTTCGGCGCAAAATACAGGTCTTATGTATCTTAAAACGTTGAGCTGCTTGTCGAACTGAAATTTCGTTTCGGTTGATCATTTCCAGTGCCCTGGTCATGTCTTCTTCTGCCCACGAAGGCTCGGGTTTTTTCTTTACGTAGTTACGTACCATCTAAAAACAATATTTTTTATGATAATATACACACATCACATAATTGAATTAATTCTAAGACACTTAAATTCATATTTAAGCCACAACATACTGCTTTGAGGCACAGAGGACCATAAGCGGTCCTTTGTGCCCCAGTTGCAGAAAATAAATTTAAATTTCCCGCCACTCCACTGAATGTTTGTTTACACCTGAGTTAACCAACTTGTTTTTAAGTAAAAAAGTTGTGTTTTAGTGGGTTATAATAAGAAATAACAATACACGCATAATAACGCAATAATCACACTTGACAAAACTATAAAATTTAGCATGGCTTACCTTAAAAACCAATGTTTTGTTTGCTGCGACCTGCACACTGCACGAACATTGCTGTAACTGTCAGAAATATAAAAATATACCGCTAGCTTGCTATTTTTAACAACATTTAAAAGATGGCGCCACGTATAACAGAATAAATCGAGCGGACCTTTGTGCCCCAGCGGTCCTCTGTGCCCCCTTCTCCCCTACATGCAAAATTGGTATACAATATCTGCCGGCAAAAATGGTATTGTGTCAAACCGGCTTTAAAATAATGAGTGTTGTCATTTGAAAGGCATCAAGCTTCTTGCTTCCTCCAGATCTACTACCGAATGACACGCGCATAATAAGTTTCTGTCAAATATTTTCAAAAATTTCCGTGTTGCCAACATCACTTTTTGAATATCAGGTGGTACTGCAGATCCGACGTAAATTCAGCCATATTAATTTCATCTCAGTGCACTTAGTAACTTTATGGATATGTTTGTATATAATTTCTTCAATTTAAACATTAGTTGTGTGATCAACAATCAACCTGTCAGCTTTTTTAATTTACGCTTGTCAACTTTTACTCATCGAAAAATAAATTATTCACCAGTCAAAGTCATCTATAACCCACAATCCTATTGTTTAAATAACTCGAATTAATTCCGCAAAAAAGTTTCTTTTGTTATTCTTTTATTGCATATTATCGAACTTGTCATATAAGTTTTAGGTTTCGTGCACTAAAATGGTGCACCAGGCAGTTGCTACTTGATTGGGCGTAATTACTCTTCCATGTCAGAAAAAAATGGGGTCCGATTATACATTTATAACAAATTGCTCCGTCATTATTTCATATAGATGTTTTGTTACTATTTGTGTGGTGGGTCCAGTTTTGAGTCAATAATAACTTTTTTATCAAGGAGCAGCAGCGGACGCTGAAAACCTAAGTGGTTGCTTTATGTGAAGAGAGTGGGATTTAAAGACTTGCAGATTAGAAGAGAGGAAAATAATGAATTAGAGGAACTTAGAAGCTTAACTGATTGAAAAACCATATAAACGAAAAAATTCAGTTAGAAAAATAACTTTATTATGATAATTCAATCTCCAGTTCCACGAATAAAACAAAAATGTCATGGAATATTGTTAACAATATTCAAGGCAAAAATAGTAGCAAAAAATAAAAGAAATCTCTGATCCACATTATAATAAACCGAGTAATAAACTAAACAAAAAAGCCTAGTGAAATTGCTTGGATCTTCGGAAGTTATCTCTCCTTGGTGATAGAGGAAAAACTTAACAATCATTTTGATGGTAACTTTTCTCATAATTGTACTTTGACTAAAGAGCATGTCCCAAATTCAATTTTTTTTTAATCTGTTACTAGTAACGAAATAATTGATACAGTGAATAAATTTCCATGTTATTTATAAAGAAAGTTATCAGCGAAATAGCTAATATTCTTACTATTCTGTTTAATGTTTCAATTGAGTCCGGAGTATTTCCTGAATGCCTTAAAACTGCCATTGTCGTACCCATATTTAAGACAGGAGACCCATGTCTAGTAAAAAACTATAGACCTATTTCTTTACTGAGCTGCTTCTCTAAAATTTTAGAAAAACTCGTTTATAACAGAATGTCTTCTTTTTGGAATAAATATAACATTTTTTCAGATCGTCAGCACGGCTTTCGACGGGGGCTGTCTACTGAAAGCGCTTGCGCCAACCTGATTCAATATGTAAGAGATACGATTGATATCTCACTCGCGCTTTTGACACTGTTGATAAAGATTTTGTGGCTTTAAAATTAAACAGTTTTTGGGATAAGGGGTAACTTGAACGACTGGATCATTTCTTTTTTAACTGAAAGGACATTTTCGGTGAGGGTTGACGGTTCAAGGTCTCATCTTTTTGATCAAAATATAAGAACACCTCAGGGTAGTATCTTGGACCCGCTAATTTTTTTTCTTTTCTTTAATGATTTGTCCAAACATCGGATCCGAATATGGTTGCGTTGAGGAATAAAGCCAATTTTATTCTGAAGGAGTTTTCTTCCTGGTATGGGAAAAACAAACTTATGGTCAATCAGGCGAAAACTGTCATCATGTGGTCTCATTTTTGATCTAAATGGTTACAAGTTAGTTTTAAGTGACTCAATAAATTTCTTGGGTGTCTTCATTGATAGTGATTTAACCTCGAATAGGCAAGTTCCTAAGGTGTGTTCAAAAATCAATAAGAACTCCTATGTTTTAAACTCTTTAAAGAATTATGTAACTCTGGATACTTTTTAATTAAGTGTTTACTATGCCTTTGTTTATTCTTCAATTGCTTACAATATTGCTGTATGGGATCAGTCATCCAACATCAATAGAGTTTTTGTAGCACAGAAACGGGTTGTTCGGATTATTTTTGGTCTGTCATACTGAGTGTCGTGTAGGGAAATTTGACCTACGCTTTGTAAGTGTGTGAATTGAACATTGACTGATTTGTTTATTATTTAGTTATGTATATGTATCATGTAGTTTGTTGATGCATGTCATGTGCTGAAGCACCATTTTATTATTTTTTAGATTTTAATGTTATACATCTATGACTTTTTTCTATCTACACATGTAGTTCTCAAAATGTAATATATTCTGAATTTGAAAGGTCTATGCTAGTAACACATCTTTAATCGGAAGAGAACAAAGAAGCGTTGTCAGTATAATCCGCAGTAATGTCTGTAAAACAGAGACAGATCGCCCACAGTTCGACGATGCTCTTATGAGGCAAGCTTCCTTGTGATGTTTGGGCCATCAATTACTTTTTTCCCCAGGTGTTCGCAGACTTTTTATAGAAAGCTACATATTTGACATCATTTACGTTATTTGATATTACAAAGCTGCTGCTGGTATAATTTTTCGAATCTGGTATTCTCACCAGCAAATCCCCCTTGTCCACAACATCGTCTGTCATCATTTTCGCGAGCTCTTTTTGACGGTACGCTCCAGCTAATCCAAATATTACAGCTACTTTAATCACTAAGCATATGTCGTCAGGAGTTTCCAACAAAAATTTTGTCATTTCATCTATGGTAAATATATTTGCTTTGCTTTTTTGGCATAAATCCTACGTTGTTTTTCTTCAAATATGCGGTTAGCTTTTTTTATCTATGAGCAGACCACGAAGGCCGAACGCCTAAGTACTAGGTATCGTGGTTGCTTTAAATAAAGACAGGGAAAGTTTATCGATACGGGATTTAAAGCCTTGCAAATTAGGAGAAGAAGGAAAGACATTTTCTGGTAATACGTTTCATAATCTAGACATTCTGTAAATAAAAGTGCGAACAAAGGACTTTGCAAATGGACTGTAGAGGGATGCATGTGGGTCGATGTTCATGTCTCCCTGACAGGAATGACTAAAGAGGGCATAATGGATGATATTTCATCAGAACAGAATCCGTGGTAGTATCTGTAAAACAGAGACAGATCGTCCACAATTCAACGATGCTCTAGTGATGCAAGCTTTCGCATGCAGTTTCGCCTTCGATTGCACGAGGCATCTTCAGGGATCCTCACTTCACGAGATCGGAACACTTAATGAGCTCGGAGAGACCCGGGCCGGCTATTCATAGTCGACCTGTGTTTACCGAAGCGTGACTCGGTGTAACGATCGGTTTCCACGTATGATGTAGACTGAAGCCCGTATCTCTATTAAAATAAACGGAAGAACTACATTTCCTATCGGTAATTCCTCTATCGTCTAATATCATCAGTGCAATATCCATTCCCTCTTAAAGCTTGAGTCAGTTTCTCTGTTTCCGATTGTAAAGAATTCTGGTCACAAATCGCGAGAGCTCTGTAAACCAATGAGTTAATGACTGATTGCTTTTGTGCTGGATGATGATGGGAATTCGCATTTAAGTACCTGTTCGTATGCGTTGGTTTTCTGTATACAGAGTGTCCTAAGGAACCATCCCCTTTCCTTTGTATAAGAACATCTAGAAAGGTAATCGTGCCTTCTGATTCAATTTCCATTGTAAATTTTATGTTGGCATGTTGGTGATTTAGATGATCAAGAAACCCAGGGAGGTTTTCTGGACCATGTGGCCATATTTCAAAAGTGTCGTCTACATATCTGAACCGTGATTTTGGTTTTAGTGGAGACGAGTCTAAGGCTTCCTCCTCAAAAGCTTCCATGAAGATATTGGCTACCACCGGTGACATTGGAGATCCCATGGCTGCTTCTGAGGTTTGCTCATAGAAAGTTTCTTGAAAAACAAAATACGTTGATGTAAGACATGCTTCACTTAGATCTAAAAGTGAGTTGTCAATACTATTATGGTGAAATAAGTCTGATATTATGGAAATTGAATTATTTATAGGCACATTCGTATACAGCGATTCTACATCAAAACTGACCAAGATATCTTTGGGATCTAATTGAATTGATTTAAGTTTTTCTACAAAATGCGTTGAGTTTCTAATATATGAATGTGTTTTTCCTGTAAAATTATTAAGAATATTAGTTATTCGTCTTTCAATTTTGTTGGTCGGGTCTGCTTGGATCACTCTGTAGATGTTGTCGTCCAAAAGTAGTTGTGTTTTCTTCACGTAATCTGTTTTGTCCATGACGACAGTGGCATTTCCCTTGGCCGCTGGAAGGACCAAAATGTCTGTATTGTTGTTTAATGTTTTTATTGCCGTTCTTTCCGCAGCTGATAGATTCGACTTAGGCGGGTTAGAATTCTTGATGATCTCCGCTGTTTCATATCTTATTGCGTCAGCTTCTTCTGCTGGAAGTCTTCTAACTGTCGCTTCAACTGATGACACTATATCTTCTACGGGTATGTCTTTTGGTGTAATAGCGAAGTTTTGACCTTTAGATAGATTGACAGTAAGGATTTTGATAAATTTATCTTCTGTGGCGGTTTTCGTGGTCTTCGGCTGTCTAGCAGTTCTTCGAACTTTTTCTGTTGCTTAATTGTAACTGCTTCGTGTATCCTTTCTGCTTGCGCATTGGTAATGTTATCGAGAGTTCTAAATGTTTGATATTCAAGTATAAAAGCTAATTTTAAATGAATATTTAATAACTTTTAATAACGAGCGTTTATATACAAATCACGTCGAGTAGCTTGTATCCTTTCTCTTACCAATGCCATACTGGCTCGTTTGTAGATGTTCCTTGCATTTTTTGATTTTATGTGGTGTTTCATCTGTAGAGATTTTGGTACTATATTTTCATCTCGGCATCTAAGGAGAAAAGCTAGTTGGCAAAGTAGCTTCTTCTTGTTGTTCCTGAGATCGCCAAAAGTTTTGGCATCCTTCTTGATTTCCTCCCAATCCCCAGCAATCATGGTTCTTGGGATTAGACCGTGTCAAAATGGAATCACTTTCCGACGTTTCGCCTTCGGTTGCACGGGGCATCTTCAGAGATCTTCACTTCACGAAATCGGAACAGTGAATGAGCTCGGATAAATTCATTTAAAAATTGAGGTGATATGATCATGCCAGCGAAAAGCTAGGCTATGATTTTTCAGATAGTAAACAAGATTGTGTCTTCTTTGCTTCCCATTTTACGATTTTAATGAGGCCCTCGGTTAGGGACGAAGTCGTTACTACACGCCTATCATCAATTTCAGTCTTGGAGACAGGTTTGGGAAATTGTATATTGGAGTGGAGTGTGCTATCGTTAGCATAATTGTGAATTGGATTGCTGGTAGAAGAAAGGAGGTCATTGATGTACAGTAGGAATAGGGTAGGTGCCCACACTGGACTCTGTGGAACGCTTGCGTTGATTTGGTAAAAGTTTGATGAATGGCCGTGAACCAATACAGAAATACTTCTGTTGGAAAGAAAACTGGCAGTCCAAGTACAAAGTTTTGGAGGAAGGCAGGGAGTTTGTTAAGAAGTGCGTCATGTCAGATTTAATCAAGTGCTTTTGATATGACGAGAGCAATAATTCGAATTTCCCCGTGGAATTCGAAGGACTTGTTCTAGTTATGGATTACCAAGATAATGATGTAAGCTTTTGGTGTCGGAAGCGGTATTGGCTATCATTGATAAGTTTATACAAGGTAGTTTATAAGATTCGTATTAATGTACATGGTTCTTGAGATTAGATCGTTTAATGTAAGTAAATATCCGTGAAGATGTCTCGTGCGATCAAAAGCGAAACGTCGGAAAATGATTTCGTTTTGATACGGGCTAATCTCAAGAACCATTGACCATAGCCGAGAAAGCTTTCGTTCTGTGTTATTATGAATTGACATTGCTCTACTCATATTTGGGAGTAGGGATATGGGTCTGTAGTTAGAGGGAAGAGTTTTGGTTACCTTCTTGCGAACAACCAGATTAGATTTTAGGAAAAATGTGATAAAACATTTGGAATAACCTGGTAAGTATAGGGGCTCGTTCAGAAGCGCACTTTTTAGGACTATGGCAGGAATACCATCAAGGCTAGAGAATTTTTTGGTATTAAGTATTTTGAGGATACCTCGCACCTTTTTAACCTTGAAAGTAATCTCGTGTATATTGTATGGCAAAGCTTGTGCTCGTGGAAGGGGAAAGATAGAGAAAGTAGAAATTGTTGCCTTAAGAATATGAATACAATTTTATAAATCACATCGTACGTTTTATTGACAATATTAGGCAATATTTGACCCGCTTTGATAAATTTGTGAAACAATTTATTATTACTATTTCCTTTATTGAACAATTTCGATAAATGGAGCATATTTGTAATACATCTATAATGTTATTACAAAACTAAAAATAAATTAATTTATATCACTATGTAGAGCACGGGGTATAATGTTTTGACATTTTTATCAACAACTCCTTAAAAAAATTATATTTGAAAGGTTAATTTTAATTTGAAATAAAAAAAATAAATTTAACCAAATTGTGTTTTGATACTTCAAATTATATAGCTGGAAGTGCAAATTTGCCAATTATGATCAGTATGAAATGACAAAATAATGGCGTGATTTTTTTTGTATTTCCCTTGACACGACGAAAGGTGATGGTTACTGAATTAGTTTGTAATAACATGTTATTAAAGTGCATTGGATAACAGCGTGTATATTTTATTAAGCCTTTAAAAGGTTGCCTCTTTTATGCGTATAATAGATACAATATAGCATTTTCTGCACTTTTTTCAAACGACTCATTTATATACAGGATAATTCAGAAATATGCCCCGAAAATGCGGGGTGTGATTCTTTTATTAATTTCAAGTCTTTAAAGTTAATGAATTTACTTTTGTTCAAAAACCAATATTTTTGAATGTACAGGTTGGCAAAGTTCAGTTTTTCGACATTTTTAAACAAAATTTAATTAAAATGGCGACATATTTTATTTCTAATATTACTGACCCAACTTAGAAATATTGTTATCTGTATTTTGTATGTTCATTGAATATGCCTATAAATTAAAATTAACAAATAATTCCAAACATAATTAGCCAACTAAATTCTTTAATAGGTATTACATTTTTTTGCGAGCCAACCAAATTCTTTAATAGGTATTTTTTAGTTACTTAGGTGTAGTTAAATCCAAAAAATAGGTTTTGTTCAAGAGACAAAAAAAATTGAAATTTGCTCCAAAGTGTTATCAGTTTGTATGTTTGTATGTTTTTTATGTATGTACCTCGATTGTTCAGGATGTTACCGGAGTGGTCCAATCGCAAACATATTTAAAAAAATGTAGAAAATGGCGGAAGCTGATGTTACATTGAGCGATATATGCGTTCACCATTTTGTCAGGAAGAATAGAACTAAAAAGGATTAAAATTAAAACCGATTTGAAAAGAATGCACAAAAAAGTGAAAAATATTTCATCATTTCATCAAAATTTTACTTTGTAAGGTCGGCGTCAAACTAATAAAGACATTATATTATACTCGTATTATTAGGCATCAAAACACTCACTATATACATATATTTTTGTCATTAAGTAATTAAGAATAAGTTTAGCGACGACTTTACAGAGTAAAATTTTATTTTTTACTTTTTAGGGCATTTTTTTAAGAAGTGTTTATCTCATCGAACGATTATGTGAAATTACTCGTTCTTAACTACAGTGAAAATAATAACAATAAGTTTCTTCCAATTTTAAATGCATTTTAATTATTTTTTGGAACAATGATAGCCAGAAAGATATTTCGTAAACCTACTTATACCAGTGGCGGCTCGCCACATTTTTCCATCAATTTACTTAAAAATAAAAATATTTTTGAAATATTAAGCATTTTATAATCTACATTTTTATTATAAAATGTAGTATGTTTTATATAAATTCACATTATTTACTCAATAATACCATTATTTTCTATCAAAACTAGTGCGTTATATACTCAAAAAATAATAATGACATAAAAACGTAGGGCGCTGAACACATTTTCATAAGAGAGGCCCGTTGAGGCATCACAATCAGCAATAACAAATTCCGCATCAGACTCCCCCGCACGCCGGCTTTCGCGCCGCGCTTAGATTTGTTTACGGCAGTTGCTATGCCAACGCAATGGTTAATATACGTAAGCCACATAGAGATGGGAGCGGCATAAAACTACTGCTGCAGGTTGCAGGCGCTTGTTATAGAATGAATGTAAATTAGTGCGTTCGGATCATCGGAGGCGGAAGCAGTTTTGCATCGATCGAATCGAATTAATTTTCTACTTGATTCGTGACCTCAGATTGATATTTGGACAGGAGGGTTGGTTGGAATTGGTCAATAATAAATCTCTAGAAGCTCAGAATTGTATTCTAGTCTACGTTTCGACCTATATAAGGTCATCCTCAGGACTCTAAAAATATTTAATATGGTTTACATCATGCGTTACATTTAACAATAGTTACATAATGGTTATAGATCTAGAGAAATATTATTAGACTAACATAATTAAAATGAAACATACTAAATAGCTTTAAACATTGAAACATTCACAATTCTTTTACGAGACAATACGAAATTTACACAGATTTAGATTAAAAATTACTATTATAATAGGTGCAATAGTACATACATATACCTAAAGACACTTATTTTTAAAAATCATACACTAATTTCCACAATTATCAAGATATTTGCTACTTACAAACAAGGCAGAACTCCATGTCAAATTAGAACATATATTTGAAACTAGAAAAACTATTAGATAAAGGATTTTAAAATAAATACTAAAATAAATATATTTATTTGTCTGTACCTTCGCATACCATCAGTCGATATCTCACTTCAAAAAAAATTTGAAATTTTCATTTATTTATAGTTTTTTTAAAATTTACAGCTCGCAGATATTGTTATTGCTAAAGAGGGTGTTGACAAAATTTAATTATGTTAAAGTATGATTGTCAACGTCTTGTTTTTTGTTGACACTGTTACGGTGTTTTTTTATTTCTATCATTTCGTTCAGAATTCTTTTTTTGTAATTAGTTTGTTTTCCAATTATTTTTGTTTCATGAAAGTTAAAGGAGTATCCTAACTTTTCAAAATGTTCCGCTAGGGTAGTCTTGTTGTTTGTATTTATTAAGCTTACTGGTTTTACACTTCTTCTATGTTCGGATATTCTTGTTTTGAGGTATCTCCCTGCCTGTCTTACATAAACTTTATCACATTCAGAACTTCAGAGAATTATCGAATTCCATGATAAATATCAAACCATATCAAGCGGTGTTGTTTTTAAATTTGAGTAGAATTTCTTTACTGTATTTTCGTTTTTAAAGGCTACGTTAAGGGAATCGTTATTTAGTTCTCTAGATAGTTTTTCAGATAGGTCTTTGATATAGGGGATTTTTAGATAGGTTGTTTCTTTTTTGTTTTGAGTTTAGTTTTTTGTTTGCGGAGATTTGTTAAGAATTTTAGTTATCAGTTTATTTGGATAGTCATTTTTTTGTAGATATGTTTTAATATTAAGGAGGTTTTTGTTGTAGAAATCTGGATGTGATAATTTTAGTGCTCTGTCCTTCAAATTACGTATTATGTTAGTTTTTTGTTTAAATGCATGTTATGAGTTCAGTCAAATGTAATTTTAAATGTAAATTTTAAAAGCTCTATAAATTTAAGTGACAAATTGCTGTGGTCCTGTATCATAGACCACTTTCGACTTAAGATATCGAGTGTAAGGTCCGTTGGTATATTGGTAAACAGACACTACATCCAATGATACCAAAACATAGCCATTTGGCACTTGAAAAATTTGCAACAATGACACAATTTCGAAAGAATTTTTTGTATGATATTCATCTTTTTCAAAAGCATAACTTATTAATTTTGAGAGATATTTTGTCAGATTGTAAGTTGGTAAATTAACAAAACTTACTATTGGTCTAAGAGGAATATTTTTTTTATGTATTTTTGGTTGAAAGTACATTTTAGGAAAAGTGCCGTTGTTGCATTTTAATTTTTTTCCCTCATCTTTGGTAAGAGATGTTGATTTTACCAGGTTATCTATTAATTTATTTAATTTATTTTGGATTGTTGTTGTAGGGTCTTTTTGTATAGGTAAATAAGTATTTTGGTCTGATAATAATTGATAATTTTTTTCGTGATAATCTCTTTTTTTCAAGGCAACGATAGTATTGCCTTTATCTGCTTTTAAAGTTAGAATATCTGTATTTTGTTTTAAAAATATTTTTGTGTGATATTCGCCCTGCAAAATTATGCCATCCCTAAGTTTATTGTCTTTTGCATGCATGTAATTGGTAATTATGTTAACAGCCTTGTTTCTTAGTTCAGTTCTTTTATTTTCCTCTTTGTTATGTTCTAATATGTAGTCTAAGTCAATAATAAATGTTTCTATTGGAATATTTTTACAAGTATACGGCAAATTAAACTTTTATAATAATAATAATAATAATAACGTTTATTAAATTCATACAAACATACATGAAATATATCAAACACATAGATTAATATAAATATAACAGTAAAATTAAATAATAAGGACAAATAGAATTGAGAAGGAAAGTAATAAACGTTGTGAAACCACAGAAGCATGTCTTAAGAACGCTCGTGAGTGTTGGACTTAATATACTTATAATAATAAAGCCAAAGTAAACAAACAAACAAATATAACAAATTTTAAACAGTTTGAGTCCAAATCGAGAATATGTATTATATTGAGAGAAATAGTTTGTGTCACTATCGAGAAAGCAGTCAAATTCGGGGATTGAGATTAGCCAAGTGTAATAATCATTTATTATATTAGAGTTTATGTCTATTTTAGTGAATTTTTATTTATAATGATACCTAAACTAGATATTTTAAATTAATTAAGTTTTTAAAGGTAAGTCTGTCACTGTCCAGTAGCCAATTGTGAAGCGAACACTTAAATTTTTTAAAACTTTTTATCGATTTTATGTTATCAGGTAACATGTTGTACAGTGTGTTTTAAGGGTTGATGTTAAATATGCAGCCTTATTTCGAATATTATATGAGTGATCACTATTAATAATTTTAATATTGCCCTTTTTTATGTTTTTTATTATATTTAAACAATATATCTGACGAACATCAAGAAGTTTACTCTCTCTAAATAGCAAATCTGTTGAATAGGTTTTGGGTTTCCGATAGATAATCTTGTTAAGCCACTTTTGAATTGAATTCAAATTTTCAAGATTGATTTGCAAATCCCACTTAAGATGACAATCAATTTCTATCCCAAGATATTTTATGGAAGAGGTTTGAGGGATATCTGTATTGTCAACTTTTAAAGATCCTAAATTTGGGAGATAATTTTTATACGGTGTAAATGGTATGTATTTTGTTTTTTCCAAATTTAAGGTTAACTTGTTTTGTTGGTACCATAATTTTAAAGCTGTGATGTCATCAATTACCATGTTTTTTAGGGACTGCCAGGTATTTGCCCGACAGAACAATACGGTGTCATCTGCAAAACTGATTATAGTACTTTTTGTTTTTAATTGAAGCATATCATTTATATATAGTATGAATAGAATGGGGCCAAGAACAGTACCTTGCGGTACTCAATATTCTGCAGTTCTTTCATTACTTTGTATTCCATTTATGTCCACATATTGTTTTCTGTCGGCCAAGTAACTTTTAATCAAATTAAAAACTTTTCCCCTCAGTCCATACCGTTGCAACTTTTTAAGTAGCCTTTGATGACATACAGTATCGAACGCCTTTGAAAGGTCTACGAATATACACATACAAGGGTCAGTTGAGTCAAGGGCGGCATAGATGTTAGATGTTAGGATATGTATGGCATCGTTTGTTGATTTTCCCTCTCTAAAACTTAAACTTTTCCCCTAAAGAAAGTAAATTCTTTACATTATCTGGAAATACCGTATCTGCCAAATTAATAAATCATTTTTCTTTTTCATTCCTAATACAGTTCTTAGTTTGTTCTAATGATAACAAATTTAATTTGTTTTTTTTTAATTGTATCAAACATTTTGTTATAAGAAGTTGTTTGTGAAGTAGAAAACGAGTTAAAAACTTCTCGAGGTAAAGTTACAGAGAGACGGTTTTTACAAGTGTTTTGTTGTTTTTCAAGTATTGTCACTTTCTAGTGACATATATATATATATATATATATATATATATATATATAATTAACCTCATAAAAAGGTTAAAAGACAGCTATTTTGGACGTGGCATCCCGAAAAATTTTCATCTGCGGCTAAAATCCACGAGCCGCCACTGACTTAAACTGTAAATCAACCAGTTTGTTAAAAAAATTTTTCTTTGTTACAGATGAATACACGAGAATCACAACTCCTAGGCAAGACGTTCTATTTAAGAAGGGTTACCTGAACAAACCAAAAAGTTACCAGACGCAGACCTCGACCGGTAATTCGACCATTTCCACGGGCAACTCCACTGAAAATGGAACTCCCGACCATCAATCTACAGGTATAGTAAATTGTACAAAAAAAAATTATTCTAACTTAATGACTGCAATCAAACTACCCATGTGGATCCATAGACATATTGACAGGGAGATCCAACATTTTGTGCGGTTTCATTCATAAAATCTTTTATGTATGATGCAATGATTAAAGTAAATAAACGTGTACTGCAAGTACGTGTGACAAAGACAAAAATATCTCTCCTCCTTGTTGGCAACACTGTTAAATTATGACATACTTCTCTTTTTTCCATTGACATACTATGTCAATGGCCACGAGCGTAATAAAAAATAACTTATTTGTCTAATAATCTTTTAACTGCCAATCGAAATTAAAATCTATTATTACAGCGGTCATATTTAATAATATACAGTGCCGTATCTACAAATTTTGCAGTTCCCCCCCTCTCTCCGGCAGTTGTCAACAAAGGGTCCCTATATGCACACACCCACAGAAAATAAGGGATAAAAGAAAAGTTTATTCATGGATTTGCCTAATCTCCAATCCGATAGGGGCGGGAGACAATAACTGATGACTAAAAAAAGTCTCATTCATGGTTTTTGCCGGGCTTATAGAAATGTACACCTAAGCTTGTATCTTTTTGTTGACTTTGTTCTTGATGCAAAACAAAGTAGTATACCTGCGTATTATAAAATCATTTAATTAAATACCTCTCTTTTTGTTCCTACTTACATCGGTTTTGCCTCGGAATTTATGAATATAGCTTAGGGAAAAAAATGCAGATATATAATTTTGCTTTCTAAAAAACGATAAACTACAACTAATATTAACCCTTAAAGTAATTGACATACTTACAAATTCATAAAATATTAGGAAGAATAAAGGCCAATTAATACAGAAAAACAACAACATTTTAACTTACCCGAGAGACGTTAGGTTTAAAATAGTCCAAATTTTTGCCCACTTCGTTCTTACGCCCAAAACGATACTCCGAATCCAGGCTACACCGCTTTATTTGATTTACGACACTTCACAAAAATGCGACAATGTTGCCAGTTTTTAATTAATGGCGTTGTATGTAAATACAGAACAAGTTGTTTGAATAATTACACTGACCGACAAGGCCAGCTCATTATTTTCACAATGGAAATACCCTCCCAATAATAAAAAAAATATTCGGAAAGCCCTAATACGTACCATTTTTTAATAGCCTAATTAGAACCTTTTATATTGGCAGGTAAACAATTTTATTGTGGGGCGGCTAAAATGGGTCCATTTTACAACGGAAAAATTACCTAGACTGGGTTGTTTACAACATTAGACATAAAATAAACGTTAAACATCACTCTTCTGTTGAGTTTCGAATTGAGTGGTTCTCTGTGTATCGATAAGCAAGTGTATGTGAAGACGAGAATGTCGAGTCAAACGCGCCGAAGTTGCAAAATTTCTCCTGACAAATTTTGTTATATTTGTAGAGAATTTCTGGTGAAATCACAAGCCAGGCCATTTTCCGAAAAGAAAATAAAAAAGCCTACTTTAAATATTTTGGTGTGTTAATTGTGTTATGTTAGTTGTAGTGTTTCATTGGTGCAGTGGATGAAGGGAAAGAGAAAAAGTATGCCAGTGACAATGGTATGGCGAGAACCCACCAATCATTCTGACGATTGTTATTTTTGCCTGACAAAGACTGAAGGTTATTCCAAAAAGGGAAAGCATAATATAGAATATCAAAATTTGCAATCTGCCATACGACCTGTTCCTCATAATGCAAATTTGCCAGTGCCGATTGCCCCTTTAAATTGGCAAGCTATTGATTTGGGAGATAATTGGGATAACGCATCATCAGGCAGCTCAGAAGAACAGTGTACCGATTCCACTTTTACCACAGGTCCCAGTTCCGGCGAGCCACATTTAATTGTCCAAAGTGAATTAAATGATTTAGTACGTGATTTGGGGTTATCCAAGCAACAGTCAGAACTTCTGGGTTCCCGTCCGTAACGAATGGAACCTATTGGCCAAAGAAATAAAAATTACGAATTTCAGCAAAAGAAATGCTATGTTTTCTGAATTCTACAGTATGGAAAATTCGTTCAGCGCGTATACTGATATAGACAGTTTAATGCAGGAACATGATATTGAACATTCTCCCCGTGAGTGGCGCTTATTCATAGACTCATCTAAATATAGCTTAAAAGCTGTGTTATTGCATAATGGAAATTTAAAACCCTCTATACCATTTGCCCATTCAGTTGCAATGAAAGAAAATTATGAAAATATGCGCACGATTTTGGATAAAATAAACTACAATAGGTATAAATTGTAGATATGTGGGGAAAATTTTGCCAAAAAGTAGCGAATTTCAACCGGGATCTCAAAATGTTAAATTTATACCTCTTGTTGATCCCAAAAATGTCCTTTTGTCTCCTCTTCACAGTAAACTTGGGCTGATGAAAAACTTTGTGCAGGCTTTGAATAAAGATGGCGATGGATTTAAATATCTAAGACAAGTCTTTCCCCAGTTACGTGATGCCAAATTAAAAGAAGGCATTTTTATTGGGCCACAAATCAGAAAATTGCTGGACGATGTCAATTTTACGGAAAAGCTTACCAAGCAGGAACTCAGAGCATGGAATTCATTTGTTAATGTAGTAAGATGATTTTTAGGCGACAATATGGATGAAAATTATGAACTATTAGTTAATGAACTCTTAGATGCCTATAAAGCGCTTGGTGCCAGAATGTCATTAAAAATTCACTTCCTCCATTCCCATCTGTCCTTTTTTCCTAAAAATTTGGGAGCTGTTAGTGACGAGCAGGATGAAAGGTTTCACCAAGATATCAGAACAATGGAGATTCGGTACCAGGACGATGGGATCCAGTCATGATGGGTGACTACTGTTGGTTTTTGAAGAGAGAAGTAGGACACCTCATAAACGGAAAAAAATAAAGTTAAATTAGTATTTTAAGTTAATATTTTTCTCGTTTGCTTTTCTCTTAGATGTATGGTATAGGCGAAAACTGTAAACATAGTCAATAAACAGGGTTAAGAATTTTCTGAAATCATTTTTTTTATAGATATTAAGTATTGTAACATTCGATATAGTTCTACAACTCTAACAAGAAAACCCTACGTGCTACAACTTTCTATTTGTCATTTTCGTATTTGGATAGGTTCATCCTATTAGATTATGCTATTCTGATTTGTGTTACAACAAAAAAAATTTTTTTGTCGGCCAGGGTTATTTGTTGATAATAATTATACATATATGAAATATTACAGAGGTTATTATTACAGTATTAACTACCTTAAAAATTCATTTTAATTTTAACACGAAGTATAAATTTTGTTCTATGCATAGACAATACCCTTTTGGATCAACAAATTCAACGACACGTCAATAGACCAAACAAATAATAATTTTGACAAAGTATCAATGCGATCAAATCAAAACAATTCCGTCTCACTGTTAATGGAGATTATGGAGAGTTATGGTCGATTTCATTGTATAGACAAGAGCGTGGCAAATAGATTTTTTGAAATCTATTAAGAGAATATTTAAAAAAAGTAGACTTGATTGTCAACTATTTTATATAGCTATGATTTATACATTTGCAATTGAAATGGTATACATTTTTTTATTATCTCGTTTATAAAATA
Source organism: Kuschelorhynchus macadamiae (assembly GCA_030620095.1). NCBI lineage: Eukaryota > Metazoa > Arthropoda > Insecta > Coleoptera > Curculionidae > Kuschelorhynchus > Kuschelorhynchus macadamiae. Next base: position 139,880 of record JAUTXW010002537.1, read on the forward strand.
AATATATTATATCATAATAGACAACTATTATTATGATGGATTTTTTAATAAGTTAATGTTTTGTTTTCAGATTTGGATTATGAATCTCAGTTTGTGTTCCCCAATGGTTTCGTCGACCAGAACGGAATTTATTATGTTAACAGTAAGTCCATTTTCGCTAAATATAATGATTGTTTTTTTATGTTTTGCTATACCAAAGTTTACTTTGACTATACGAAGAATGCCATTTTCACCGAATTACAGTCAGAATTCACCGCATGTATAAATATGGTGTGGTGTTTTCACCGAATTAATAAATAAACATTTCTAAGTGGGTGAAATATCAAACTGAAAATTTACCTCTAGTTACGTCAATAGTGAAAGTTGCCCTACGATGACGTTATGAAGTATATTATTTAACATGTATTGAAAGCGAAAATTTAAAAAAAATTATAAACAATACTACAAAAAAACACTACAAAAAAAATATTTAACCATCTTTTTGTAATCCATTTCCATGTAGGGCTACCCTATATACCTACTAAAAAAATTAATTGTACACAAAAAGTAAAATAAATTTGACATATTTCACCATTTTTCGCAATACTACATATTTTTTAATATATAATCGAGAAAAATCAAGTAACTACACCAATGACTTTTTTCGGTGTCAGAACGCTTACATATACAACATTTTGTGATTAATAATATACCGTTTAAAAATTTGGAATACTCAGTAAACTTTCGGAGATATCCGAGAAAAGCCGAAAATTTCAATTTTCCTTTTTATTTTTTTTTTGACTATTTGACGAGATATGTCAAAATAAATACCACTGCCTAATTGCCACTTTTTGTTCTCTACATGACGGTCTCATCAAAAAACTACTTATCCGATTTCTTGAAATTTCAGTCTAAAATTAATATATATATATATATATATATATATATATATATATATATATATATATATATATATATATATATATATATATATATGTATATATATATATATATATATATATATATATATATATATATATATATATATATATATATATATATATATATATATATATATATATATATATATATATATATATATATATATATATATATATATATATATATATATATATATATATATATATATATATATATATATATATATATATATATATATATATATATATATATATATATATATATATATATATATATATATATATATATATATATATATATATATATATATATATATATATATATATATATATATATATATATATATATATATATATATATATATATATATATATATATATATATATATATATATATATATATATATATATATATATATCTATATATATATACTATATATATATATATCTATATATGCCTATATATATATATATATATATATATATATATATATATATATATATATATATATATATATATATATATATATATATATATATATATATATATATATATATATATATATATATATATATATATTATATATATATATATATATATATATATATATATATATATATATAAATATCCAAGTCTCGTCTAAAAAAACTGGATCCGCTGACTTGCTATATGTGGCAACTCGCGTAAAAATCTTCCATTACAGTCCTTTTTATATCAAAAACCCAACATTTTTATTAATTTTGACAACGATTTTAGTCCAATTTCCAATATGGCTCGATTTTTTAAAGCTTCTTTTAAAACTTGAAGGGTTATATTAGTTTTTGTTTTGTATAAATCGTAAATTGCATTCCGAACATCCATTTTTACATTGTCACTTCAGTCTTCTGTCTTTCGCTTTTTTCGTGTACATTTCTTAATCTTCTTCGATAGTAAATTATGCTTTTTTTCATGCACAATTTTCTGCACAGTCCTTATACCGATTCCCAGAGCTTTTGCTGCCGTCTCCTATATATTGGCCGGTGAATTTTCATTTTCGTAATATTTTATTAGATTCAATACTATTTTTTTCGCTTGTGGATGCAAAAAACTCGAAAATTGTTTTCTATTACTCATTTTGTCACTGATTCGTCAATCTGACTTTGAAGTGACATCGCTCAAAGATTTTTGCAACTGTTGGTTTTCATATGTTTATCCTCTTTTTTCATATGAAAATATCATAGGTCTATCTAATTCATATTCCGGATTTTATGCGGAGGATATGATTACACGTAATAAAAGAAAAACAAACTTAAAAAGTTTGTCGTTGATAAATCGTATGACCCCCACGATAACACTGCTTTTGACTATATCATGTATTTCGTCCAAAACTAATCCTACCTAATCTTCTTACGGTAATCTTCCCTTTGAAGTCACAACAATTTGGAACGTGAATAATTTGGCACGAGGATGTGCTAAAACTGATGTGTCGAGTTGTTTATATTTTATTATGATCGTGCTTTTCCTCTTTGACATTTATTCGTTCTAATTACATTAATATAGGTCATTAAGGGAATTGCAAACGTCCGATACCGGACGAATAAAGGAGTTTTAGCGCTTCCTAATATTTTAATCTTTGGACGTAACAAAAGAACTAATTTCGTCAAGTTGGTTGTTTTTAAGAAACAAACGAAAAAAAAATTACTAATAAATATATAACCTTATAACCTATAACCAAGAAAATAATTTACAAAATATTTATTTATACATGGTTACAGTATATATATATATATATATATATATATATATATATATATATATATATATATATATATATATATACAGGGTGGTTCTTTTAAAGTGTTACAAAGCGATATTGAGAAAACGGCTGATTGTAAATAAATGAAATTTTTAGGGATGCAATGGGTCGTTGGGGGACATTTTTTGACGGAGTAAGTAATGTTTTAACCCTTTCCACTGTTTAGGGGTGGGGGGTAACTTTTAAATGTTAAATGGAAAAGTGCAGTTTTTTTCCAGATTTGTAATATCTAGAAAAAACTACGTTGTAATCAATGAATAATTTAATGTCAATGTCAATGTCACTACGCTAAATTCAACAAAATTAAAAAGAAAATCAACAGAAGAAAAAACTGATATTAGGTACATTATTTTATTTTACCTGATGTTCAAAATGACGGTCATTTTGTTCTAAACATTTATCAACTCTCTTTCGAAAAGAATTCCTCACTCTGAATAACATATCTGGGATGATTTCACGAACTGCACGCGTAATCCTTTCTCTCATGTCTTCGGCTGTAGTTGGAGCAGCCACCGTGAGTTTCTCTTTGACAAAACCCACACAAGAAAAAATCCAGGAGGGTTAAGTCTGGCGATCTTGCAGGCCAATTTACTGGTCCCCATGTTCAATCCATCTGTTAGGGTAAGTATCATTCAATATACCACGTGCTTCTCGAAAGTAATGTGGTGGTGCGCCGTCTTGTTGGAACCAAATTGCTTCACGTTGTTGCTCTGGAATATTTGGCATCAATCTTTGCAAGTCATTTCGAAGGAAATCGCAGTATCGCTGTCCATTAAGATTACCATCGAAAAAATGAAGTCCAATAACGACATCGCCAAATATCCCACATCCAGTATTTATCGACCAAGGGTGTTGATTAGCGACTGTTCGCATCCAGTCTGGATTTTCTTCAGCCCAACTTGACGATGGTTAGTGAATGTTGCTTTGTCAGAAAATATTATATTTTCCAGTGAGTTATTTTTATTGATCCATAGTCGAAACCACCGACAAAATTGCACCCGTCTCTCGAAGTCCTGTTCATATAATTCTTGATGTAAGGTAATATGGTAAGGATGAAATTTAAAATTGTGAGAACGGATGTTTTACACATCCCGGCGTCTTTAGATAGTTCTCGGGAACCAATATGAGGGTTGAGAGCTACTGTTCCCAAAACTCCTACCGCCATGTCGTCGTTCGTTTTGGTTTTCCTCCTGCTGCGTTTTCTGGATGAGAGTTGGCCGGTTTGGCGACTCCTAGTCTCTAATCGTTTGAACGCCATGTGAGATTTTGGTAGTAAGTGGGGAAATCTTACCGCCCAAAGTTCAGAAGCATTGCGATAGTTTTTTCTACATTCTCCAAGAATTAATAACATGTCAACTTGGCAGTCGAATTCATTCATTTTAAGGATAGGTAGTTAAAATCTCAACTATGATTATTAAATACGAACAGAAATAACACAGCTAAATAATAAACGAACAGAACTTAAAAAAAAATCATAAACGAACACAATGAACACTTATTTTAACAAGACGCTTAAACTAAAGACTTTAAACTCGAAGATAATTTAAGAAAATTACTGGCAATATCATAACATGTCAAGTCGTTCGTTGTCATGATAACTGCAATAGTGGCGGCTGGTGAATCATCGTTGCAGAGCCGCAGAGCTCCCAAAAAAATCAGGAAAAAATAATTAACTACATAATCTAACCAAAATACCGTATTTTTTTACCCAGTTGACATAGTAATTCTCGGAGGATGTAGAAAAAACAACGACAATGCTTCTGAACAAAATGGTTATCATTTCTAACACCATTTATAATAAAATCATGTACCTAATATCAGTTTTTTCTTCTGTTGAATTTCTTTTTAATTTTTGATATTAAATTATTCATTGATTATAACGTAGTTTTTTCCTGGAGATTACGAATCTGAAAAGAAAACTGTACCTTTCCATTTAACATTTAAAAGTTACCCCAGATATGTTATTCAGAGTGCGGAATTCTTTTCGAAAGAGAGTTGATAAATGTTTAGAACAAAATGGCCGTCATTTTGAACATCTGATAAAATAAAATCATGTACCTAATATCAGTTTTTTCTTCTGTTGATTTTCTTTTTAATTTTGTTGAATTTAGCGTAGTGACATTGACATTGACATTAAATTATTCACCCATTGCATCCCAAAAAACGACTCATTAAAATTACTAGCAGTATGAAAATCAATCATATATAAACCAAAACCACAGAAATTCAAGCTTAGATATAACCTTCGGCCGAGGGTAGGGATATAAGAGAAAGCTCTGCTGTCACTAACACTGTCAGTCTTCATTCGGACGCGAAACAGAAAGCTTCGAAAATGCCAAATGCGATTTTGGCGTATTATCTGAAAGAACTAGAGCAAATTTTAGATGTGAAAAACTGTTTCCCCTGTATACAATATTCGGGTTGGTAAATTTGAGGGTGCCAACCTTGTTAATAATCTGATAGATATACCTTTGATTATCTCAAGTGGGCTTTGTTCAACAGATTATTTTAAAAAATCAATTTTTCGAAAAAACCCCGTATGTCGGAAACGAAGAAAAAATTTCAAAATCCCTAAAAATTGTTTTTTCGTACCTAGCTCTAGTTTATTTTGGTTGCACAAAGAGAACAAGGAATCTTCCCTAGTAAGAATTCTGGTCGAACAAACTTTAAAAAAAATGACAGGGTCTTATATAATACCCTGTATAAGACAGTTGCTATGGTGTCACGAGGCTGCCCTTATAGGGCTGCATACTTTAGGAATTCGTCAAACAAAAGCTGAAAACCGCAACTCAAAGTCTTCACCCGTATTGAAAATATTTCATTTTGGATTTCCAGTAAAAATATCTTTGGTGCACTTCCAGTAGTTTATTTTATACTGAGAGTTTGTGCGAGAAATTTGCAATGCGTTAATATAATGCTTTCAAGTATATTTAACCAAAAAAAAAGTATTTTCCCACTCTCTGAGGTAGATACGAACCGTAGGGGGGAGGGTGGAATATATTTTTTCGTCATGTTATTTTAGTCACTATTGTTACAATTCTTCATCGAGTTACCAGTTTAATAGTTCGATGATTTTCTCTGATCTACTGACAAACGTTACAAGCTGATAGTAAATGACGGGATTTTGTCTTGCTGACACTGACACATTGACACAATCAGTTACAATAGGTCGGTTGTAAATAATTAATAATAATTTAGTGATAATACTAGACAGTGTGTTATCGAATCATCTTATCCTAGTGTGTTAATTTTTTTTCAGGCTACGAACCATATCCTCTGATGTTGTTCAACCCACCGACCTATTATCACGAGTTTTCCAATACCAAATCGAAAAGATACAGCACAGGATCATTGGTAAGTTTGAATTTTTTGGGTCTAGTAAACAATTATATCCACATAATTTGATAATCTTTGGGTTTCGGTAAACTATGTTGACACTCTTAAATCTCGTTTATTTTTGTTTCTTTTTGTTTTTATCTACTATTCTACCAGTCCAAATTGAGAAAATGTGTGGAAAACTCTTATCAGCACTCAAAATTTACTTTAAGATGTAATTATTATACAAATCAAAGGTAATTTTGATTTCAAACATCTTTCCGACTGTTCCCATCGCCATGCTTGTTTTTCATTTGATGTGCAACGTTGCCATATTCATAATTAAAGAAATATCTATAAGTTATGATACACGTAAAACTAATTTTTTTTATAACAAAACTTATAATTAATAAAAATGCGGATTAAGTTAGGTTAAGATTAGTTAGGATTTCTGTAAAGAAAGCGCGCGGTAGCGCACCAACCGAGTTCCGAGTCTATATTGAAAGCGGGATGTTTCTGCAACAAAAACTATATTGTTAGGTGGATCTGTCCCGCTAACGTTAGGTTAGCCCATGTTCGTCAATAAAACCTTCATTAAAACTATAATAATAACAATAAATAATTACAATTCTGTTGTCCAAATAATTTTCAATTGGTCATTTCATTTCCTCTAACAAATTGGTAAATCTAAAATCTGGCAACATTGCTAAATTTTTCGTTTTAAGGCTGTCAAATTGTGACCGAGTGTGACTTTTAATTAATTTTTTTAGCAAAACTCTTGTATATCCCGCAATTTTTATTTTTGAAATGTAATATTACAAATAGGTACTTTCTGGAAATAATACAAAATATGCAAAAATCGTCTGTCAGGATAGTTTACCGGACCCAATCTTTGAATATAAAGTATAAAGTTTACCATCTTTCAACTATTTAAAAGAAAAAATAAATGTATGAACCACTCTTTTTATTAAAAAAAAACAAACAAAAAGAAGTTCGATATTTTCCCTGCATTTCGATGCGAAAACTCTTTATTACAACAGTTTTAAGAAAGACTCTCTTACAATGTTGCCAAACTTATAGTAAGCATTGTTTTGGTTTGACAGACGTCAAAAAAAAATTATGAACTCATGTGAGTTATCACATCAATTCTTGTTAGTAAAGGCTAAACGGACAAATATGACGTCAAGTAAGCTCACGTGCTATCACATACAGTATGGGGATTTTAAATGGAACGTGCTTATAGCGGATCTGGAAATAAGATGTCTTTAAATTCAAAAATACGTCCTCATAAATTTTTATAGGCTTCGTTTTTGTCATGTAAAAACAATTGAGGCCCCAAAGAGGGGGCGCAGCCCAAACCAACTTTTTTCTAAATTGGAAGACTTCACTTGTGACACCTCTTTGGAAAGGTTATTGAAAAAGGAATGTGCCCTTAATTTTTTTTAACTATAATGTTCGTGAGTTAAGAAACTCTTAACCCACACATTTTGCGTGAGTTAAGAGCTTCCTTACCCAGTGGCGGCTATTCAGGTGAAGTAGGTGAAGTGCTACTTCACCAGGAAAATTAAACAAGCAAACATCTAACTATATTTATTATGTATCTCTTAAAATTTAAGTTTTTACATTCATTTATTCACGTAATTGGCAAAAAATAAACTGTACATCTCAAATAAATATTTTACTTGATCGTTAACGGCATGTCTTTTTAAAACTTTCAATCGAACTTTATTATAACAACTAAAACAGTGGCGCAAACCGCTTCGACTTTGCTGGAGGTGCTATGTTTAATTTACGATTTTCCTACTACGTTGCCATGACAACGCGTACGTGATGACGTCGAGCGCATGGAAGATTAATGTTAACCAGCGCCATACAACGCTCTCGGTGAATTGCTAACGCATTACACTACACCCACGTGTCGTTCAGTTTGGGCTGGTTGTTTACTTTTATCTTCGCGGATCTCGCTGCAACCGGTTAGTTCCCTTGCAGTTTACTTGACTGTTTTGTGTTATATTTATTTATGGTGTTGTTACAACTTTATTTGGTGTCGGGTTTATTAATTTACATTATTGATGAATCCGATCACGGATGTGGTTTGCATCTTGTTGGAAACTTAATTTAATCGATGGAAGGAACACGATCAGAGTTTTAATCGTCATCCTGGTTTCCTGCGTACAAATCGTTATGTAGAAGTCAAATATTACAAAAATTGTTTTGCTAGCCTTGTTTACTAGTTTCCAATAAATATTTACTGTGGAATAAGAAAGGATTTGCAGGTATGTTAAATATATGAAATATATTTATATTACATAAACATGAAGACTCGGCGGAGCATTTAAAATGCGAATTAATGCTAAAAACATTTGTAAAAAATCAAAGCACTATAGCTGACACTTTAAAAGAAAATGCTAAACTATATAAAATACATTTTAACGAAAACGTCCGATTAAATAGACTATTTATGTGCTTGGTAATTGACGCAGTTTTGTACCTTGTAAAACAAAAATTAGTCTTTCGCGGCCGTGATGGGAGCAGCGAGTCAATAAATGGGGGAATTTTAAAAAGCTTTTAGGTTTATTACTATCGAGAAGTTCCCAAGAATTAGAAGATCATCACAAAAAAAATAAAAATGTTTTTACTGGTGACTCGAAAAGTATTTAAAACGGAATAATTAATTATTAATTGAATTTAATTGAATGCATTTCTGATTATTTAAATGATCATGTAAAAAATTAAATAATGAACACACAGTTTTTTCTGTGCAAGTGGATGACACCAGTGATATTACGCAAGGTTCAGTAGTCGAGAGATTCTTAGGATTATATAATGTCATCAATAATTTTGACCAATTTGACTATAAACATAAATTAAAAACAAGTGTGATGTCTGGCCATCTAAATGGCCTTCAAAAAAAGAAAAAGCGCCGCAGGCTGTATTTGTCCTGATGCAGCAAAGTTTAAAAATATTTCTAAAAATTTTGTTGCAGGAGTGGTATTCCCTTATTTTTTTATCACTCAGCCAAACGAACGTATGCTCTTACATCTGCATCTACGAGGCGTATACCAACAATTACAGAAACTCGTTGGTCTTCAAATTCGAAGTCGTTGTCCGTAAAAAAATGAAAACATCGCCCTTTTTTCAACAACAAATTTGTTAACTCCTCTTCTCTGCAAGCCCAATAATCAATGCTACTTTTATAAACAAGTATTTTTTGTCATCCGCTTCTAGAAGGAATGTTCTAATATTGGTTTTAGTTAAACTTTTTGAAAAATGATATCAATATTAAGTTTAATAAATATCATTGTTCTTAGCGTAGAATAAAACGCGCAGAGAGAATATCTCTGCACCATTTTTGTGTGGATTTTAGCAGTTCCCTGGATGCTTCTTGCTCAATATCCGAAGGAATGCTTCTTTCTGAATCAATAATTTTGATTAAAGAAATTAAAACTGTCAAGAAGATGTTACTTAAATTGACATTGCCCGGGGTAACGCAGAGTGGCAGGATTAAAGGCAAACAGGTAACAGCTAATAGAAAGGTGTTTTATGCTTGGTCTAAACTTTTTGAAAAATTTGTTTAACAAAAATATGTGTTTATTTTAGCAGTCGCGCGCCAGACATAGATAAAATGCTGTACAATACAACCTCATTTGTATCGTGTATATCTATTATAAGATATTGATTATAAGAGCTTTTTAATAATAAATAATGAAAATAATTAAAATTTTAAGTTGTCATTGTCAGTAGAAATCATTCAAAAAGATGCAGGTAGTATTAGTATGCAAGGGTTCACATTTATACATTTTTTAAACCAGGAAATCAGGGATATGTAAAGAAAATGTTGAGAAAATAAAAGTATTTTACACATTTTTTGAATTTCAGTATAACTTTAGAGATATTAGTGCAAAAAGGGAAAAATTGTACTATTTTAGCTTAGTTAACAACAGCATTCCCTTAAGATTCTCTCAATTTACACCTAAACTAATCCATAAATTTCTCTGTTTCTAATTCTGTAATGTTTAGATTGATTTTTGTCTCCGAGAACTGAAAAAATGCTATTTTGTTAATTTAAAATCAGACTGAAGATTTGCTTCACCGAAAAAGCTCATTAAAATGTTTTATTACTCGAAAATCTTTTAGGTGGGTCTTTCTTATTGTCGACAGCCCGTGTATGTCAAATAAAAAAAAAACAAAATCTTTGAAATATGGATCTGTACACTCGATATTTTCAATTTTGGCACAGAATTTGTTGTTGTTTATCGAAATTTATGCACTGATTGTTTGTACTCTGGGCAAGCTATTTATTATTTAAATGTGCAATAAAAAACCGTGACCTAGACATTCGTATAAAATGTTCACGACGTATTGTCATATTATCAGGACTTTAAAGCCGCAGTTTTAGTTTCAGGAATTTATTTCAACCGCAGATGTTTGTACTCTTGTTTATGGGGTTTCCCGTCATTCTCGAAAAAACTGCAGTTGTATGTGTAAAAACGGTGTGTTATTTTTATCTGATGGATTTACTATTGTTTTAATTTAGAAATTACGATAAAAGTGAGCATTTGTACAGAAAAAAAGGTGTGCTTCATGTAATTTTGTATTTTTAATTGCATGCAAAAATGTATGGCCTTTACAGGGTTATTCACGCAACCCGTTCATTAAAGTTTTTGATGATGGATAAAAATTTCAAATTTTGGGATTAAGGTAAGGTCAAGGGGTACTTCTTTTTTGAAATATTTTCAACTTCCTGTCACTTCCGGTTTAACCGGAAGTTGGCATCAACTTGCTTATGTTAAATGGAAGACCCCGTATTTTATGATATTTTGGATTCTACGGAGAATTTTAATGCTATTTTATGTAGCATGTCCTATACCTAGGTCCAAGCGTTCTTAAGATATTTGACCTTGAACCGAAAATGAGCCTTCGGGGTACCAAATTTTAAAATCTCATATTTTTGTTAGTTTTGAAGATATAATCATCATATTTTGCAGACGATCGGTAAATAATGTTAGGTTTCTATTTTTTTTTTTATTGAATTGGTCTATTTTTATACAGGGTGTCCTAAATTCAGCGGCAAACATTCACATTTTCAAAGCCGCTAAAGTCCGTTTTTTTAAACGGGACACTCTATAACTTTATGCACTATCAAATGTAGAATTTCATTTTCTATCGAACTGTATTAAGGTTCCCTATACCTATTCGTAACCATTTTCGAAATAATTGGGTTTTATAAAAATATCATATGTATTTGCTTAAATGTTTACATGTTCCAATGGTGAGCCATGGAAAAACAATTGAGATCCAATATCCAATATGACAGATGATTAGTATGCGTTATTTATCGAAAGCTGTCAGTGATAAACTAAATCTTCTAAATCGAAACGGAAGAATACTCAAACGCTGATATTCTCAATCTATTTTATATTCATGGAGAATGATATAAAATTTTGGAGAGAACGTGTCGTGTGTTTAATGAACGCCACCCTAATTTGCCGCCAATGAACAAGTCAAAATTCAAGAGGATTGAAACGAACTTTTTGCGTTTTGGCAAGGTTAAAGTTATAAAAAATGTTCCGAAACCAGTGACAAATGCCGAGGATAACGTAATAAACACATTAGCTTATTTCCACGCAAACCCGCAAAGTTCAATACCGTCTGCAAAAAACGATTTGGGAATTTGTTCTTCATCTGTCCAAAGAATCTTGAGCGAACGTCATATGCACCCTTATTCCTTCCAAAACGTGCAAGCCTTAAGACCTGCTGATAACATCCGACGAGTAGAATTTTGCGAATTCATGTTTTTGAAAATTCAAGAGGACCCTCAATTCCTTTCAAAAATATTTTGGACCGATGAAGCGAAATTTTCTAGAGAAGGAATAACGAATAGAAGAAACGAACATTTCTGGGCAGCAGAAAATCCGCACGCTTTTCGCGAAACGCGTTCTCAAGAGAGGTTTAGCTTCAGTGTTTTCGGTATAGTATTAAATGATCAGGTGCGGTACTGTATTTATGAAAACAATTTAAACAGTGATAAGTATTTGGAAATTCTAAGAGGGACGGTTTCTGAATTTATAGAAGAAATTCCTATTGGTGAGCTGCCAAATTATTGGTATCAATTAGATGGGGCACCAGCACATAATTCCGCTGCAGTTTGTCTCTAATTATCTCGAATTGTTGAAGATCGCTGGATTGGTCCCAATGGCCCTTCGTGATGGCCCCCGCAATCGCCTGATTTAACACCCCTAGACTTTTATTTATGGGGATTTATCAAAGGTAAAGTCTATGCTTCCCCAGTAAATAACCAACAAGATTTACTGGACAGGATACGAACAGTTTTTCCCGAATTAGAAAACGGACAAATTCAACGGGCCATAGCAACTGTACAAAGAAGAATTGAAATATGTCTTCAAATGAACGGACAGCATATAGAACATTTGTTATAATTCAATTTTATTGTTTTATTTATTTATTGTTGATTGTTAGATTGCTATAATTTTTAAGTTCACTAAAACAAGTTTAGAAAGTCTCGAACTTAGTAGATATGGTTAAAAATATTGTAAACAATTTATTACATTTTTTATAACTTTAACTTTTCCGAAACGAAAAAATTTTGTTTCAATCCTCTTCAATTTTCATTGGCGATAAATGAGGATGTTTTTCATTTGGCCAATATTTTGTAACATTCTCCGCGAATATAAAATAAATTGAGAATATCAGCTTTTGAGTGTTATTTTAGTTTAATTTAAAAGTTTCAAATCAGCTGTCATGTTGAATAGAAAAGCACAAGTGTTTTTCCATGTTTACGTGAAGGTGTAGCATTTAGCAAATACATAAAAATAAAAACCTGATTATTTCGAAAATGGTTACGAATAGTTATAGGGAACCTTAATACAGTTCGATAGAAAATTAAATTCTACATTTGATAGTGCATAAAGTTATAGGGTGTCCTATTTAAAAAAACGGACTTTAGCGGCTTTGAAAATGTGAATGTTTGCAGCTGAATTTAGGACACCCTGTATAAAAATAGACAAATTCAATAAAAAAAAAATAGAAACCTAAGATTATTTACCGATCGTCTACAAAATATGAAGATTATATCTTCAAAACTTACAAAAATATGAGATTTTAAAATTTGGTATCCCGAAGGCTCATTTTTGGTTCAAGTTCAAGTATCTTAAGAACGCTTGAACCTAGGTATAGGGCATGCTACATAAAATAGCATTAAAATTCTACGTAGAATCCAAAAATATCATAAAATACAGGGTGTTCCATTTAGAATAAAATACTTCCCGTTAAACCGGAAGTGACAGGAAGTTGAAAATATTTCAAAAAAGAAGTACCCCTTGACCTTACCTTAATCCCAAAATTTGAAATTTTTATCTAAATGTCATCATCAAAAACTTTTAATGAACGGGTTGCGTGAATAACCTTGTATAGTCTGTTTCAGAAATGTATAAGGTCTATAAAACCTCATCTCATTAGTTATGCAAAAGGACTACAGGGTGACTCACCAATAGCTGATGCCACTTCCATAGTTTGATATTCATCTCATTGCAAAATTCTTTCTTTTCGTCAAGTGCAGGTAAAACCACCCGGTTTTGGGTGAATTTATGAGTTTTGCCTATTGTTATTTGATAAACACTGAAAATGGTTCTTATAGAAAGAATTTTATTTAACAAAATAAAAATTATATCTCAATAAACAAAAAACGCTTGTTTAAATTGCCACTTAATTAATTTTACAAAAATAAAAAACATGACTATCGTTTCGCCAACACTGTGGCTTCATCAGATGTTTGATCTTAAATGACAATGCAACACAAACAATATTGTTTAAGTACCTGAACCTATTTTTACAATTACGGTTACTATAGATACAGGTGGAGTGTTTTTAGTTATTGCTTAATAAAGATTTAACAATGTAGAACTATTTAGGTCCAATTGATCATTTAATAATATGTTGTTATCTTTATGCTTGTTTAGTTCCATACTTTCTAGTAAATTAAGTTTTTTACTTTTTTGTTCTACATGTAAAATTTCAAACTTTTAATGATACGTTTTACCACGGGTCTAAAACCTCCTCATGTGACATTTATGTATATGCAATAAAAGTTGCGAACACGACATAGACGTAACAACAGGGAGACCCTACATCTTGTGCTGTTTCATTCATAATCCTCAATAATCCTCTACGTTTTGATGTAATGATTAAAGTAAATATACATGTACTGCAAATAAGTGTGACAAAGAAAAAACACCTAATTTTAGGCAACACTTTTAAAGTTATAATGACAGACTTCTTTTCTTGCCATTGACATAATATATGTCAATGGCCATGAGCGTAACATTTTTTATTTCGTTTATTATAAATCTTTATAATTGTTGAAAGTATCAAATATACTTATAATGTCATTGGATGAAGTGTATAGTGGGGGAATGGGGCACTGTTCGAGATACACGCCTCCCTGCCGGGGAATGAGATGACTTCATTTTTCCATTAAATGTTTGCCATAGTCAGAAATGCTCACTCATTCATACCTCCTTGGTCCTAATGATTTTACCTGTTTTTTCATACACTCCTTGGTTCTTTTTACGTCATTACGCGAGAATACAATTTCACGCTAAAAACGGCACTCGACACACGCTGCCCCCATTTTCGAAAAATAGCAAAGAGACGCCATTCGCTTGCTGTGTGGTTCCGTAGTGAGTTAAAAATACTAGATTTTTAGACTAGATAGCAAAAGAGATCTTTTAGCAAATGTGTATGTTTGTTATACACCTGAATGCTTTAGTTTCAAAAGGTTTTTTTAAAAAAATGTAAATTGATTTGTAAAACTCGCTGCCTTTATCGCCCATAAATTTTTCTTTGTTTTTAACAGATTTCAAATGAACAACGTCCAACAATTTGGTGTTTGACTCACAAAATCGGCCAAGCCGTTTGTAGACAATATGCGCGAACAAACATGAAAAAAAATACATACAGGGTGAATTGGGAACCTCCTCCTTTCCTGAAGTCGGTTGAAAATTAAAATAGATCGTCCTTCGAATTAAAAACAATTTATATGTACAAATATTAAGTAATTTTGTACGCCTTCTGGTGGGTTAAGTTTCTCAGGAACAGGAAACAGGGGGTAAAGGGTGTTTCGTATGGTTTTTACTGGCACGAAGTTCAATTTTATCGATCATATTAATGTTTGACAATATACAGTGACCGTCTAAAGTCCGTTCTCCCCCCTACTAATTTTTGAGCCAACTGGTATATCGCAACGAAATTTGGAGGGCTTAAATAAGAGATGAAAAGTTATTTTTTTATGAAAAAATGATAGCTAAAAGTTATAAAATGGCGGCTACGCGCCATCTTGAATTAATATTTTAAATACAACACCCCGCATATTATTCCATTTTCAAAATCTGCTCATTATTCTTAACATTTTTGTCTAATACGCTTTATTCCTAAATGTAATTGTTTTCGAAATAATGACGTTTGAAAATTGAAAATCCGGTTTAAAATGAAGTAATGGTTTTAGTCACTTTCGATAAAAAATTCTGCTAACTAAATTTTTTAATTAATTTGTAGTTAAATCTTTTAATGAATTCGATAATTCGAGAGGCGTAAAGACAGTATTTTAAGGATAAACAGTACCACTTACCGGAAAATCTTGAAGGTTACGAATTTGTTCTGTAAATTCACCAGGAAAACAAATTAGTTGGTAAAAAAATATTTTATTTATTTTTGAATAACACTTATTTAACCCCAACAATAATTATTTTATCAAGTGTTCGATGTGGCCCCTCCTAAATCTTGACAATAAAGTGCCCTATTATGAATAGCTTCTCTCACGTTGATGAAAGTCTGTTCATCTATTTCTTCACATACTTCTCTTATTCTGCGTTCCAACTCTTCTATTGTTTGACATTCAGTGGCATAGATTTTTAACTTCAGATATCCCCAAAGGAAAAAATCTAGAGGGGTAAGATCCGGAGATCTTGCTGGCCATTCTGTACTTCCCCTGCGACCTATCCATCGCCCAGGAAAGTTTGTATCGACAATCTCTCTAGCCATGCGATAGAAATGGGGAGGTGCTCCGTCCTGCTGAAATATGATTTCACGATTTTCAAACTCTTCTTGATTGTTTAATACAATTGGTCTTATTCGAAGTTCAATTTCAGTTTCTAAAAGATTTCTGTAAAGATCTCCTGTAAGATTGCCTCTGATGAAAATCGGTCCAACAACGTGGTTGCCCAAAATCCTCGCCCAAACATTAACTTTTTCAGGAAACTGGGTATGCCCTTCTCTAAAAATATGCGGATTAGTATCGCTCCAGTATCGTACGTTCTGTTTGTTGACTTTTCCATTAAGGAAAAACGTGCATTCATCTGAGAAACACGTTTTAGGAAGGATCGTTCTCCTTCAATTTTTCTTGTTAACCACTCACAAAATTCAACCCTCCGGTCTGGATCATCCTCCGTGAGAGCATGCAGGATTTTCATTTTATAGGGATGAAATTTTTCATTTTTTAGGACTCTTTGGACACTTTTCGAACTTACTTCGCAGGATTCAGCAACTGCAGACGTCGACTGAGTAGGATTAATTACCATTTCAGCAACATTTTCAATTTTTTTTTCTTCTGAAAGAGGTGGTCTTCCTGATCTTGGAGCATCTTTCATCGTACCAGTTGCTTGGAGCTTATTTAAAAGTTTGCGCAAATATGACCGCGAAATAGGGTTTTCGGGAAATCTATCGTTAAACATACGGACTGCTAGATGAAGAGCTTCTCCAAAAAACAAAACTGCTTCAAATTTATCGTGTAAACTGCGAGCCATGGTCACACTTTTCATAAAATAACTAAGATGCTCAACGGACTATTTGACAGTTAGTTATCAAGATGTTACCGCGACAACGATTTTGTTTCCAACGCAAACTTGATCGTATTTTTGATTGAATTTGAAATGACCAAAATGTTAATTTTCAAACGTCATTATTTCGAAAGCAATTACATTTAGGAATAAAGTGTATTGGAGAAAAATGTTAAGAATAATGAGCAGGTTTTGAAAATGGAATAATATGCGGGGTGTTGTATTTAAAATATTAATTCAAGATGGCGCGTAGCCGCCATTTTATAACTTTTAGCTATCATTTTTTCATAAAAAAATAGCTTCTCATCTCCTATTTAAGCCCTCCAAATTTCGTTGCGATATACGAGTTGGCTCAAAAATTAATAGGGGGGGAACGGACTTTAGACGGTCCCTGTATATTACTGATTTTCTATAAATATGTATACGAAGAGATGATTCTTTTTATAGCCTGACCCGGAAGACTTCGTTTTGCCTTTTCCGTTAGATGACGCGATGAGTTTCCAGTGGTATTCAAAGAAATGTTATTGTAGAAAAACATATTGGTTTTATAGAAAAAAATACGCAATAAAATAATATAAAAAACATTGTTGAAAGGTCTCGGTGACGAGACGATAATTTAAAAAATCATGTAAATTGGTGCAGTAGTGCTCTCTCATGAACTTACACAAAAAACACTAAAAAGTAAAAAATAATGTTTTATTTTTTGGTTTTTCAGTTTTAATCAGATTTATTTTTTTTTACGTGAATGATGATACGATGACGAGACTGAGCGATAGATCGAGCGAATTTCGTCCTTGTTTATGATAAGTCTTTTATCGTTTACGTGTGGACGACTTCACTTCGATTAGTTGCGTAGATGATCTTGGCAATCTGACACGTTTTTGACAGAAAATTTTTTAAGTTCTTTTCCTTTGAACTTACCATCTATTTTGCATTAAGCGACAACCCTTATTATAAATAAAAAATATACATGAGTAGTGATAAGTAAACTAATCTTAGATTGTGCGGTTGCTTATTGAAACTTTTTACCAACATGACGGGAAGTATAATTAGACAAATAAAACATTTACGAATTTTTTTGTAAAAAATACTGGGAAAAAATTACACCTACAAAACTGAACTACTAAACAATATATATTTAAGAAACTTTATAATATAGAGCAGTACAAGTATCCTTTAGCACTATTTACAGGAGCACATCTTTTTGGAATATATTAAGGTTCTCAAATATTTCTTTAAATTTCATTTCTTGTAGAGATATTCATAAAAAATTTCAATAGGATTGAAGTCGAGGTATTGGGATGGCTACTGCATAACTTTTTTTTTGGAACCAGTTCATAATTTGTTTAATGTTATCTTGCTGAAATTGATGTAATAATGTTTATCGTTGGGGAAGTATACTTAAAGTCTAACTTTTTACCCTTGGGACGTCAGAGATACATATATTTTCTAATTTTCTTGATGAAAAGGAATGAATCTTATGCATGCACGAGATTGAAGATTGTTGGACTCTCCACAATGCTACAACATTGCTCCTAATTTCGTGACAATGGAAATTAATCCTTTCTAATAAGTTTTCTCTAGTTAATGTCAACTGGCATGAAATACACTAATGTTTTGAAATGTGCTCACAAGAAAAAGTCTAACGGGTTAAAGTCCGATGATCGAGGCGACTGGTTCTCCTCTTCCTATCTAACGTTCTTCAAAAGCCATATGCATGTAGGTCTTCTAATAGTTCTGGCATATTCAACCTTCTTAGCAAAACAAATGATCCAATCAAATGCTTCGAGCCAACACACCCTTCGAGGAAAATCTTGAGGAAGAAGGGCATGGACTTTCTGAAGTTGCAAACTTTGCTCTTTACGAATTCTGAAATCGATTTTGTCGATTCGAACTCCGGCCGCCAATTTCCAAACACTCTTAGAAAGATCTTCAACGTAGGCAACCCTGGTTTACGGACACATTAGCCTGCTTAAACTACACTCAAGTCTTGTAACAATTCAAAGGTAATCTGGCCACACCTTCATAAATGGGGTATCTTTAAGTCTAACAATTCTTCTAAGATCGCCTATGATCTTTTTATTCCAGATGAAATTAACTGGCATTTTGTTGGCCCTTCTCATGCGCTCTCGGTTGATGATGATTATGTCGAGCAACTTAGGAACTCACAGTTTGGCAACTGTAGATTCGAACTTAGAATCTGCACAGTCGACCAAGTTAAACTACTGGTTTCAAGACAGAAACCACATACTTACGGCGCGGACCTTATCTCAGCGATATTGCTACATTTCTCCTTGGAAGTAATAGCAGCCCCGTGAACTTACATTATCAACGTATCTCTTTTGTCTGGAAAATGTCCCTTATTCTGGAAAACAACTTACGTGAGACCTATTTCGAAAAATCCTTCCTTGCCAATAACTTCCCTTAATGATCTTAGACCTATTAGCCTCCTCTGTGCCCCTTTAAAGGTTGCTGAAGGAGTCTTACACGAACAGCTTTGTGACTATTTAGATAAGAGTGGGAATCTTCCAAAGACTCAGTCTGGTTTTCGCAAGGGATTTGGAACAGTCACGGCACTGAGCCATCTTGTGGATGATTGTCTGATTGCTCTGGTTGATCGGAAGGTGGTCTCTCTTACATGTTTGATGTGTCCAAGGCCTTTGACTCTTAGTTTTGAATGTCTTCTGGCGAAACTGAAATACTATGACATAAATGGCCACACTCATGATTGGTTGAGTAGCTATCTCCATGGACGCGAACAAAAAACTTTTCTTAAATGTGCGGGCAACACACTGGTGTCGGATTCTGCTCAAATAACTTCCGGTGTTCCTCAGGGATCAGAGCTGATTTATAGTTTGCGCCTAAAACGTGCAGTATTCATTTTTATGCTGATGACGTCCAACTTTTCTGTAGTTTTGCCCCAACTTGTAGTAGAGTTATTAAGAGCCTTGGGCTACTTCTTGATTCAAGGTTTAAATTTGAAAATCATGCCTCGCTGGTGTGTCGTAAAGTATTCCTCCAGTCTTAAATCTTTATATAAATTTAAAAATCTACTGGATCAGAATACAAAGAAAATGCTAGTCAACTCTTTGGTTTTGTCTCATTTTCATTATGCAGATGTCGTTTATGGACCTTGTTTGACGAAGGAGAGTCGCATGAGGTTACAGAGAATGCTGAACTTTTGCATCCGTTTTATAACTAAAGTTCAAAGAGATTCTCATATCACCCCCTTTTATAAAAAGCTAAACTTGTTTAAATTAAACGAGGTGGGATTTGTTCATTTCATCTGTTTTGTGTTATAAAATAAATAAATAAATAAATAGTTTATTTAGTAGTTGGCTAATTATTACAAAAAAAAGAAATCACAATAGCATTTACATATTATAGTTAGTTCGTTCTTTCAGATGCTCGAATATCCTCTTATTAAAGACTCTTAAACTAGGTGCTTTTTTATTTCATCAGGCAAAGAGTTAAATAAACGTATTCCTTCATAAAATAACGCTTTCTGTAGAGACGTTTTTGTAACATATTGAATGTTATAGTTTAGTCTTGATCGAATATTATAATCAAAAAAATGTTCTCTTTTCTCTAAAAACTTATTTAAATATGCTGGCATTTGCCCATGTTCTGTTTTATATATTAACACTAGATTAGCCTGTCGCACTATTTGCCTAACAGGAAGCCAATTCAGCAACTCTAACATATTTTTGTTGGTGTATATTTACTAGAATCTGTAATGACTCTCATGACTTTATTTTGCTGAATCTGCAGCCTATCCATTTCCTCCTGGATACAAGTGAGGCAATATAATGGTGTTATACACCAACATTCTAGCCCACTGTGACAAGTTGCCAGAAATACGTCGAAAGAATCCAATTTTTTTGCCTAATTTTTTACAAATATAATCCACCTTTCTGGAGAAATTTAACTGTGGATCCAAAATTACTCCTAAATATTTGATTTCTGACACATACTCAATGGGCTAGTTGCTTACAAAACAGATAAACCTAATTCTCTAAATTTTCTACAGTTTGTTTTTGAGCCTATGACTAAACATTTAGTCTTTGAGGCATTCAACTTTAACCTACAAAGCCAGCTATATTGTACATCTAATTCATCATTCATAACACTAACAACATCCTCAAAATTTTTCCCAGATACACATACAATCGTATCATCCGCAAATAAATTTACAAATGACCTTTTTAGAAGCGTATATAAATCATTAACATAAATAACGAACAATAACGGCCCTAGAACACTTCCTTGGGGATCGCCCAATTTGCTTACAATTCCATTTGATATATTATTATGTATTTTAGTTTTCTGATGCCTGTCACACAAATAGTCCTGTATCCACCTCCACACACTACCATCTACAAAAGGCATAACCTATTACACCAAACAAGTCTTTTACCAATTTTACATTTAAGTATTCATCACTAGTACCTTTATTATTTAGACCAAAGACAGTTTTTTTCAGTTCCGAAAAGCTAACCTGCTTAAATTCTGTTAAGTGACTTTCCTGGTAATATTGGTGGTTAGGAATATTCCGTGTTTGTAATTCTTGTTGCTTTTTCCACAATTTGTTTGACACCCCCGGCTTCTAATATCCTAGCCAGTTGTCTAGCATCACTATAATCTTTTGATAACTCAATGTTTAAGTCGCCGCCCAAAATAACACTTTTTTGATTATTAAAAGAGTCATTAAGTTTTTCTTCTAAGTACTTTAGAAACTCTGTACACCCATAGTTTGGTGATCTATAAATAGCTGCCACTACAAACACTTCTTTCTGTAATTGTACTCTTATCCAAAGCGCCCAATAATTATAATCCACGGAATCGCTGAACAACCGGGTATAATTTAGAGAGCTTTTTATATAAATCACAGTACCGCCAGTGTGTCGGCTATTTTAATAACAAATAGCTGCATTATAGTCCACTACAGATATTTCCTTGTCGTCAATATCCTGCGTTATGTGTGTTTCACTAATACAAACAATTTCTGGCTTTCTCTCGCACAACAGTTGTCTTATTTCTACCATATGTGACAGTAATCAATGTGATTAACTCTCAGACTCCAAAGTATTTTGCTGAAATACTTATTAGAAGAAGCGATGTCCATGACAGACCGCTTCGGGGAGTTTATGCTAGCTTCGACATCCCCCGGCCTAGAACCGAAACTTTTCGAACTGATCTCGCGCCTTATGCCTACTTGACTATTGCCAAGCTTGACTTTTAAATGCAAGCTTACTGTGAAACGAACACTGAAGAAGGAGGTCAGACAAAGTTTAAAAGCTTTTAATCTTAATATGTTTTCATTATTGTCTTTTGTTGTGTTTTGTTTTCCTCTTAATGTTTTTATCTATTTTGACAGGGGCCTGGCTGTTAATACCACTATCTAGTGTACCTTGTCCTTTTGTGTAATAATAACTGTTTGTATTTTTTTTATCTTTACACAATAAATGTTTTTTGAATTTGAATTTGAATCTGTGGCTATGACATTCAAAATGCTTTCTTCAACATGCTCATCGCTAGCGTCTTGATTTCCAGAATTATGATTGGCTTTTTCTCTCTCAAACAGTTTCCTGTCGGGAACGATCTAGGAATAATTCTTCGTATAACCTTCTGGCTTCTGAGGCATTGCCCAATTCAGGCCCATACATTAAAAGCATGTCTGGATATTCATTGAACGTAAATTGCTTTATCATTAATAAAATGAATACAAGAATAACTATCTCGGATTCAACGACCCAACGGTATTCTTAACTGACGCAGTGGCATTAAGTTTTCAGCTTCAGTTAGTAAATTGAATATGCGTTAAAAAACATAATAAAAAGCAGGAATTTTTTGAACAAAACCAGGTAATAATGTGGTGCTTTTCGTATATTTTAAATAAAATAGATATTTACCGTACAAGTGAGATAAAAGCATTATTAACGTTATGTTAATGACGAGGTATCACACGTGTATCGTGCAAAATTTTATCTACGATAGTTTATAAAATCTTATCCGAGTTGTAATATAATTTACATTTTCTTGAAATGATTACCTATCAAATATTTAAAAACAAATTAACTCTGTTACCTGTACTTACTATGCCATAGCAACCAAGTAACTAAGTTTTTGTTAGAAAACATTAGAAAGTAATGCTGTCAAACAATTTCTAATTTCTCACAGAGTTCGGAACGAGTTTCATTCATTTTCAAAGATCTTCCATCTGACATCGCAGAAGTGGCTATCGGCGTAGTTTCTAGTCTTCTGCCCGAAAAATCACGGACAAAATATGAGTTGGCCTACTCCCTGTATCAGAAATGGTGTGAAGAAAAGAGCATAAAAATTATCTCCAGTGAGAAGACGTTGTTATAGTCGAATGCGGTCTTATCGTGCGGGTCCAAAGGTCACCAACATTATGAATCAAATCAGAAAACACAGTGAATACCAAAATGTCCTGTGATTCTTTTATCGAGCTATTAAATCTCGATGGGCTGTTTACAAATATACAGGGACAAAGAAAATAGTTGTTTTTTATTATATTACTCAAAATTATTAAGATAGCCACTTAATATTATTTTATATATTAAATGCCGAGGGACTAAATAAGACAATTCGCTAAATATGTATTTGGTTAAAATTTTTTGGTTGGCAAAAACAGAAATACACAAAATGGCAAGCGCTTTAATAAAGTCGGAACTCGGTTCGAATCAGTGGAGCAATCAGGATATGTTCTGTTTATGCAGCCACTTAATGAAAGTGAGATTTTTTTATTAATCACCAAAAATTATGAGCCCCGCTAGACCTAAAAATCTAACCACTTATACAGTGTCATTTATTTAAAGGCGGGCCATCCCTGTGCAAAGAAAACTTATTTTTTTTGTATTGTGATAACAAAAAAAAATTATTTTGCAAAAGTATTATACATTTTTGTTAAAAACACAAGATAATTAGTTATTACTTCCCTCGTGAGATTTTTTTCAGATCTTTATTTTAAGGGTCCCTAGATGCCGGAAAACATGTTTTCTCAATTCCGTTTGTCTGTAGGTATATCTGTCTGTTCGCGGCATAGTGTTATGTTTTAATATTTTTATTACTCGCCGAATGCCACCACTGTTATGATTTAATATTTTTATTACTCGCCGAATGCCACCACTGTTATGATTTAATAATTTTAGTATTTTGTATTAGCACTGGTAGTAAATGTAAACACTTCAACTTGTTTCAGATCTCTCTATTATCTTCTGTACAAGAGGGACACTTCTTACTTCTAACAAATCTTTACTCTTACTGTGTCTACTGACTTAATTCTACTGACAATATAGTACTGACATAATGACTGACCTGCTCTATACTGACTACCTAGAACTTATTTTTATATGAATTCCCTAATTTGAGATGCAGTGGCGTATCTGTAAAATTGATTAAAAAAGGTGTCTATAAAAGTAATTTGGGGAGTATTTGCGACGCCACTGCTTACTGTACTACAATGGTTTCTTTTAATGTTTTTATAGCTGAACCTTCCCAAGCTTTATCGACATAGTGTAAATGAGTTTATGATAGGTTTTTTCGGGTATAATAATATTTGGGGCGGAAGAACGTGCATAAAATAGAATTTGAAGTAGAATTTAAAATACATATTGTTTACTTAGAATTTCCCTTGCAATAAACGACCATTAAAGCAGCTTTTGTCGGAAGGTTCCGCCGAAATATAATGTATGTCTAAATATTGGATTTACGTGTCAAACTATCTCTAGACTAATGAATATATAATACTTAAGACTATTCACAAATAAAATGACTATAAAATAATGGGTTCACAACAATAGCTAAAAACTATTTCTCCGATTTCTTCAAATTTCAGTCTAAAATTAAGGGCCATGCATGCGAAAAATACAGGCTCTATATATATATATATATATATATATATATATATATATATATATATATATATATATATTTATATTTATATTAATTCAATTAATATATTTTTATATTTATATTTATATATATATATATATTTATATTTATATTTATATATATATATATATATATATATATATATATATATATATATATATATATATATATATATATAAATATATATATATATACAAAAGTGGAAAATTCTTGGGTTTTGGGTAGATTTAAATACCAAATTTTAATTTTTCATTTATTTGACGTTTCGCCCTGTAATTTAGGGCACCTTCAGAAACATTTTTTTGATGCTAAAATTATAAAAATACAGACATTATCATTTAAGAAACACACTGTATATAAAACAATATTACTACATTAAAACATATTTATATTCAACACTATAAAAGTACATACCTTGAAATAAGCAGATATTTATTGACAGATTTGTTTATGATGCCCTAAATTACAGGGCGAAACGTCAAATAAATGAAAAACTAGAATTTGGTATTTAATTCGAACTTAAACCCAAGAATTTTCTACTTTTGTATACAATAACGGTTCAAGAAAACACAAAATTATATATATATATATATATATATATATATATATATATATATATATATATATATATATATATATATATATATATATATATATATATATATATATATATATATATATATATATATATATATATATATATATATATATATATATATATATATATATATGTATATAATGTGTTTTCATTCCGGGTGTACATCCGTTCACTACTGTCGTTCTGAAAAGAACAGTTTTGCTGACGTTTCGCCAAAATCACATTTGGCATTTTCGAAGCTTTCTTTCTCGCGTCCGAATAGAGACTGAAGTGTTGGTGACTGCGACGCTTCCTTTTATAACCCCACTCGGGGCCGAAGGTTATATCTGCGCAGGCTGAGGTTGTTTGTTTATTTCTGATGCTGAGTTTATGCTCTTCCATCAGAAATAAACAAACAACCTCAGCTTTATTCCTACATCATCAGGAAACCGGCCATAAAATAAATTTCGATGGGTGTAGGGAGATTGCCAATATAGAACATTATAAGACCAGAATAATCCGAGAAGCCATAGAAATTGAAAAACAAGGTGATTTGAATAAAAGGGACGAATCATTAAAACTACCAACAGTATGGAAGACAATAATCGACAAATCTAAAATCGCAAAAACTCAAGCGCAATTAGCGCAACAACAACAGCACCATCCGGAAAACATAAATAACGACCAACGCCTGCGCAGATATAACCTTCGGCCCCGAGTGGGGGTATAAAAGGAAGCGTCGCAGTCACCAACACTTCAGTCTCTATTCGGACGCGAGAAAGAAAGCTTCGAAAATGCCAAATGTGATTTTGGCGAAACGTCAGCAAAACTGTTCTTTTCAGAACGACAGTAGTGAACGGATGTACACCCGGAATGAAAACACATTGTATTTTTCCATCCGTGAAGGAGTAAAAATCAACATATATATATATATATATATATATATATATATATATATATATATATATATATATACATATAGCCATATATTTTTTGTTAGCCCCGAGTTTCTAGTAGAGCGATTTTACCGATTTTTATTTATAAAATTTTGTCTTATAATTAATAAAAAAATTTACTTATTTTAAACATGCTTTAAAATTGGAACAAGTATTGTATAATTATTATTTATTTATTGCCTACAAAATTACAAATATACTAAAAAAGTAAGCAAAAAAATGGTGTTGAATCTAATAAATTTTTAAATTAAAATTCACTGGCTAATATCCAGGAGCCAGTGGCAAAAGCTCTGAGAATCGGTATAAGGGATGTACAGAAACTTGTGCATGAAAAAAAAAATATAATTTACTTCCGAAGAAGATTAAGAAATGTACATGAAAAAATCCAAAGGCAAAAGACTTAAGTTACAATGCAAAAATAGATATTCATAATGCAATTTATGATTTATACACGTCAAAGACTAATATAATCCTTCAGAAACTTTTTAATATTATAGACTAAAAAATATCATCATCGCTTAAAAAGTCCTCATCTTCTGAGTCGCCTTCAAATGGTGCAGTGTTCATTGGTGCTATTTCGACATCTAGAACTCGTTCTCGATTCCACCAAACCCATATTAATTTCTCCGTATGTTCCACAGATTTCTTCCAGTACTCCGGCGTAATATATTTTAATGAATCTTGCCAAACAATTTGCACTTCATCTAATATAAGACCATCGTTCACGTGTTTTTCGTAATATAATTTTGCCCCAGCCCATATTAATTCTATTGCGTTAAACTGGCAATGGTATGGCGGCAGTCGTAAAACCTCATGTCCATTTCTCGTAATATTTCATCTACGGCATATATTGTTGGTTTTTTAATAGATTTTGCCATTAAAAGAAGTTCTAGCGTCAACATATTGGGTAAAGGATTTTGTTTTTGTTTTATTAGTCAGTCATAAATATAATTTTTCTTCCAGGATGAAGTAGGCTGTTTATTTAAGATTCTTGAATGATAAGATGCATTGTCCAGAATGATTAAAGATGGAGCATCTAAATTTGGAATCAGTTGTTGTTTTTACCACTTTTCGAACAGTTCACAGTTCATATTATCATGGTAGTCCATACTTTTGGATGTTGAAGAAAACAGTAAATTTGGACCTGGGAAAAATCCTGTTGAAGAACCTGCATGCAAAATGATGAACCGTTTTCCCGTCCCACACCCCTTTTTTCTCTTGACACTTTTTACAGACTCGTCTTGCCAAGATTTCGAACCACTTTCAGAGCTTTTGCCACTGTCTCGTGGATATTGGCCGGTGAATTTTCATTTTCGTAATATTTTGTTAAATTTAATACCATTTTTTTCGTTTGTGGAAAACCCGAAAATTGTTTTCTATTACTCATTTTGTCACTGACTTGTCAATTTGACCTTGAAGTGACATCGCTCAAAGATTTTTGCAACTGCTGGTATTTATATGTTTATCCTCTTTTACACTATAGCCTACTTTAATGATCTATCCAAAATTCAAAAACCATCCTTTCTTTGGGAATACTATTCAATGTTGCGGGCTGTGATGTCTATTAGAAAATATGTGGATATTAATAAATACTGGCATTTAATCGCGTTTTTAAAAAGAAAGTCGGAAGCATATAGACCTACAAAATCGAAGATATTAACGCAAAACGATATTGATGTTTTTCTGCCGGGAGCTGATGATAACAAGTTTTTTATGGCGAATGTAGCACTTATTGTTGGACTAGCAGGAGGATGTAGAACTACCCTAATCCGAGAGATTGCCCACATATTCTGGGACACCCAGTATAAGGCCAAAAACGAATATCTCACTAAATTACAATATAAAAAACTGATTGAAATGTGTCTAATTGGACTTGAATCTAACACTTAACAATATGTGAATGATACTTTAAATTAAAAAAAAATAGATTGCTTTATAAAATTACTATTATATATATAATATTATATAATTATTATATATTAGCGATAACAAAAATTAAGTAATATTACTCCATATATACCCGTAAAAGTCAGTAAACACACATTTCTGAGAATTCCATCGAAGTTCTAGATAGTACCGTTCGTATCTCCTTATCAGTACAAATTTACGTAAAAAACATATATAATAAATGTCTTATCTCACTACAAATTGGTGACATCGGATTTATTTATGGTAGGGATAATTTTTAAGTTTGAAGTATGAGCGTGGAAGGTGTATCGTGTGTCGTCATAGTCACAGGTCTCGGATTAAAAAAAATTGATGAGGTGTTTTTTTGCATTAGCGTTAAAATTCTGCCTTATCGTTTACGCGCGATCTAAGAATATTTTATCATATTTTGAAGTGGAATTTTTTATATCATTTTGTGAGATTAAAATATTAAATAATTGTATTGTCCCCTTTCTTTTATATAATTATCTTTAAAAGAGGTGTGTTTTTTCATATGTAAGTGTCAATGCAGGATGTTATGATTGGTGGTAAATTGATTGACATATATCAACAGTGACGTCTGTAGAAGGGACCGGGTCTATTATGGGTAAGATATACTTTTAAATTTCAAAAAAATATTTTATCGAGATGATAAAAGAAGGCTGGTTCTTCATGTCATTAAACTGGAATTATTGAAGTGCACTTATCTAAACTGGAAGTGATTATGTTGGACTTTGATAAAAACTTTTTTTTTCAGTCAAAGCGTGATTGCTTTACTTTGTTGTTACGCTGTTAACTGATATTAAGTATAGCCGGTGTCATTACATTAAACAGAAATACAGGGCTGCCCAAAAGTCCGGAATTAAATTAATATAGCCTCAACCAATAACTTTTCATAATTTTGACGTAATTCATTTGTTTTTGTATTGACATTTGTCAAAGGTATGACGTCATCGACTTTTTTTTAAATGGCAACATACAGCTTGTGATACATCATTGGAAAGCTCTTACCTCATACCGTATGCTCCCAAATTCTGGCGCGATTCTGTCAAGCTATTTCAAAATGGCTACCGTTCAAAGTTAAAAAAATATATTTCATTAATGAATTTATTTTTTCATTTAACACTAGATATCTGTTTAGTGCATTCAAAAACTCTACAATAGTTTGTTTTGTCAAAAATTAATAAAGCAGCAAGGCAAAACAAAACAAAATAAAAAGGTTGTTTAATGTCGCAAATTCTGAAAATGTCCTCCACCCGCTTCTTGGCATGCTCGCAGGCGATGATGATGATGAAGTAGTCTAAAGGCGTTAAATCTGGGGACCTCGGTGGCCATTCAATTGTACCACGTCGTCCGATCCAGCGACCTGTAAATACTTCATCTAAATATTCTCTTACATTGACACTAAAATGTGGTGGAGCACCGTCTTGTTAAAACCAAATTGTTTCATTAGGTATATCTGGATCTATTTCGTTAGGAAAAATAACAGCTAGAGCAGGCATCAACTCAAAAGTTAAAAAGTCGAGGTATTGTTCAGCTGTAAGGTTTTCTTCAAAAGAGAATGGTCCTATAACTCGGTTATTAATTATACCTGTCCATACATTTACTTTCTGGGGACGCTGCATATAACCTTCACATATCCAGTGTGGATTTTCCTGGCTCCAGAAACGATAATTGTGTCTGTTAACCACTCCGTTTAAAACGATGGTGCATTCATCCGAAAACAGTATATTATGGTGAAACCTATTACTCTCTTCACACCGTTTCATCATTTCCTCGCAAAATTGCAAACGCCTCTCATAGTCATCTTCTGACTTGACAAAAATCTGCCAATTGTACCTCTAGCTGTAAAATGATTTTGGGCCAATGAAACTGTTAAAACGTATGGATTTTCCTGCAGAGGTAATGCAATGGTCAATTTTTCATTGTCGTCTAAAACACGTGGCCGTCCATTTCTGGGCAAGTCCTTTACTGTATCATGTTCCTCAAATTTGTGGAATATCTTACTAACAGTACCCTGTGATATTTGATTTTCCGGATATTTAGCATTAAACAAAGCACACACTTCTACTATCCTAACCATATCAAGACTTCGATACTCTGCCTTTCAGACAATACCATTTTTATTATAGAATATTATAAGAGAACGCTTTAACAGTACCAAAATTACTTTTACTAAGTAATAATTGTCAGAAAATGTCAAGCAATGCAGATTTTCACCTTTAAAGGTAAAAAAACATGGATGTTTGATCATTTTCGCTTAGTGAAATAATCTTTTCAAATTTGTGGAATATCTTATTAATAGTACCATGTGAAATTTGATTTTCCGGATATTTAGCGATAAACAAAGCGCACTATTTTGACTTCTCATTTCATCTCCACATGCTAACAATATCAAGATTTCGATAAGCTGCCTTTAGGACGACATTATTTTTATTAAGATAATTGTAAGAGAACACTCTAATAGTTTATTTATTTACAGTTAACTGTCTTACAGTACAAGACAGTGAAAAACTACATATTCAAGCTTACTAAAAAAATTACATTTTACACATAAAAAGAAGCTTATAACTAATAATAACAGTAATTATTTTCCAAATTCTGATATTTGAATAAGATTTAAATTAACAAAACGGTTTAGCGTCGTAAATTTTTCTTATATGATTCTAAACTATCAGAAAAAAAATCCAAATTAGTTTTTTTGTTAAAGTTATCGCACATTGTATAAATAGGCGAAAATTTTAAGATGTTTGTACGAGGAGTCGGCAAGTAAAAAGCACTGCTTGTGCGTGAAGTTAACCGAAGCACGTTGAAATTTATTTTAGAAAGTAAACAGGGGCAGTTTATCTTATTATTTAATAGCTTATACAAAAATATCATTTGCAGGTTATCTCGTCTGGTTTTTAAGTTCGTCAGTGAAAATTTATCTAAAAGCTTTTCTTGTGGACATCCTTGAGCGGGATAGCGACCGTCTTGTTTAAAGCTTAGATATTTTACAATTTTTCGCTGTATACTTTCAATACCAGACACATGTATATTATATCCCGGAGAGTTTGGATCGGACATAACTATAGTACAGCAGCTTTAAGGCTTCCACTTGGCTAAACTCTTTAGTAGTACGAACTATAAACCCTAACATTTTGGAAAAATCTGACCTAATAGCACTGTAATGTGAGGTAAATGATAATTTTTGATTGAATGTAACTCCCAGATCACAGAACTCCTTGGATCGGCCTACAATTTCACCATAGCAGTTATAGTTAAAAATAATCGGTTCTGACTTTGTAGTAAACGACATAACCTTGCATTTTCCAATATTTAGCTGTAGACAATTTCCCTGGCACCAGTCAGTAATATGCTGTAAATTTTGTTGGATTTTTAAGCAGTTCTCCATAGACTTAATGTTAGCAAACAGTTTGATGTCATCAGCGTAGTGTAAATAACCAATATCCAGAGAATCACCAATGTCGTTAATAAAATTGTTAAACAGCAAGGGTCCTAAAACGGAACCCTGCGGTACCCCCGAACATTCTATATAGTTCTCCGATTGAAAACCATTTATAGCCACATATTGTGTGCGATTTGAAAGGTAGCATGTAAAGAGCCGTAATAGGGAATCCGAGAATCCGATATTTGAAAGTTTATTAATTAACAAGTCATGATTTAACTTGTCAAATGCTTTGGAGAAGTCTAAATATATTACATCAGATTGCAGACCCTCATCAATCGAGTCCGCAATGTATTGTGTTATAAGGGCCAGGTTGGTAGTTGTGGAATGATTTTTAAAGAAACCATGCTGTTCAGGAACAATTTAATTTTGCACCAACGGAAAAATGATGTCGTGCAATATGAACTCAAAGACTTTTGAGAAGTTGCATATCATGGAAACAGGTCTATAATTTTGAATGTCTGATTTATCGCCCTTCTTAAAGACTGGACATACTTTCGACTTTTTCCATATATTTGGTAATGTCTGTTGTTCAATGCACATGTTAAATAGGATTTGACGAGGTTTTATTAACACAAATCGACAGTCACGTATCAAAAATGCTGGAATAAGGTCTGGTCCGGCAGTGTATTTAGGTTTAAGTTTTTTAATAGCACAAATAATATTCTGTTCACTAACTGTAGATATGTTTATATTTTGATCACTACACGAGAATGAATTATTTGAAATTTGGATATTGTTAAAAACTGAATAAGATTGCATAAAAAATGAAGCAAATGAATTCAAAATATCGGGTGGATTATCTAGATTCTGACCATCAAAGTGCATACTGTTTGGAATGCCTGTTATCTCTCTCCGGCCTTTGATAAAATTCCAAAAGCGTTTGGGATCT
Source organism: Kuschelorhynchus macadamiae (assembly GCA_030620095.1). Taxonomy (NCBI): domain Eukaryota; kingdom Metazoa; phylum Arthropoda; class Insecta; order Coleoptera; family Curculionidae; genus Kuschelorhynchus; species Kuschelorhynchus macadamiae. The sequence goes on from JAUTXW010002537.1 coordinate 172,477, forward strand.
TTTTTGATATCCGTCTCCATGTTTTGAATATATTTTTTATATGCTATACTTATATCAGTTTTGATTTTTGATCTCAGAGTCTGAAATCTTTCGAAATCCTGTATGCTGCCATATTTTTTGTACTTTTTATGCAATTTATCTTTAGTTTTTATATTTTTAATAATTTCTGAAGTGAACCAAGGATGATATCTTCTATTTGACGAATGGCGAATAGTAATGAAATTACTATTAGAGTTGACATTGCTTGACATTTTGGCATTTTGTAAAAAGAATTGCTTATAAATTTTGGTATTATTAAAGTGTTCTTTTATAATCATCTTAATAAAAATGGTATTATCCGAAAGGCAGCGTATCGAAGTGTTGATAATGTCGAAATAAAAAAAGTCAAAAAAAAGTGTGCGCTTTGTTTAATGCTAAATATCCGGAAAATTAAATCTCACAGGGTACTGTCAGTAAGATAGTCCACAAATTTGAGGAACATGGTACAGTAAAGGACTTGCCCAGAAATGGACGGCCACGTGTTTTAGACCACAATGAAAAATTGAGCATTGCATTATCTCTGCGGGAAAATCCACACGTTTCAACAGTTTCATTGGCCCAAAATCATGATACGTCTTGAGGTACGGTTGGAAGGTTTTTGAAACACATATATAAAGTATATCTTATCCAAGATCTTTTAGAAGACGACTATGTCCTAACGTTTTTTTCTGAAAGTTATTGAGTGACGCTACATTAATTAAATTTTGAACGGTCGCCATTTTGAAATAGCTTGATAGAATCGCTCCAGAATTTAGGAGCGTACTACATGGGGAAAGAGCTTTCGAATGATGTATCACAAGCTGTATGTTGCCATTTAAAAAAAGGTCGATGACGTCATACCTTTGACAAATGTCAGTACAAAAACAAACGAATTGCGTCAAAATGTGAGCAATTAAAAAACTAATTTAACGGGTCTGAGCGTTTTTTCAAAAAGTTATTGATTGAGGCTATATTAATTTAATTTAGGACTTTTGGGCAGTCCTGTGCAGGTTGTTTATGTTTATGTGGTAGTAAGAACGATTGTGCATAAAAACTTCTTATATATTATCTATAAATTCTATTTTATTTTCGAAATATTTCAATTTAAAATATTTAATTTTGGAGATTTCAATTAAATTTTTGATATTCTGGCAATGTTGCTATTTGCTTGTATGTGATCAGCACGGTGTTGCCAACTTAATGAATATATCCCTAGTTTTAGGTATTTTTTAACAAAATAGAGAAACAGGGAATATTTAGAAAAATCTAGGGTCTCATTATATCTCAACTATACTAAAGGCTGTTTAATTCAGTAATAAATACTTGCTTTGGTAGGCTTTCCTCTCTTTTAGGTATCGATCAGTGAGGTTTCGGGTTAACCCCCCCCCTCTCCCCCCGAGCCTAAGTCTAAACTTTAACTACAAACTGTTTTGAATGTTTATAATGTGTTTTTTTATACATCGATACGCTCCATAAGGAAAATTTACTTGGCAACCCTGCACCATTTGCGCAAAGTTTGAAAAAATCCCTCAAAGAAGCAATCTTTAGCTACGCTAGCTGATACAACCACGTGCTCACCTATGCTAGCGGGTGTGGAGTACCGGTCAGTGGAAACACCTTCACACCTTGGGCGTCCTCCCAGATCTAAGTTGTAGGGGCGGCAATGAGGAAGACGAGACTGCTGAACATGTTCTTTGTTACTGCCCAGCTCTTGTAAATACCAGAGAATCTATTATGGGGGAAAGATGGCCAGAAATGGCCACAATCGGAGGATGCTCGGCAGGTACGGTGCTGAACTACATCAATGCTGTTGGCTGTCTCGACGAGTAAAACTCCCCCAAGTAGCACATTTAGTCATGAGTACGTCATTGTTACCACAAGTATTTTCGTTCAAGTAACCGGAACTTGGTGTCGCCACGTTCTGTTTAAGCTGAGAGTACGTAGTCATCTACGTAGTACATCTATCATGCGTTGTGCGCGTAGCGTCGTAGCATGCAAAGAGTTGCAGTACATAAGTCACTTCTATAATTCTGTCATAACCATAGCCCTTTGTTAGGTTTTTATTTTTTTCGTGTCTTTAAAATACCGCTTTAGGTTGTTTTGTTTAGTTATGACGTAACCAGATTGTGATATTTTTAATTTTCTTTCTTCTAAAGGTTTAAATGGGCGCACATATATTATCGTTAATTTTTCCCAAATACGACTAAATTAATCTACTTTAGCACATTAATATAAGAAAACTTGATCAGCTAAAAGGTTAATTAAAAAAAGTATTATTAATTTCAGTGTACAAGGAGTAATATGCCCCAGAAAAAAAATCGAAATTTAGATTTCTCGCCTTTACATTGACCACCTCTGTCAGCGTCTGTTGTAAATGTAGAGTTATGTTAATGCTTTACTTTAATAATCTATTCGAACGGTCTAGTGCAAACTTACTTTTTCATTTAGATTTTTAACAAATAACAATATTTGTACAAGCGATTAATGAGAGTTCTGTGCCAAGTGAATTTAGTAATGTAATATGTCACCGAAGAAGGCCTACAAAATAAATTTTCTTTTATGCTAATCTTTGAGAGCTTCTACCTCAAATTTTGGGGCTCAATGAAGTAAAACAGGCACTAAGACATGAAACAATATTGCCTTTTACAGGAAAACAAACCCAAAATATAATGTGCAATATTTAATAACTTTTCTTAAAATAAACTTAAACTTAACTACATTTACGGTCATAGTCATATACAAATTCATCACAAACACTTTATTATAATTACAAACACTTTTCTCCTTTCTCCGTATGCACCAATGGTTCAGAACTTATTGTTTCAATCAATAATCACCAAAAACTAATAAAGAAACACACCCAAACAACAAACCTCACAAGAAAGTAAACAAAACTCTTTTAGCAGCAATATGGCCGAACCAACCAAAAATTGGTTACCCTATCTCCGGAAACTCAAGTACAAGAGGTAATAGTTTGCTTGTAGTAAATAATTACTGGAATTCTTACTTCAAAGTTGCAACAGAAGAATAACGACTGGTAATAGCCAGTTTAAAGTAACATTAGACGATAACCTTTTCTACTTTGCAACGACTCGTTTTACTTGATAGTAATACGTTATAGGAGTATATTTGAACGTAATGGAGTAGTGTCTGCAAGGTTCAGGAAGGTACTGATACTTAAAAGTTGTAAGTTAGTAAACAGAGTAGAAACAGTAATTTTAATTAATTATTATGTTACGGAAAAGAAATTGCTTGGCAGTAGTTATTATATAATTACTTTATATGGAAAATTACTATAAAATATTACTCGCAGTAACAAATACATATATAGTACTTAAAAACGTGTAACCCAAAGTGTTTATTGATATATAGTAAGATTATTAGTAATAAATATATAAAAACTCTTAAAGAGTAGTAGTGGAAACAGTTTTAGCTACTTTAGTGCCAGCTGGGCCGAAGGTTACAATGGGTCCACCTGAGAAGCCTAAGTAATAGATTAGCGCAAGTCACCCCTCCATACTTTCTATCTATCTATCATCTACCGGTCAGTGGCGTAGCGATTTGCTAAATTAAGTAATATAAAAATGCAGTACCAAATATTTTATTAAACATTTATTTACAGTTTGTATACTACATCTCAAATATATCGATTATAAATGGTTTATTTATTTATTAAAGTTTTTAACCTGAATTACGCCACAGTCGATTCGTATTATGTTGACTTTACCAACGTTATCCTTGTACTACTGTAGTCGAACCAAAAATGGCAACTAATATTCTATAACTTTTTTATGTATTTTTTAAATTTATTCTTTACTTGTAACAAAAAAAATGTTTCCTGAAACTGATATTACTATTTATTTACGAAATACAATCAACTTTACGACGCACTAATCGAAAAAGATTAAATTATCCTATTAAAATAGACCGAGTGAATCCAATTGGCGGGCAATATTTATTTAGCTGGACCTTGGCCAAAAATGTGGTTTTTAAGTTTTTAGTGTATGTTCAATAGTCGATATTAGCGGCTTGTAAACACATAAACTCAGCTACTTTGGGTTTGAGTTATTACTGTTGGATGGGCGAGATTTATGTACCGACACGTTCGACAGTAATTTAGAGAAATATTCAGTTTGTAACAAATAAATTTTGTAAAATTTATGAGTCGGTTAATGTGATTTTAAATATTCACTCTGAATTATGTAATGGAGCAGCATCTAGGCCACATGTGGGAAATACTAGCTCGTCTTCTTGCTCGCAGTCGTAGATAAAAAGATATTAGATATAAATGAATAGATAGGCAACCGATAATGCACTTACGCCCTCTGGCGTCTTTAGTCAAAACTTGATCGTGGTGTGCTCTTCAAATATTCTCATTTTTATCATTTATGGATGGTGTTAAAATATTCACCAGTAACTTGAAAGCCCTCTAATTTTTATATTTAAATTAGTTTTTCAAGCACTGTATTAAAAAAATGGGTTTTGGCAAACATATTAAATGTATTTACGTCTCAAGTTGAGTTTTATACGCAAAAATATAATAAATTTTCCATATTTTGCTGTTGTTTTCTTCTTAAAATACTATACTTTCTTTATAATAAAAAAAAAGTTTTTTACCTACCTGGATCACTTTGTGTAGTCCAAAAAATGTATACAGTGTGTCAATTAAGTACTTGTACAAACTTTAAGGGGTGACTCTTTGACTAATTTTAAGATTAAAAGTTCATATGGACATGGGTCTGAAACGGCGTTTGGCATTATAAGTAATAATTTATCGTGTGTTTTGTCCAAAAGAATGTATCAGGCGCGATTTCTTCAACGAGTGTTGCCACACGTCCAAACTTTTATTAATATTCACGCAAGACTTTGTGAAACTGGCAGCTTTAAAAGGACAACAGATGTTCCAGGAAGGCCTGCAACAGTTCAAACAGTTGAGATTGAAGAAGCTGTGTTAAACAGAATTGAAGAAGACTCCGAATGCTATCAGAGAAAATAATTTTCAGGTGCTATTTGCATGCTTTTTTGTGCTTGCATTCTTCCGCAAAGGCTTAATGGCGAAGAATATCGAAGGTTTTTGGAGCACGAACTTCCCAACCATTTAGAAGAAGTTGATTTAGAAACCAGAAACAGGATGTGGTTAATGCACGACGGAGCTTTAACACACACACTTTAGTGTCGTTGCGCGTCAATTTCTGAATGATCACAAGCCTGGCCTCCCAGATCACCAGATTTGAATCCTTTGGATTATTTTCTGTGGGGTCACTTGAAGTCTTTGGTTTATAAAAGTCCAGTCCAAAATGAACAAAATCTAAGAAATAGGATACTTGAATCTTCTGCCATTATTAATCAGGCCCCAGGTATATTTGAAAGAGTTCGGCAATCAATGTTAAGGCGACTTATTGCAACGCTTTGAAGTAGGCGGTGGTCATTTTCAACAATTATTGTAAAATAATGTTATTAACTAGTTTAGTTTTAGTCTTGTAAATGATATAAGTTTTTTACCTGATAATACAATCAATAAAAGGTATATTTTTTTGCTTATTTTTCGAAATCTCGAAAATGATCCAATTTAAAAAAAAACGCAGATTTAACTTCAAACCCTTTTTTATCCAAAATGGTTACTTTTAGCGACAAATACTAAGAGCACCTTTTTTATGTAGAATTAAATGGAGAAAGGTCTTAGTCAAAAAGTCATAAAAGGCTTCACAAAAAAGTTTTGGTTAATTAATTTTAGGAACAATACTGTATGTGGCGCCATCTAACATTAAAGTTAATATTTGAGTTTCTTGTCATCAATATACCCAGAATCCCAAATTTTGTCCAATTGTCATGTTCCTTAACAAAAATATATGTTCATATGAACTTTTCATCCTAAAATTAGCCAAAGAATCGCCCCTTAAAGTTTGTACAAGTAGTTAACTGACACCCTATATACACAAACATAGAACGCAAGCTTTTAACGCTTTGGCCAATTAAGAAATCATGGTTTCTGGGATTAGACCCTGTCGGATTGGAATTACTATTCGCCGTTTCACCTTAAATTGCACGAGGCATCTTCAGGGATCTTTACTCCATGAGATCCGAATAAGGAATGTGCTTGAAGAGATTCGGGCGGGCTTTTATACCCGATTTGTGCTTGCCGAACCGTGACCCTGTGTTAAAATTGGTTTCCAAGTGTAACCCGTAGCTCTATTGAAATTTTTTGTATGTTTGAAAATTTTAATAGATATGTATGTAGTAATATGGTCAGTGGTATGCTGGTGTTTGTTTCTTTTTAACTTTTCTTTTTTCTCCACAGGGAATTTTATATACTCCTTCTGTTGAAAAGGTACAATATCTTTCGGGGATCGCAAGCATATACCCAATCTTCTTATGTGTATTGAAGATTGTACGTATGTTGGACCGCCGAAATAATCGTCCTATTTTGCCCGTATTGTCATGTATATAGAGATAGTAACTAGTAAAATTGTGGCACATATTCAAGTAATATTCAATATATATAAAAAAATTAAAAAATGTGACATAAATATAAACTTGTACGAATACAACACGACGGAACAAAATGGCGGTTTTAAAAAATCAGTGGAAAAACTGCTTTTAGTCAAAAGCAGTTTTATCGTGCGGGTCATACGATTTATCAACGACAAACTTTGTTTTTCTTTTATTACGTGTAATCATACCCTCCGCATAAAATCCGGAAAATGAATTAGATAGACGTATGATATTTTCATGAAAAAAGAGGATAAACTTATAAATACCAGCAGTTGCAAAAATCTTTGAGCGATGTCACTTCAAAGTCAGATTGACAAGTCAGTGACAAAATGAGTAATAGATAACAATTTTTGGTTTTTTTGCATCCACAAGCGAAAAAAATGATATTAAGTCTAATAAAATATTACGAAAATGAAAATTCACCGGCCAATATCCAGGAGACAGTAGCAAAAGCTCTGGGAATTGGTATAAGGACTGTGCAGAAAATTGTGCATGAAAAAAAGCATAATTTACTACCGAAGAAGATTAAGAAATGTACACGAAAAAGCCAAAGACAGAAGACTTAAATGACAATGTAAAAATGGATGTTCGTAATGCAATTTACGATTTATACACATCAAAAACTAATATAACCCTTCAAGTTTTAAAAGACGCTTTAAAAAATCGAGGCATATTGGAAATTGGACTAAAATCGTTGTCAAAATTAATAAAAATGTTGGTTTTCGATATAAAAAGAACTGTAATCGAAGATTTTTATGCGAGTTGCCACATATAGCAAGTCAGCGTATCCAGTTTTAAAAGAAATACACTGCAAATTTAGAAAAGTGGTATTTTTAGACGAGACTTGGATATTTTCTAATGGAAGTGGTTTGAAATCTTGGCGGGACGAGTCTGTAAAAAGTGTCAAGAGAAAAAAGGAATTTGGGACGGGAAAACGGTTCATCATTTTGCATCCAGGTTCTTCAACAGGATTTCTCCCAGGTGCAAGTTTACTGTTTTCTTCAACATCCAAAAGTATGGACTACCATTATAATATGAACTGTGAACTGTTCGAAAAGTGGTTAAAAGAACAACTGATTCCAAATTTAGATGGTCCATCTTTAATCATTCTGGACAATGCATCTTATCATTCAAGAAACTTAAATAAACAATCTACTTCATCCTGGAAGAAAAGTGATTTTTATGACTGGCGAATAAAACAAAAACAAAATCATTTACCCAATAATAAAACAAAAACAAAATATTTACCGGGAAAATGGACAATATGCTGAAACTAGAACTTCGATGGTTTTAATGGCAAAATCATTAAATTATATGTAATTGGAACAAAGTATTAATGTCGAAATAGCATCAATGATGATTGCGCCATTTGAGGACGACTCAGAAGATGAGGGAGGACTTTCTGAAGGATTATATTAATCTTTGACGTTATAAATCATAAATTGCATTATGAATATCCATTTTTGCATTGTAACTTAAGTCTTTTGCCTTTGGATTTTTTCGTGTACATTTTTTAATCTTCTTCGGAAGTAAATTGTGTTTTCTTTTCATGCACAAATTTCTGTACATTCCTTATACCGATTCTCAGAGGTTTTGCCACTGGCTCCTGGATATTAGCCAGTGAATTTTAATTTAAAAATGTTTTTATTAGATTTGACACCATTTTTTTGCTTACTTTTTTAGTACATTTGTAATTTTGTAGGCAATAAATAAATAATTGTAGAATACTTGTTCAAATTTTAAAGCGTGTTTGAATTGTGTATGAATATCTTTTCATTACTTCTAAATTCAGTTTGCCATACACCAATAACAAATACTATAACTAAAGTGCGCGAAATTAAAAACTTTGGATATTCTCAACGGCGAATATGAAGCGGCCGGTGTTTGTACCAAAGCGTTTAATATGATAAGAAGCGCCAAAGTGTCTGCTTTGAGTAAAAAAAAATCGTCTCGATAGCTTAATTAGGTAAGAATATATTACAGGGGAAATATAAAAAAACACGATTTAAAAAAAAAAATAAATTTTCAGTTTATTGTAAATAAAAAAAGTCGAAACAGGGAAGAAAGGTCACATTTTTAGGTTTGAAGTGTAGAATGATGTGACTAACACTACCCAATAGGTTTGATCGTGTTCTAAGCGCATTAAAAAAAAACGACACAAAATTACCCATAATTTTACTCCACTATAACCAAAATTTTAAATTTCGCGCTCTTTAAAAAATCGTAGCACCTAAAGTATGAAAGTTACACTAACGATTTTGCTACTAAAAACTTTTTTGATATCTTGTCTACATTTTATTGGCTGCATGTTGTATAAAATTTACAAAAACAAAAATTTTTTTTGATTAGTGAAAACTTGTTCACATAATTTCTAAAGTTTCAAGTTCATCGATATTTTAGCCTTATTTAAAATAAATAATAGCTATCATGTTTTACATGGGAAGATGCACCAAAATGTCTGCTTTAAGTCAAAAAAAAAATCGTCTCGATAGCTTAATTAGGTAAGAAGTTATACGAGGGGAAACATAAAGAAACTCGATTTTAAAAAAATAATAATTTTTACAGTTTTTTGTAAATAAAAAAAGTCGAGACCGCAAAAAAAACGTAATATTTTGTGATTTCGTATGTACAATGATCCATTTAATAAAATGAGGTATATATCGGTGTGTTCTAACGCAAAAAAAAATCGAAAAGGAAGCGACTTTTGCCCCGTTTTTTATTCCACTAGAGGGATTTTTAAATATTTTAAACTATACCAATTCTGTATAATATTAACTCACTATGTCACTATCAGAATGATTTAATAACCGTTGGTTTAATAAAAATAGTTTTATCAGTATGTACACACTTTGAGATTTACGGTACAGGCAAAGGTCGCTGGAATTTCTTTTTTCTCGGAACCTAACTTATTTACAATGATATTTACATTTCGCGCTATCATGTCGCATGTACTGTGTACTTTGTACATGATAATACTCTTTTTGAGTATTAAGAAACTACTTTTAGATAGGTGGCAAAATTAATTGTCAGCTTTCAAGGAATTGAAATAAAATATGAGAATCGCAAAGAAAGGTGCAGATTATCTCACAAATGATTCAGCAAATAAAATGCGGCACAACTGGCAAATTAAATAGAAAGAGGTCTTCAGGCCAAAGACTTTGAATAGACAATTCATCCGATGTAAAATAAAATACTCCTAATGAGATCCCAAGTTTATATTGTATTTCGAATAGTTAAAGTAATAGCACAATGCCTGGTGCCGATGCTCTTACCTCGCACATTGCCCAGAGTTGCCAATCGCCGACGTACTGCATCAGATCAGCTGGTTAAATTCATTTAAAAACTGCGTCAAAGTTACTTACTATGAATATATCTGTGCTCAGTTTTATTTCAGGCAGTTAACTTTAAACATTTTAATTTTGATTTTTTTGATATGTTATTTTTCTATAAAATATGTTATAAAATTTTTCCGCCATGTTGAATCTTTAATGTTGTCACATTTAAAGATTCAACATGGCAGTTCATTTTAAATATTTTAATTTTGATTTTTTTAATATGTTATTTTCATATAAAATATGTTATAAAATTTTTCCGCCATGTTGAATCTTTAAATGTGACAACATTTAAAGACATAAAAGAACTTCCACGCTTAAAGCACCCCACATACCTATTTTCAGGTTAATCTGCACATATGGCAAAATCGACATGTTGCCGACGCCATTTTGAATTTTTTAAATGTTTTTTTTTGTTCATAAGTTGCCCTTTTAAATATGTCCAGATACCGATCGATGTTTAGTTGAACGGCACCAATGTCAATATTTATGTTGCCGACCCCATTTTAAATTTCTAAATGTTGACCAAAAAAATCATAAATTGCACTCTTAAATATATGAATATACATAAGTGACAAAATTCGTCAGTCATGTTGGCGTCGCCATTGTAAAATATTCACTAGTCTAGATTAGTCTAAACCCATACATATCCCTATATATATATATATATATATATATATATATATATATATATATATATATATATATATATATATATATATTGATAATTTAAAAACTTGAAATGGCCATATCTTAGGAAGGAAAAACTTAATCAAAAAAGGCTCAAAACACTTTCTATAAAATGAAGAGGGAACAAATAAAAGCGTATTATTCGACCCTTATCTGTAACCCCTTGGACAGGGTGAGATACACCCCTAAAATCTTAAATAGAAAGGGGGGTCAAGTGATTCATAAAGCTATTTATTAAAGGAAACAATAAATAAAAACACAGTTTTGAACCTTTTTATTTTTATTTAAGTAAATGTTCAAAATGATTGGTACCGATATCCTGGCATGTCTCTTAAGAATTCTAAACATTTTAAGCCTGGTATTTTATTTGATTATGAATATTCGCATTTTATTATCACAATATTTACTTTAAAAGTAACTTGTACTATTAGTATTGATATTTTAACAGTTGACTTTTAGTTCAGTTTAAACGAAAAGCAGCACTTATCTTAAATAATTATGTACAACACAGCTGAACGTGAAGAAATGATTTTCATTTATGGTTCTAAGGATCAATGTTTCTTAAGGACAGCCCAAAGATTTAATGAAAGGCATCCAGGTCAAAATGTAAGTCCGGAGTATGTTCGCCAACTAGAAGCCAAATTTGAAGAAACTGGCTCTGTCGCGAATAAAAAGAGAAATCAACCGAGACTAGCTGACGAAGCAGCGCAAATTAAAGTTCTGGGGCAGTTTGCAATTAATTCAACTTTATCAACTCGTCAAGCAGCTGTAGCAACTGGCTTATCTCGTGAAACAATAAGAAAGGTACTTAAATTTCATAAGTTATAAACTGCGTATACTGCAAGAACTTGGTGACGACGACTCAGATAGAAGAATCCAGTTTTGTGAAATAATGACAGATAGAATTACGGCAGAACTTCGACTAGTTAAAAATATTTGTTTCAGTGATGAATGTACCTTTGCACTGGAATGACGAGAACCCACACGTATTTAGAGAACGGCATACCCAGTACCCCCAGAAAATTAATGTTTGGACTGGTATATTGGGAGACGTAATTATCGGCCCAATATCTGTAGAAGGGAATTTAAATGGCGATATGTATGCTGAAATGCTACAGAGGTCTATTGAACCACTAATAGTGCGGGAATTAGAAAATCAGAGGGACATACAAGGAAATTTAGCATTAGAAGAAAGCTTACTACATTTTCAACAGGATGGGGCACCTCCTCATTATGTAGTTCCCGTCAGTCAATGGTTGGATGATAATTATCCCAACCAGTGGATTGGAAGAAGAGGTCCTGTTGAATGGCCACCTAGGTCCCCGGACCTAACACCTCTTGACTTCTTCTTGCGGGGTCACCTTAAATCTGTGGTGTTTAAAACGCAACCTGAGTCAATAGAGCAACTCAAGGACAGGATAGTTCAGGAATGCCGTGCTATATCCAGATAAACATTTGCTAATGTTCGCGAAGAATTTGAACAAAGGCTTTATTATTGTCTTCAAAACAACGGGAACCATTTTGAACATTTAATTAAATAATTATAAAAAATTTCACAATTGTGTTTTAATTTATTGTTTCCTTTAATAAACACAAAAGAATTTCACGAAAAACAGCTTTCTATGGTACCATTGGAAAGCATTTTTCAAGAGCTTTAAGATGATGTATCACTCGACCCCCCTTTCTATTTAAGATATTAGGGGTGTATCTCACCCTGCCCAAGGGGTTACAGATAAGGGTCGAATAATACACTTTTATTTGTTCCCTCTTCATTTTATAGAAAGCGTTTTGAGCGTTTTTTGATTAAGTTTTCCCTTTCTAAGATATGGCCATTTCAAGTTTTTAAATTGTCACCCTGTATATTCCTTCTCAGCTAAATCTACATAAATGGCAAAATTTGACCACGTGGTTGTCTAACGGTAGTCTGGCCGCCAAGACCGCCAGATTTAAATGTAATATACTATTATTACAGTGAACACAGTGTCATTGTTTAAATAATTGGCTATGGATAATTATCCAATATACTTTAAACGGTTTTACAATAACAATATATATTCAACCACCACTAAAAATCTTCATAGAAACAAGTCTCAATATTGCATAAAGTTGCTTCATAAAAACATTATTTTAAATTTACACAATGTGCAATATAATTATCACTGGTTCTGACGTCGGTCGCTGCCAGAGGCGTCGGTCATGTCATTTAGAAACCGCATAACGTTTAAAATTCAATAATGGTATTGGGGCAGAAGCACAAACTTAGATAACAATTCTTTCAAATCTATAATTATTTACTTTAATTAATATTAGTTTAAGGATTTATGCTTCTTGGTATTAGAACGTGTCAAAGTGGAATCTCTGAATGAGGTAGAACAGATTTAGGCCGGCTTTTTTGGCCTGATCTGTGTTGCCCAAACTGTGACCCATTATAATAATCTGTTTCCACATGTAAGGTAGACTGTAGTCAGTATCTCTATTGAAATTATTAAGATGCTTATAAATTTCGATAGATTCCCTAATTGAAAAACAAATTTAAAAATTTACACATAGGAACTTTTAATAAAAATTACACAATAATTAAAAAAGTTTAACATTTCAAGTTTTCGACGCGCCCTGTATAAGATATTTACGATTTTTTTACTCTACATATGAAGAAATCAAGGTGAAGTAATGGCGTCGTCTGATATCACTGGAGGTATTTTTTTAACTAAAACACTTTTTCCACACTTAGGTAGTTTTGCATAGAAACCAGCACGACAGATAGGAATGATATATGACAAATATGACTCTTAGGGATCTTTTATGTGAAAAATAACAACAGCAATCGAAAGTACATGAAAATTAACTCTAAATGGCGCGATTAGATTAAAACCACTAAAATGTCACTTAGGGATTTCTTGCATAGAGCCCCTCATTTATGCTATCCCCTCTTCTTTGTACAAGAACATCTAGAAAAGGAATTGTGCCTCAGTAAGAGAAAGGATAAAAGTCACTTGTGATTTAGATAAAAACGCTTGTAAATTATTAGATATTCATTTAAAAATTAGCTTTTATATTTGAAAATCAAACATTTAGAACTCTACTCTCTCTACCAATGCGCAACCAGAAAGGATACATCAATCACTTACCATTAAACAGTTCGAAGGACTTCTGGACAACCAAAAACTAGTAAAAACACCACAGAACACCGTAATCAACCTGTTTTCCAAAGCTCTTACTAAGGCAGAATAACGTTTCCTTTCCAGAGGCCAAAACTTCGGCATTACACCAAGGGACATAGAAGTTGAAGACACAATTAGAAGACTTATCCCTCAGAAGAAGTTGACGCAATAAGGTATAAAACAGCGAGGATCATCAAAAATTCTAACCCGCTTAAGTCGAATCTATCAGCAGACATTTTGGTCCTTCCATCAGACAAGGAAAATGCCATTGTCGTCATGGACAAAACAGATTACGTAGAGCAAATACAACTAGTTTTGAACAACAACACCGAGAGAGTAATTCAAGTAGACACGACCAGTAAAATAGAGAGCTTATAAACGCGTCCAACCTGGCAGCAGAGGAGAAGAAGACATTAAGGCCAAGCAACTCAAGGATCCTGCGGTTCTACGAAGGAATGATATATGATAAATATGACTCTTAGGAATCTTTTATATGAAAACTAACAACAGCAATCGAAAGTACATGAAATTTAACTCTAAATGGCGCGTTTAGATTAAAACAGCTAAAATGTCACTTAGGGACTTCTTGCATAGAGCCCCTCATTTATGCTATCCCCTATCCTTTGTACAAGAACATCTAGAAAAGGAATTGTGCCTTAGTAAGAGCGACAACACCGAGAGAGTAATTCAAGTAGACGCGACCAGTAAAATAGAGAGCTTATAAACGCAACCAACCTGGCAGCAGAGGAGAAGACGACATTAAGGTCAAGCAACTCAAAGATCCCGCGGTTCTACTAACTACCTAGAGTACACAAGGTTATTGTACCACTTCGACCTATGGTAAGTGCAATAGGATCTCCCACTTACAAAATCTACAAATTCCTTTCATATATTCTTAACAATTTTACAGGAAAAACATTAGAAACTCCATTTTGTAGAGAAATTAAAAGTAAGTTAAATCCAAAAATATCTATCAGTCAGTTTCGATGTAGAATCGCTATATACGAACGTGCGGATTATTGATTCAATTTCTATAGTATCGGACTTATTTCACTATAATAATATTGACAACTCACTTTTAGATCTGATTGACGCATGCCTCATATCAATTTATTTTGTTTTTAAAGGAACTTTTTTCTGAACAAACCTCAGGAGCAGACATGGGTTCTCCGCTGTCACTAGTGGAAGCCAATATATTCATGGAAGCTTCTGCCTTAAGAGTCTCCATTTATGATTAAATCGTGGTTCAGACATGTAGACGTCACTTTTGTAATATGGTCGCATGATCCAGAAAATCTCCCCGTGTTTTTTTGATAATCTGCATCAGCAACATCCTAATATAAAATTTACATTGGAAATTGAGTCAGAAGGCACAATTAACTTTCTAGATATCTATAGAAAATCAACACGTACTAACAGATACCTAAATGCAAATTCACAGCATCATCCTGCACAAGAGCAATCAATTATTTATTCTTTTATCGCCCTTTCGATCTGTGATCAACAGTCAGAAACAGAGAAACTGACTGAATGTTAAAAGAATATTGCACTGAAGATCTTAGATAATCAATTAAAAAATATAATAATCCTACAGGCACGTAGCCAGAGAGGGTCCTGGGGGTCTGGACCCCCCCCCTCCGAAATTTTGAAAATATGTTGGTATAGGCAGGCTTTTTATTAATTTTCCTGAGTTTTGACTATTTGGAAAGGTAAACACCAGTCTGGTATAATTAGCTTGATACTAATATTCGGAGATCTGCTCACAACAATCCTCGTTAAACTAAATAATATGCTTTTATCAAATCGATTTTATCGAAAACCCTTTAATCGTCAGTTTTTCCACTCGAAAGACGAAATCCGGGCAAACAAATCGTAAATCGAAAGCAGCGGACCGATAAAATGTCTATTTCTGATATGCCTAAATTCCGTTATCATTAAAAATATTATTTAAATACAGATTACATTACTTAATTTGGATGTTAACGTTCCATTCACTGCATATTACTATTATCTTGTTATTAATATTATGCAATTTTTGTTTTCTAACATTCACTCTTAATGCCACACAGATAACGTATTGTATGCGTATTAATTAGGATATCAGTGATGTATTACAATTTACAATGCTTTTGTTTATTTTATTTATGTATAGAGATCCAAAGCTTACGACATTCAAGCCAAACAACTGCCTGCAAGAATATAAACTGTCTTGCTGACCAAATAGCAAAACTGTAGTAAGATGAGGGACAAGTCCAGCAACTAGGCCTGAAAAGCCCTTTTCGCTAACCCCAGTCGAGGTGTTGTAATTCTTTTTTTTTTTGAAAAGTATTTCAGCGTAGTCTTGCCCACCTTCACACGTGTCAACAAGATGGTAGGGATGCTCCTCCTGTGCCCCAGATTTAGGGCAGCAAAGGCTGTATGCTAACCCCAGCCGGTACACTGCCTATTAAATTTAGAATGTCCTGTCAAAATGTCAATAATTAGGTCTCAACTAAAACACAAATTTCAACTGTTAAAGATGTTTAATTCCTTAAAAAAAATGCAACTAATTTTTAGAAAACATGTAAATACGTGGTAAATACCAATGGTAACTTCTTATAATTGCATTTATTTACATGAGGGGAAATGTTTATATATAAAAAAATCACTTGAACTTTTTCTCACAAAAAAATGGTTTAAAACAAATGCTTTTAGCTTTAAAATTTAAAAGTTGTATAAATTAAGGTAACCTATTTTTTTCATCTTCGTACAAAATATCAAAATA
Organism: Kuschelorhynchus macadamiae; assembly: GCA_030620095.1. Lineage (NCBI taxonomy): Eukaryota > Metazoa > Arthropoda > Insecta > Coleoptera > Curculionidae > Kuschelorhynchus > Kuschelorhynchus macadamiae. The sequence goes on from JAUTXW010002537.1 coordinate 188,934, forward strand.
CAAGACTTCTAACCACACTACACCACAACTTGTTACGATCTGGATGCGCGTTTCGCTAACCAAGTTAGCATCATCAGCAGATGATATAAACTAAAGTAACTTAATCCTAACCGTTGCATCCGACTGCACCGTTGTCAAGTAAGCAATAGAGGGGACTATAGGGAATAGATCTGTCTGTCTTTATTTAGTGCTTTCTTACCAGATTTTTAATTAACTTAAGATTATTTATTTCTATTTGATGATTGTTTTCCAAAGCATGTTGGGCAACGCTTGAATTTTCTGCTCTTCGGTATCTTAAATGTGCAATGTGTTCTTGCCACTCTTCTTCTTCAAGTCTTCTTTGTCTTTAGGGTTTCCAAGGAGATTTTTCAAACTGTTCTCCGTTTTGTAGGCTACTCTAAAACCTATGTTTTTAAATACTTTTTCTAGACCGCAATTTCTGAGGGCATCTTCCCAAAACTGTTTATCCAGATACACTGTGTTGTGCAATTCCCTCTTTTAAAATTTATAAAAAAACGTTGACGCGTTATTGATGGTGGTCGTAAGGCTGTATATTTTCTATAAAATAGTAGATACTTTCCATTGTTAATTTCGTCGGATATAACAAAAGAACGTGAAGTGTAATTTTTTGAATCCTGAATTTTGACCACAATTAAAAGATAAATTTAATGATCTAAATTTGATGATCTAATTATGATATTGCTATGGTGCTATATTTATATTTTGTCATCCACCAAGATGTCAGGGATGTTTTAATTTTACAAATGCTGAGGGTCTGAAGCTTTCTTTAATACCCACCATAGAAAAGGACCATATTTTTATAAGAATTTCATATTAGATGTTCATTAACACATGATTGTCCAATTATCTTACCTTAATATATTTTTGTTCAGAAACAAGTCCATTATAAAAAACATGGTTGGGCATGAGCTGTTGTATTACAAACTAAATAATACGTTATTGCCTTTCAAAACCACGTTCAGTTCATTAAATGAGTTGCCTTTTGATAAAATATAGTCTAAAAAAATGTCACCTATATTGTTGATTTCCTGTAAACACATGTCAGAGATTCATTAAACAAGGGTTTGTGTTATTTAAGTAATCCTTCTAATGTTTGGTTTAAAAAGCATATTGTTTATATTCGTTTTACAATTCGGGTTAACTCAAATGACAACTAATGAAGTTTGACGTTTTACTGCGGCCAGTCTAACATCTCTATTTCATGTACGCCTAAAACCCAAATAATTCCGTCCGACCACTTTAGTTTTGTTATTTATTAAAAACCTAAAATTTTAAAGTAAATTATTAAGGGCGCGGCTTACGTAAAGATTAGAGGGAAATATAAAAAATATCTAGCATAAATTATTCGAAAATAAATATTTAAATTCAATATATATAAAGATTTATTGAAATATTTAATGTATTCTGAGTTGCCTATCCTTTAAAAAATCGTTTATTTTTATAAAATCAATAAGGGGGAAAGAGACAAAATATAGGAACATTAAGATCAAGTTTTGCTTAGAGCACTTCCAACATGTTAGTTTTTTTTAGCCAAATTCCTACCTTTTTTTTAAACATTTTTTCTTTGATAAACCTCTTGGCTAAAATCGTTTTGGAACGAGTTCATTCTATTTAGTTTTGACTGTGTCCGCGAAAATTCAATTAAACGGCTGATCCTGTTCAAAGGTTGTTTTAAAATTTGTCTTGAACAGTGATCGAATAACAGCCAGGTAATTAACAATTTTAATTTATTTTGGCAAGATTTATTTATTTTAATTTTTACAAATTTTACAATTAGGCTACAATGGATTTTTTTTACGGTTCAGCGGTCATTTTACCACCCTGCATTTTACCACTTGGCGTTTTACCACATTTTATCACTATTACATTTTCATTGAAATGTGAAAGCCTATATTTCACTTTTGTGGTAGTTTTAAACCCAATAGTTTTCATATTAAGAACTTTTGGGTGAAGCCAAAATAAAAAACAAAACCTATTTGCCACCGCAAGGGTTGTGGTTCCGACAGGACCCGTTTAAAAGGTTTTTGAAAACTGAAGTAGTATTCTGCTTACCGAACGTTGGCATAAACAAATCCACTTTTACCGAAGAGGTTTTGAAGTATTTGGCCTCTAGTATGTAGCCCAACAATCAGGCCCAAGTTTGAGTTATCACCTCCTGCTTACCTGCTACCTACTTGGTGAGATTTTTAACTTAAATTTATAAATTCCTTGTACCTTTTATTTTTTAATTTCATTTTCGAATTCTTATACTTCTTGCACATTCTTGCATTTCCTTTAAACACTGGTAAATATTCACAAGTATAATCTGAAATAAAGGGAAATAATAATTGTATATTGTGTTTTACTGTTGGGTGGTGAAGGACGTAATGTAGATTCTCTTTTTTTACGTGTGTTGGCGCCCTTCCATTTTATATATATTTTTTGACTTTCCTTCTTCATACACTAAATGAAACGGATTGAAAAGTTTTGAACTCCCCCAAAGCCGAACCACCGTACAAGTTAGCCTACGGGTCGTCGTAATTGCAAACTCTTAAAATTGCAGTTACGTAACAAATCTTTATAACGTGACTTATAACACCGGAGTTTATGTTATACCTTTTGGACCATTTCCCGAACAAGTCGTACTGCTTTTTATACTTCTATTTTGAATTTACTGGCAGTAGCTCCAAATTTGCTGTTTTCGAGGCTTTTAGTACCTCTTTTGGTATTTCTTCATCCGAACACATTTTAGCAGAATTAATTTTTTTGAAGCTTTTTTCAAATGATTGAATGTTTGTATTTTGGCTGACATAGCAAAATTGCAAGGTGGCAAAGAGAACTTATTGTTGTGTTATTTGACACTGACAAGTAACGACACAGGTCGTTTAATTCGTTATCAAATTTTGGTAATCTAATATGGAGTAAATTTGGCTAAATTCTCTACAAGCGTAACGAAAAACACGATAAATCGTTATTTTTTGAATATTATTTAATGCTGAAAACATTAAAATATTTAGTCCTGTTTAAAGACGATAATTCTGCGAATAAAAAAGTGTGCACAAAGAATTTCCGTGCGCAAAGTCACTTCGCGCACGCTCGTAGAAAAAACTATGTTTTCCTTGATCTAGGGACTCTAAATGACGAAAACTCCAAATTATATTTTTGGAAAATTTTCGCAATTACAATATTTCCCATAATATACTTTATAGGCTGTTATATGGAAAGGTAAAAATTAACTCTACAAGCAAATAAAAGTTCCTTCCAGTCAATATGAATACATGGTAACATATTTGGCTGAAGGCCAACGAAATATATATTGCCCACCAATTGGATTCACCCGGTCTATTTTAATTTGAAAATGTACTCCTTTTCAATTAGTAACTCGTAACGTTGTAAGAAATATCTACCGTTCGTATAATGTACGTTTACTTTCCCGGTCTGACACTTAGATTAGAAAAGGCGGGGTATAGACGATAATTAGCTATTTGCCTGCTGGAAATATTATGGATTTATTTTTAAACATCATTCGAAACACCGACATTCAGCTCTGACTAGTGACTATAGTCTCTTAATGATCTCGAAGTAACTTTCGTAATGTCTGTGTAGGTATGTCCTCAAATGTAATTTTAAACGATAGTTCTGTCTTGTGTTTATTTCCGTCTGAAAAAAAGGGGAGCACTCCCGCTAAGTAGGGCGTGTCGAGAATTCTCTCGCATTTCGAGAATTTTCTTAAATAATTAACGCTTGATGCAGGGCAGAAATACCTTTAATATTGTTAAATAAACAAAACATTTCGAAACCGTGCAGTTATTTAACTGGTAGCTTCTTTCGTGTAAGAAAGAAAGCATTGGTATTTATAACTTACTAGCGGGTACCCGCGATTTCGTTCGCGTATTTGAATATAATGAAAGGGATGTAAAGAGGTACTTAAATTGCCTGATTTGAATACTTATTTATAAACTACGTTTGTTGTTGCATTCTCTAGCTGTAAAATAGCCAAGCTACTACGAGTACTCACTCTAGAGCATGCGACATAGAGTTGATAATGGAAAAAACAATTTGCAGCAACAAAATATTAATTTATATTTTATTTTCCTCATAGATTTATCATTTCATTGCATTTCTGTTATATTTAGTCCATAATTAAAAGACGAACAGCATAGAATGCAGGTACAACTAAAGGCATCGCTCCTTAGAGGAAGAATAAAAATAGTTCATTACCTCACAGTATAAGGTCGATCGTACGACGATGCCAAGCCTAACCAGGAACACCAATGTTTATACCAATTTATATTACGGTGAATATGTTTAAACATGATGCAATAAAATTTTCATACAAAGAATAGTAATATATTTCCAGTATTAGTTTTTAAGCAGTATAAAGAAATTACTTTAATTGCAAAATAGTAAAATACAAACTAAAATACCCAAAGTCTCAGATCAGATTTCACCAGTAACAAGAGTTTTAGTTAGCCATGGCAAACCCGATCGACAACTCCACGTATTAGACCATCCCACTTTCATTGACAAGAGATCCTTATAGTAAAAAAGTATAATAGTCTACAGTGAACATTGTTACATGGTCACGTGACCGGCGTGGCTTAAAAACCAATAGCGGGTCGTGGAACTACAATAAATTTTAACATTAAAGAAATTAATTCGCTAAAAAATATTTTATTAGATACCAAGCTTTTCTGCAAGTATGTACTGCATGTGTTTTAATGTATTATTGTGTATTTGTTGATACGGCTCAAATCTTCTAATTATATGTTACTTCAAGAAGCAGCGTTCTAAAGGTGCGGTGACATTAGAAGAACATTAATTTTTTAAAGATTCAATAAATAAATTTTATTTACTTTATCTTGGACATTACGAAACTAGGACCTTTAGTTGACCTAACTATGGTGCGGCAATGTGAGTTTGTAAAAAAATGGCCGTTTAAGTTTAGAATTTTCTTTTAATCACTAAGTAAACAGCAAGATTTCCTTTTCCAGTGGACATGTCTAATGAAAGATACCTTATTCGCTTATTTTGGGTCATATGACGTATTGACCAATCCGGTTCAGTATAATAGAACGTTTATTTCGTCGGGGGTCATGTGCGAATCTTCAGAAGCAAAATGCTACAAAAAAGACTCTGAGAGGTGATTTTTTTGCAATAGTTTTTCCTATCAGAGAATTAAAATATACTATACTATATTAAAATAGTCGACGGGCGTCTCACGCCAAAAAAACGAACTGCGATTTCGAAAATCACTAGATTTTGGATGAAATCTGGGGAAATAATAAAGTTTCGGATGATTTTGCGCCTTTTTTTAATTTCCACTTGAGTTGGGCCAATTTTTTATATAAGCGTTGTCAGATAAAGGAATTTAAATTGTGATTCTTGTGATGTTTTCTCAGTTCCGTCGGTTAGTCTGTATGTCTGTCCGCGACAAAGCTCAAGAACTGCTTGTCCTATTTACTTCAAGTTTTGATTAAAAATTAAAGGTCATATGATGATGCCGTGGTAACATTTTCGTAAAAATCCAATATGGCTCAACAAAATGGCAGTTTATTGAAATGTTAAAACAATATTACTAAGAAACTGCTTATCCATTTTATATAATTATTATATAATTTTGCAGAAAAATTAGGTTTGACATGACCATCAACTGATAAGTGTTATTACAAATCCAAAATGGCAGCCTAATAAAATATTGTGTGTCAATGCAGAAAACTACTACATCGACTATGTTCAAATTTTGCTCAAAAATCAAATATTAAATAGGGATGAACTGGTAAAAATGTTGAGACAAATTCAAAATGGGGGAACAAAACGGTGGCCTAGTTAAATGTTTAAAAACACCTGAAAAAAGTACTTATCGGATGGATTGATTGATTGATGACATCCCCATTTTAAATATTTATTACTAAAAATGTATGAATTGTTCACTTAATATCGATTTTTAATCAAATCTGTATAAATATTAAAATTCGCTCGCATTCTAGGCATTCCTACTCTCATTTTTTAAATATTTACTAAAAATGTATGATATGTATTTTCAAATACGTCCAGATTCCTACTTTTTTTCAGCCAAACCTACACAAATGTTAAAATTTCGCCGTCATGTTGGCATTACAATCTTGAATTTTTAAAATGTTGACAAAAATTCATGATGTGCAGTCTTAGATACCCCTAAATGCCGAATTTTAATCAAATCTGCAAAAATTTTAAAATCAGAGATATTGACTAAAATTTCATAACTGTGATTCTTAAATACTTCTAGATACTGATATTTCAGCAGAATCTGTACAAATGACAAAATTCGTTCGCTATATTGGCGCCACCATTTTGATTTTTGTTTTGCATTTTTAAATAATCCCCACAAATGTTAAAATCATCCATCCGACCTGTTGACATTGTCATTTTGACCCCGCTATTTTGAATTTTTAAATGCTGACACTTTTAAATTCTCCTAGGCACTGATTTTCAGTTTTGGTTACACAAATAACAAAATTCGTCGGCCGTATTGGCGCGGCCATTTTGGATTTCTAAACGTTGACTAAAAAAAATCGGATTTTTTTATATCCGAAAGTGTATGCATGTCAAATTTGAAAATAATCGGTAATGGAAGTGCTGAAAAATCCAATACAAGATTTGTACCAGACATGCAAACATACAATCAGACGAATAGGAAGCCAATAAAAGGGCGTTAAAAGCATTGATTTTAGTTTAGTCAAAATTACAAAATGATAGTGACATAAGGCAAACATAACTAAAAACTAAAGTTTAATAATATATAAATAACTAATTTCTTTTTAAACTTACCTAACTTAATGGTTTGATTTTAGATAGTGCAGTAGAGTACGATTATATCTTTGAAGTTTGTAAAAATACCTATTTGCCTCATTAGGAATAGGTAAGAATCCTTCCTTTTGTCAACGATAATGAAGCATGGCCCATTTCTTCATTTTCGTGCATCAAATATTTTAACAGTTCGTCATTTTGTTTCGCCATATTGAATTCATACCAATATTTAACCAGTTTTTTTTTTATATCACACGTAATTTTTGTGGAAAATTAAATAAAATTAAAGTTAATCGAGTAAGTGGATTTTTTAGCTATACCGGAACAAACCGACAGTAATGGAAAAACATGAGGATCTGTAAAACCCGGAACGATAATTTTTTCACGATTAATGATATTTCCTTATGCGGGAAGTGAAAACTCACGCCGTCACTGGCATTCGTCAACAAATGGCCACGGCTTGGGCATGGGCCATCCCCGCTTCTTGTTTTATCGTAAACATTGGTCGATAGAATGTGAAAAATAGGGGAACCAGGTTGGCATTCTTACTCTAAGCATTACACGGTCAGTTTCCACACTGAGCGGTCGAGTCTTCCGCCTCCCCCCGAAACAAAACAGCTAAACCAAACACAAGAAACCACTTATGTTAAAAACGCAGAGGACTGCCTTCCACGATGCAATTCAAAAACCTTATAGATCAGAATACGGTGTGAGCGAACAAAACAATTTTTCACAAACACCTCCACTATATTTAAAAAAAAACCCGTAACATGTTTCGCTACACAGTGGCTTCTTCGGACGTTACATCTCGAATAAATAAACTTAAGAGTAAAATAACATTTATATAACTAGGTGTAATACAACGATTTGGAAATTTAAAAGGTTGAAAATTATTTTTACATTTTAAATAATGATAAATCAGATAAAATCCGAAAAATAAATCTTTATCTCCAGTCTCAGCAGGGATCTAAATACGTAAAGTAATTATATCGGAAAAACTGTAGTATTTCGTAATTCTAAAACCTTCTATATTTCGAACACCGTTGTACTAATATGAAGATCGAATGTATGGAACATTTTTTCTAATTTCAAAAATATCCGTGATATTTCCATTTAAAGAGTTTTCTGAATCACCCTGTACAAATAGAACTACAAGGGATGAAATAAAATAAAATAGAACCGATTTACCAGACAAATACTTCTGTTTGTTGCTTGGATGATTTATACCCTCGCAGGGGCGTGCAGTCCATGGAAGCAAGGGAAGCACTGCTTCCCCAAAAAAAATTAAAAAACATCTTCTAAAATGTAATTTTTGAAATAGGAAACCATTAATTTAGTTTATATTAAAAAAGCTAAAATATTATTTTAATTATCAAGCCCATAATAAATGCGGCCTTGACTCCGACCGAGCGACAATAGAAAATGGAACAGAACCTATGCGGGACGCTAGCTTCTCTGCAGCCAAGTGCTCTATGCTTGATTTCCTGTGAATCGAGCCAGAGGTTATTGAACTTTCCACCGGGTGTTTGCAATTTTTGCATTTCAATCGCGTGCTTTAAGTGGTGGCGGAAGCTATCGTTGGAGTAGGTTCTTTGTTTGAACGGCTATCCGTGTGTTGTGTGATACATACGTCGCGTCGTGCGTGGTGCGGTATGGAAGACAATAATACGGACGTGGATATGCAAATACCGTCAACTTCGGCTGTCGGTAATAACGTAAGGAGAGTGTGTATGAATGTGTGATGTGTGTCTTAATAATAAAGGGATTTTCACCATTAAACTTCGCTGATAAGCTTCAAATAATTTCCAAAGGGCAAAACCGCCTATGAAAAATTTTACCACAAAAATCAAAAACTGTATTAGACATTTTTATCCGGAAAAACAATACGAACAATTTAAATGGCTAACAGGGTGTGAAAATATAAGTAAATTATTTTGTTGGCCATGTTTACTTTTTGAAAATGAAAAAGGTCTCTGGAATAAAACTGGTTTTTCCGATTTAAACAATTTCTATAAAGCTGTAAAAAGACACATTATGTCCAGAGCGCATTTGCAGGCCGTCATAAAAGAAAAAGTCTTCGGCAAAACCAGAATTGAACACGCCCTTAATAAACAGTTGGAAATTAGTCACACAAATAGGCAAATATTAAGAAGACTTATCGATGTTGTTTGTTTTCTCGGACAGCACGAATTGGGATTTAGAGGTCAGGACGAAATAAGGGTTTCTTCAAAAAGAAAAAATCATTTAGAGCAGTCTAGCGTTTTTCGCGGAACGTCGAATCGAATCCAGAATGATTTAATTTCCGCTGTTGCAACCATTATTCTAAAGAGAATTAAGCAGGAGATTGGCGAAGCGCGGTTCATTTCTATTGTTCTGGACGAAACAACTGATATCACTAATTTTAGCCGATTACACAGGGAACAGTGATTAAAACGGCGCGGAAGTATTCAAAGCGATTTTTAGTTTTAATTGTGTTGCCCCATTATATACGAGTTTATAACCTTACTAAAGAAATTAATGGAGAGAAAAATCTTAATTGACTCAAAGCTTTCTGCAGATGGCAGAAAAAAAGTGTCATATAAATTAAAACAAGGAAAAAAAAATAAAATTATTTATATTGAATATCTATATTTTGAATGCCACCAGATATTTTATTATGTTATATTAAATTAAAACTAAGCCAATAAAACTGAAATACTAAAAAAAGTTAGTTGAAACGTTTGGTATATGACCGTCTTTGTATCTTTGTTCTCAAATAAGTTAATGAAGTACGGCCGATAATAATTACGAATTATCGCCATCAGTGTTGCACAACCGGCGATTGGCATCGAAAAACCAAAATATTTTTATATCCAATGACCGCTCCTTCACAGAATTCAAATAATTAATTAAGATATCCGGGAATGTATCCAAATGGCTATGCAATTTTGAAATCATATACTAATATCAAATAAGTTGTTCTTTTAGTTTTTTTTTTTTAAAAGTTATTTCTGACAATTTAATATATCTGCTGCCTTATGATTACCCAAAAAGTTTTTGACAACAGATACAAAGCTTTTATGTTCTGCTTCTAATCCTCATTCATGTGATTTAAAAAGTTCTTGTCTTTTATAAGATTGCGGATTTGGGGACCATCATGCAGGAATATATAAAGATACCTGCTTTTAATTTCTCCATGCTAAGGCTTGGAAATGTTTGACAAATATATTTAAAACAATCACCATTTTTATCCAGAGCTTTAACGAACTGTTTCATGAGCCCAAGTTTAATATGAAGTGGCGGAAGAATGATTTTTTCCCGGCTAATTAGGGGTTCGTGAATAATATTGGCATTCCCAACAGTCATATTTTCTCTCGACGGCCAGTCCTTTCTAGTCCAGTGCTCTTGCTTTGCCCGACTATCCCATAAACAGAGAAAACAGGGGTATTTAGTATACCCACCTTGTTGACCTAATAAAAAGTTCACCATTTTTAAATCCACACATACAGACCACTGATGTTGTACAAACAAAATTTTCTCTAAAACCAGTTTAATGTTTTGGTATTCCTCTTTAAGTTTGGTAGAGTGACCTATCGGGATTGAAGCTAATCTATTTCCATTGTGCAGTAAAACACATTTTAGACTTCTTTTAGAACTGTCTATAAAAAGCCGCCAATCTTCTGGTCGGTATTCGGAAAGATCCATTAAATGTAGAAGTCCGGAAAAATCGTTACAATATACTACACTATTTTCCTCGGTAAAATACGGAAGAATGTTTTTCTCTCTCGTTCGATAAGATGTTATGTTTACCTCAGGCTGTAGGCACTGTTTTTCTTTAAGTCTTGATGCAAGAAGCTCTGCTGATTTCTTAGACAAATTTAAATCTCGAACCAAGTCATTTTACTCTCCTTGTGAAAAACCCCTCACCGTTGCAGTTGCACTATAATATTCGAATTCACTTTCACTGTCGCTGTCACTTTGAATGTCCATCATTTCGACATCATCACAAGTAACGTTTGACAAGGTACTAAATATCGGCACTGGCAATGAGTCACTATGCAACACTGGTGATTTAGCCGACTGTATATTTGGAAAAACCCAAGTACGCTTTTTATATTTATTCATACCTTTTATATTCACGGCACAAAAGTAACAATCATCAACATGATTTGATGGCTCACACCACGTCATCGGCACCCCAAATGGAAGTCCTTTGCGTCCCCCTTGGGTCCAGTAGCGAAGTGACTCTACACAAGATTTACAAACTTTATGAGGCACCCACCATTTATCCTGCTGTCCAAGATACTTGCCAAAATATGCTTGGTATGCTTGTTTTACAAAACCGTTAATGTTTCTTTGCTGTTTTTCTTGACAGAATTTTCCACATATGTAGCAAAATTTGTCGGGATGGTTCACACAACTCTTGCGTGAAGAATTCATTGTTATTTTTAAATTTAACACCAACTTAAACGACTTAATTAACAAACTGATATAGTAGCAATTAAAAATACATTCTTTTAAAAAATTCAGACAGTGACAAAAAAGCACTTGATATCTAATAAAATAATTTTAAACTGACTGAAATGTCACTGTCAAAAAAGATTTGTGCACTCGATTTTATTTCATGGCCCGCTTAGATGCGATAAGTAAAGTCGCCGCGAAGGCAACAAATAAACACTTTTTGTTGCATAGAATAAAAGGCGTTATCGCTAACTGTAAACGAAAGTAGAGTCAATTTAAACAAACAAAATATGCAGTTAGGACTTATTGTGTTTAATGTCACTAAATTTACTACAAAAACTAATGCCGCAGAAAAAAGTTTTTTTTTTGTTCCCCAGTGTTATCTATAGTGATACGCTACGTTAAAACAGACGGAAGTATTCAAGAGCGATTTTTAGGTTTTAAGAATGTGTCCGAAAATCGTACAGCAGATGCATTATACACCGTAGTTTATAACCTTACTAAAGAAATTAATGGAGAGAAAAATTTAGTTGCTCAAAGCTATGATGGAGCTGCAGTGATGGCAGAACAATTAGGGGGTCTGCAAGCTAAAGCATTTAAAGGAAAAACTTTTCCAGAAGATGCGTTTAAATCTCTTCTTCTTCATTATGGCCAGTTCTTCGACCGAGTGTTACTGCGATCTGAACTAAAAGTGATTTACGAAACTGATGACATTAGCGCAAAAAATAACGCTAAGGAACTAATGCAATTTTTAAAAGATAAGGAGCTGGAAGATGCTAATATCGATGTGTCGGAATTGTGTGAATTAGTATTGACAATACCTGCCACAAGTTCATCAGTAGAACGCAATTTTTCAACACTTAAACGTATAAAAAATTTCGCGAGAAATTCAACGGGGCAGGAGAGACTTTCGCATACATCGCTGTTGTCCATTGAAAATAAACTTCTCCAAAATTATTATGATGACGTCATTGACGAATTTGCAAAGAATGCGAAGAATCGATTTACATTACAAATAGGTAAGATTCTAAACACTGCTTCCCTTTCTTAAAATTTCACCGCACGCCCCTGGACCCTCGTATACGTAACATTCGCACTCTTTATGTTTTACTGCATACTTAACACTTAAAAATCTATGTTCACGTCTAAACTCTGTTCTATAAGCAGCGTTCCAAAAATAATACGATTCATGTATGTCTGTACGAAAGGTAGAAAATAGTGTACACATGGCGCAATGCGCATTATTCATTATGATTTAGTGTTGTTTAATGTTGATCCATTAATTAAATGGCCCCGATGAGGAGAACATGATAGGCTGTTCCATACTTCATGTTTTAAACATTGTTATGAAGCTTGTTTATATTTTAACTTGTAAGTGTTTTGTGTTGATTATATTCACATAGTAAGCAGGTTCATTTTTAATTTTAAAAATGATTTTCTTCATTATTGCCAAAATAGTAATAAAAACCTGCCCCTTAAGGGCTCTAAATCACAGTACAAAAATATTTTTCTACGATCATTTTGATGTCAAAAGGACTGTTTGTTTAACAACAACAATTAAAGATGAAATCGCACATGATTGAAATAGTACAAAAAATCGAACAACCAAGCAAAATTAACCAAAAAGGCTATTATTTCATTGTTGAGCTTAAAAAGGAGAAAGATGATGAGGACTGAGTACACACTTATATTATGAAAAAAAAAATTTATCCTTGAAAAATATTTATTTGTCTAAATGTTTTTTACGTTATGTTCTTTTACTTTTCATATTTTACATAATAAACATAATAAACAATCCATATTTTGTATGAATTACGTCTAAAGTAAAATTGTAACTTTTTGTTATAAATTCCACACGAATCCCCTTTCCAGTTCCTCCTTAATTTAATACCTGCCTTGCATCTTTCCTGTGTGCATTTTTGGATCATACGGCAAAAAATACATCAAATTGCTATCTTGTTTTTGATATAAATGTTTCACCCCGTACATATAAACAGTTTTGTGGCGTTTTCTCAAATAAAAGCAAATGAACAAAAAATATATCTCAATGATGAAATTGTTGTCGTTATGTGTCATCATACTCTTTTTAGATGGTATCTATGGCGGTGGTGGTGATAACAGATTAGATAGTAATGTAACTTTGTAGGTCCACAGATCGTTGCCCTGTCTCAAGAAAAACAATATGGCAATGTAAATATTGAAATAAAACCTTGCATAGAGTCCCAAAATAAATGAAATGATGTTTTACAGGTTTTTCTGAATTATTAAAATCTGTTACTAAAAATCGGTAAATTTCCCTTACCCGGATTCTCTCTTGTAATAAGTCTTTTTATTTTTGAAGTAGTCAAGTGTGACCCAACCTAGTTCAATTCATAATCATTTAGTAACACATACAGGGTGACAATTTAAAAACTTGAAATGGCCATATCTTAGGAAGGAAAAGCTTAATCAAAAAAACGCTCAAAACCCTTTCTATAAAATGAAGAGGGAACAAATAAAAGCGTATTATTCGACTCTTATCTGTAAGCCCTTGGGCAGGGTGAGATACACCCCTAAAATCTTAAATAGAAAGGGGGTCGAGTGAAACATCATCTTAAAGCTCTTAAAAAATGCTTTTCAATGATACCATAGAAAGCAACTTTTCGTGAAATTCTTCTGTATTTATTAAAGGAAACAATAAATAAAAACACAGTTTTGAACGTTTTTATTTTTATTTAAGTAAGTGTTCAAAATTATTGGTATCGATATCCTCTTAAGAATTCTAAACATTTTAAACCTGGTATTTTATTTGTTTATGAATATTCGCATTTTATTATCACAATATTTACTTTAAAAGTAACTTGTACTATTAGTATTGATATTTTAACAGTTGACTTTTGGTTCAGTTTAAACGAAAAGCAGCACTTATCTTAAATAATGGTGTACAACACAGCTGAACGTGTAGAAATTCTTTTCATTTATGGTTCTCAGGATCAATGTTTCTTAAGCACAGCCCAAAGATTTAATGAAAGGCATCAAAATGTAAGTCCGGAGTATGTTCGCTAACTAGTAGCCAAATTTGAAGAAACTGGCTCTGTCGCGAATAAAAAGAGAAATCAACCGAGACTAGTTGACGAAGCAGCGCAAATTGAAGTTCTGGGGCAGTTTGCATTAATTCAACTTTATCAACTCATCAAGCAGCTGTAGCAACTGGCTTATCTCGTGAAACAATAAGAAAGGTACTTAAATTTCATAGGTTTCATCCCTATAAGCTGCGCATACTGCAAGAACTTGGTGACGACGACCCGGATAGAAGAATCCAGTTTTGTAATATAATGACAGATAGAATTACGGCAGAACCTCGACTAGTTAAAAATATTTGTTTCAGTGATGAATGTACCTTTTATTTGAATGGACATGTTAATAAGCAAAACTGTCGTTACTGGAATGACGAGAACCCACTCGTATTTAGAGAAGGGCATACCCAGGAGCCCCAGAAAATTAATGTTTGGGCTGGTATATTGGGAGACGTAATTATCGGCCCAATATTTATAGAAGGGAATTTAAATGGCGACATGTATGCTGAAATGCTACAGGGGTCTATTGAACCACTAATAGTGCGGGAATTAGAAAATCAGAGGGACATACAAGGAAATTTAGCATGAGAAGAACGCTTACTACATTTTCAACAGGATGGGGCACCTCCTCATTATGTAGTTCCCGTCAGGCAATGGTTGGATGATAATTATCCCCACCAGTGGATTAGAAGAAGAGGTCCTGTTGAATGACCACCTAGATCCCCGGACCTAACACCTCTTGACTTCTTTTTGTGGGATTACGTTAAATCTGTGGTGTTTAAAACGCAACCTGAGTCAATAGAGCAACTCAAGGACAGGATAGTTCAGGAATGCCGTGCTATGTCCAGGGAAACATTTGCAAATGTACGCGAAGAATTTGAACAAAGGCTTTATTATTGTCTTCAAAACAACGGGAACCATTTTGAACATTTAATTAAATAATTATAAAAAATTTCACAATTGTGTTTTAATTTACTGTTTTCTTTAATAAGCACAGAAGAATTTCACGAAAAACAGCTTTCTATGGTACCATTGGAAAGCATTTTTCAAGAGCTTTAAGATGATATATCACTCGATCCCCGTTTCTATTTAAGATTTTAGGGGTGTATCTCACCCTGCTCAAGGGATTTTAGATAAGGGTCGAATAATACGCTTTTATTTGTTCCCTCTTCATTTTATAGAAAGGGTTTTGAGCGTTTAAGTTTTTCCTTCCTAAGATATGGCCATTTCAAGTTTTTAATTTGTCACCCTGTATATACTGTCTTTTCACACATTTATTTTATGCACTGTTTTATTCCACCATATTGGATTCCTACCAAAATTTTACCAGTTTCTACCTATGCCACACTTGATTTTTGAGCATAATTTAAAAGAAACTGAATATGTAGTTTTTACATTGACACATACTGCCATTTTGTTCCGACATGTTGAATTCGTACCAGTTTATCTCTATATAACATTTACTTTTTCTGCAAATTTAAACTCGATTAAAAAAGAATTTTTTTACGTTCACTTTTTAAACATTTTTGTTAGGCGGATATTTTGTTTCGCCATCTTGGATTCGCACCAAAATTTTACCAGTTCGATCTCATGTCATGTTTTTTAGTAATAATTCATTTTTTATTTGTCTAGGCCTCCATTTTGTTCTGTCATATTGAATTGTTTACCAAAATGTTACACTGTGAATACTGAATAAAGATTCATTAAGTGTTCAGATCTCATGGAGTAAAGATCCCTGAAGATGCCCCGTGCAATCGAAGACAAAACGTCGGATAATAATTCCAATTTGACTCGGTCTAATCCGTTTTTCTAATTGCCCAAAACCGTAAAACTACTTGCCCGATTTACTGCAAATTTTGGTATAAAATTAATGATTATATGGAGATGACCTGGTAATATTTTGGTAAAAATCTATTATGGCGGAACAAAATGACGCCCTAGTGGAATATTAAAAAATATATTACTAAAAATCCATTTTTATTATTAATTATCTAATTTATCATTACCTAATTATCCAATTTACCTCTTTTTTGCTCAGAAATCAAATGTTACATAGGTAAAGTGTACCTAGAGTAAATTAAGACAGCGGAAAATTTAGGGTACGCTCAATTTACTACACCACGTATATCAAATAAATTTATTTTTATTCATTAATCGGTTTACAAAAGTAAGTTTAAATTTCTATCACGCCGCCTATTCTTCACAAAGAAATCGCCGACTGTTGACGCATATTTAGTTTTTATATTGTCTCAATTTACTTCAGATACACTATATGAACTAGTGAAATTTTGGCAAGAATCTAAGGTAACAAACCAAAATAGTGGCGTAATAACATATTCAAAAAATCAGCCTGAAAAAAATACTTATTACAGTGGCGTATATGGAAGTTGCTTCTGGAGGGTTTTTGAAAAAATGAAAAATTTGAACAACCAAAAAAAAAGTTTTCTCAAAAAAAGGTCATTACTTTCTTTTAGCTGAAGTAAAACGGGCTTTTTAAAAGTGCGGGACACGAAAGAAAATCGGGCGGTCCTTAAAATAAAGGTTCATAGTCTTAAGCAAGCGGAAAAGTAGAATTTGTGTACGCAAATAAATTTTATGTTATTTTATTTGTTGTAATAGTTTGCCGCTTCACCTTTAAAGTGCGCCAGCTAAGCGGTACGGAAAATTAATCGAGGATTTAGTAAATTTCGCACTGGTCCACTTCTAATTGGGATGTGCCTAGAGTCTCCACTCACTTGCCGCTAGAAGATTGTACGTATTTCCAGTGGGGCGGCTTTTACGACTGAGAGACCAAATATTTTTCACTGGTGGGTGAAATATCTATCAACTGTAAGGCAATATATGCAAGAAGGACGCAATATTGTGTATCTAGACGAAACCTGGGTAGATAATGATATGCCAGTGAACAAAGGCTGGTAAAGTGAAAGTGTTACAGGTGTTGTTCGTTGTTCAGGGAATCCGCTCTAGCAGTCGCTTTATTATAGTTCATGCTGGTTCAGAAGCCGGATTTGTTCCAGGTGCTGCTTTAGTTTTTCGCTCGGGACTAACAACTGGAGACTATCATGGACAGATGAATAGAGATAATTTTGAAAAGTGGTTGCTCCAGAAGCTTCTACCTAACATTCCTCCCAAATCAGTCGTGGTAATGGATAATGCGTCTTATCATTCTCACGTAAAAGATAAAGTCCCAACTAAATACTCTACAAAAGCTCATATGATATCGTGGCTTAAATGGAACAATCTTGTATGTGATCCAACATGGAGAAAATATCAATTATATGAAGTAATAACAGCCAACAAGCCTAGAGGAAAATAGTATAAAATTGACAGTCTTTTACGTAACCTCGGTCATACACCTTTAAGGCTGCCTCCATACATGTGCGACCTCAACCCTATTGAACTTGCATGGGCAGGAGTAAAAAAATATATTCGAGAGCGCAACACCGGTGAACTTTCAGTTAAAGATTTAAATAAAATAACATTAGAAGCGATTGACTCAATATAGGCTGAAAATTGGAAATCGTATGTTAAACATGTTCGTTTTATTGAAGATAAATACTGGGAAGTAGATGGCAAAACTGAAATGGTTATTGATGATTTAGTTATCACACTGGGATCTTCAAGTAGTGACGTCGAAACCTCATCATTTTCAGAGGAAGACAAATATTTAGAAGGAATTGAACCATTAGAATCACAGCCGTCAACCTCAGAAATGGCTTAGTTTTTTTTTCATATATTTTGTAAAATTGTTCATAAAGTTGCTGTCAATAAACTGCTTCAAAATAATTAATTTTCTGTTCAATACCGGGTGTCAAAAAATATCAAATATTGCAATTAATATTTGAAAAACTACAGAACTCATATTTTTCCAAAATTAACACATCAATGTAGTTTTAGTAGGGGAGCCAGCACTGATTCCAGTGAACAAGATTTATCAAAATTTTAGTCTATGCAGTTCGACTTTGGGCTATTCGGGTATGCCAAAAGTGACCGTTTGTCTCCGTCTGTCATATTACTTTGTACAGGGAGCGTCATTGTGAAGTACTATACAGGGCATTTCCTAATTGCGTGCTAATGTTAAAGGGGTCTTAACTTTGGAGATACAAGGTTCTAAAAAAACATTTTTTTTTAAACCTAATTTTGATGCTATTATAGATAAAAACCTATGTGAAATTTGATACACGTCTTTTATGCATAAAAGGGCATTTTTTATTAACAATCAATTTTTGAAATTTCTACCAGTGGCGTGCATATGTAATTAACCTGGGTAAATTCGTATGCTCCTTAATGCATAGAAGCATCAAATTTCATGCAGTTATCTACAATAGCATCAGAATTGAGATGAAAAAAATGTTTTCTTTTTAAACTTTACCATGCTGTATCTCAAAAGTTAAAACTTTTAACATCAGCACGCAATTACTTCACAATGACGGCCCCTGTATAAAGTAATATGACAAACGGAGACAGACGGCCACTTTTGGCATACACGAGTAGCCCAAAGTCGAACTGCATAAATTAAAATTTTGATAAATCTCGTTCACTGGAACTGATGCTGGCTGCCCTTGTAAAATCTGGACTTGTAAATCGTGTATCACTATACTGGGTGGTCCAATAATAGTAAACGTAGGCAGTAGCCCGGAAACCGTTAATGACAGAACTCAAGAAAAATATATTTATAGGTAAATCGATCAAGAAAAATCAAAATTAAATCATTTTAAAATTCGAAAGTTCGCCGTTTTTGCAACACAAAAGAGATATAGAAGACCGGTACACGAAAGAAAACAGACAAATGAGGGGTCTAGTTGCAAAAGTCACATTCTCCATTTTTTACGAAAAGTGAGCTATTAGCGCCATCTTCTAGAATAGGTTGAAATGTATGACATGGTAACATAAAATCGTGACAAAACTCACTTTATCCTATATAAATTCAGTTCTGAAAATCATGGTTCGGTGCAAAACTCACATTATCCATAACAGGTGACTGCGTAAAATAGGATAGTTGCAAAAGTAACATTCTCCCATATCAATTTGCCATGTAAAATCAAATTCTGTTGCAAAACTCACATTATCCACAGGTTATACTCGTACAGTAACGGTTGTGTTGTTGTTTGCTAATTATTACGTAAATAAGAAAATTTGTTGGTAAAAAAACAAACCCAGTGGGTCATGGAAGGTAATGTTACTCCATGCCGAGAAGGCAGTAGAACAAGGAAACCCAGGACAACCCCAGAGAACTGGAAAAGAAACAAGTTGAAAGCAAACAGGTATTTTCAAGTTTGTATTACTTTTATCTAATTTATACTTATTGGGTTATTTTTTGGTCTTGCAGGCATGTTTCAAAAAGGTTTCCCGAACTACCTGTATGTTCTCATAAAGATGGGGCACTCAAGTGCAATACATTGAAAATGCAAGAGATTCGGAGATTTCATCAGAATTTTTATAGCTCAAAAACTAAAGTTAAGCAAGATGGATTTTTGATTAAATACATCGAATTGAGACATAAAAAAAGACTGCGACCAAAAAATAATCGTTATAATGCTCCACCATTTCGATCGAAATATTTTGTGCCCAATTCGAAGATGAGCTTAGTTCCCGTTTGTTTAAAAACATTTTTACGTATTTTAAATATATCCAGGTTTCGGTTAAATATTTTGGCCAAAAGATATTACCTGTCTGGTGAGTTGCCTTCTGAAAGAAGAGGTGGTGACAGAAAAAGTGCTGAGTATGGGCCCAAGAAAGAGTGCATTATGAATTTCTTGAATAAGCTTAAATGCGTAGAGAGTCATTATTGTCGCTCTGCAGTTTCATCGCGAAAGTACTTATCATCAGAACTGAACATAAGAAAACTGCACAGGATGTATGATGGAGTTCCCGTAAAGCTTAATTTTTTCCGAAAAATTTTCAATACCGAATACAATCTTGGTTTTGGGAATCCGCGTACCGACGTGTGCTCTACATGCCTTCAGTTAGGTGAACAAATCAAAAGATGTAGAGACCTAAAGGAAAAACAAACGCTCATGACTGGACTACGTATTCATAAACTTAAAGCCAAGGCTTTTTTTGAACTTCTTAGGGAAGACAGAGAAGATCAATTAATCTTGTCGTTCGACTGTCAAAAGAATCAACCGCTCCCAAAAATTCCTGACCAGGCGACATACTATAGTCGTCAGGTGTATATTTATAATTTCACTGTGGTCAAGGGTTTTTCTAAAGGAAAAATTAACCCCGAAACTGTAACTTCGTACTGTTGGACCGAAAACCAATATTCGAAAGGATCCAACGAGATTGCATCATGTTTATACGACACCCTTAAGACTACTGATCTCACGAAGTTTAATACAATACGGCTGATGTCAGATGGCTGTGGAGGTCAAAATAAGAACTCCACTTTGGTAGGGATGCTGTGTAAGTGGCTGAGCTCTGCACCTGAACACATCAGAGAAGTAGAACTAATTTTTCCGGTAACTGGCCACAGTTACATCCCACCGGATAGAGTCTTTGGTCTTAGTGAAAAAGAGATACAGAAACGTGAAATTATTCTTTTACCTGAGGAATATCAAGAAGTTTTTTCTCATTTTGCAACAGTGAAAAATCTAGGAACAGACTGTCACAATTTTGACTGGAAAACGGCCAAGGACACAGTATTAAAATTGCCGGGGTCATGGCATTTTAAAATTAAACAATGTAAACGCATACTATTTAAAAGAACTACTTATAACGTTCTTATTCAAGGTGAGATATTCTACAAATCACTAACAGGTACATCCAAAAGCATCTGTAAAAGAGGAAAATCCATAGAGCAGATAGAACCCTCTATTATAGAAGAAAAAAATGTTCTACAACCAAACAAAAAAATTGACGTTAACTCTCTTTTATCCAAACATTATGGAAACAATTGGAGAGAAATCGAGGGTTTTCTCGATTTTTACAAGCATATTCTTGATCAAGCTGAAGAGGCAGCTGGCGAGGAAGTTGATGAAGAAAATGGAAATCTATGCGAGCCCCAAGAAGCAAGTGCTGAACCAAGAATTTGAATATTTTTTCTACATTACCTGTCACGTTCTTTTGAAATAAAATGCTTTCTTTATTTCTTGATTCCTAGTTTGTTTACTGAAAATTTTCTGCGGCAAAACTCACATTCTCCAAAATGATTTCTTGCAAAAATCACATTCTCCATAAACATGCTGCAAAACTCGCATTCTCCAAACGAAAACTCAAAATATCTCAAATTTAGTACTTTTAAACTAAGTTTGATATATAGCACTAAAAAGCTAATTTTTTTCTAGATTTTTTCCGTCAAACGTAATCTTTATTAATTTCTGACATTATCAAGCTACACGTTTTTTCCGATTTCCCAAAAATAGGTTATGGTGGAGAATGTGAGTTCTTCAACTAGACCCCTCAAATATAGATAAAGGTTCATTAAGCATAGTTAAATTTTTTAATTATCTGAAGTGCGTATAGTCAAAAAGGAGTGCCATATTATTTAAATAACGACGGGACACCACCGGTTTAAAGAGATTTCTTTTCTTGGCCGACATTCCTAAACCGATTGACTCCGCCCGGTTTTCTTTCGTGTCCCGCACTTTACTGAGCTAAACAGTGGCGTATTTAAGAGGGAGTTTGGGGCTTGGAGCGACTATTATTTAAGCTTAAATGATACGATTAGTATAAAATAGGTGCCTTTTTGTCGGAATTGGTGAGCTAACCCTCGCCCCAGGGACAGTGTTAGTGTGTTTTTAGTTATATAAAAATAAAGTAAAGACCTTTTTTTCAATTTTCGCTTGTTGAAATTTCATCGCCCCCCCCCCCCCAGAAGCAAAGGAAGAGCTAAACTACATCCCAACCAATATCTAGGACTCTACAATGAATGAAACACGTCGAAGTATATACATGTATCCATTATTTTGGCTCAACAAGACAGTTCACAATTAAGAGACGTATCGTCGGTCTGAATCGAAATAATTTAGTTGTCAACTTGTATCTAAGTCGTATTGTTAAATAGTTATTTTAAGACAAAACAAACTCTATAAATACAACCAGATTGATTGGCGTTACTTGCCACATACACACAAAGTCGAGATTCCGTCGGGCTGCCAAATTTTCCAAAGTAAAAAAAAATTACACCTTGTTTTCGTTTTTAAATCCTTTTATTTTGTTTTTTGTAATAGAAATTTATATTTATTTGAGGAGTAGACAACTGATTTTTTTTAGCGAAAAGCTCTTATTCTTACTATATTTAACTCAAGTGTTAAACCGTAACGACATCGCTAATAAGAGCTGCAACACTGCTCGCAAAATTGTACTCGGTATAATAAAAACGGTTTGCAACATTAATTCCAGCTATCGCAATTCATCTTGCTTTCTCCAAGATGAAGATAGTGTCTTCTCTGAGCGCCGTGAATGATAGCTTGCGTTATTCATAACCACTATGGACCATGAGGCCATATTACAAAAGTGTCGTCTACATATCTGAACCATGATTTTGGTTTTAGTCAGTGGCGGCTCGTGGTGTCTAAAACTGGTGAGGCGAGAAAAGGTTTGTTACTTATAATAGGTAGATGGCGCCGCAAGCAGCGCCGCAGACGAAAAATTTTTGGGCTGCCACGCCCAAATTGACTCATTTTTATGATTTGTTTTTGTCTTTTACATACCAATATCAAGATATATGCCCAATTTTTCATTAAGTAATTTTTAAAATAAAAAGTATTACATAGATATAAAAATAAAATAATAATCTTTAAGATATTGACTCAATTTTCATGTAATTCTTTTTATCCTCAGATATATGTACATATATACTCTTCTCAAAGATATATAATATACACATTTTTCATCATTGGATTTTTTTATAAAAAATATTTAAAATACTTAATCAAAATAGTCAGAATCGAGTTTAAAGTGTAATAAACCTGTAATAATCTAATATGGTGTGGACAGTAATTTTTTTATAAAAAACCAAAACTGTTTAGGCAAATAGGTATGTGGATGGTGCAGTTAAGTCACTTTTTGTAAACTAAATGAATGCGCCTGTCTTTTAAAGAAGCAAATTTCTCAATGATTTTGTCATAAAAATCACCATTACATTCAGAAAGTTTAACTAATAACTCTTTTTCTATTGCCATCTCTTTCGGCCTGTACACTTGTTAAGGGGATTGTCAAAATTAATGTCGCAAGTCGATATACTTCACAAAATACTGAAATTAATTCTAAACTATTAATTTGTTTAAGGAGTTCTTGAATATTGACTTTATAAAATTGTTCATCTCCGTAAATTATGCTTAGCTCATTTTTGAGGCGGTCTTTGTCAAACATTTTTGGATACGTTTATTCTAACGAATTTAATAGACTAATAGGGAATTCTGTGGCAAAGTCTTTGTATTTTGATGTATTAAGAAATCTCACAAATTCCAATTTGTGTAAATCTTCAAACCTCATGTTAAATTGAAAAATTATACAGCCTAAAATTTCATAAAACATATTTTTATATTTTTCCATTAAATCTGATTCGCTCATGCTACGGGTTTGTCTACTACATGGCAATCCGGTAAGTGATTTTGCTTTTTTCAAAAATGGATTTAAGGAAATTTTCAGCGCGCAGCTCATTTAATCGTTTGACGGCAATGTTCAATTGTGAAATGCAGAAATCAATTTCTAGGTTACTTAACTGAAAAACTTGAAACAGGATATCAGTAACACAAGAAATTTCTTTAAATGCAAAAGTTAAAAAAGCAAATTCAAAATCGGAATGGTCTTTTAGATACCCCTTGGCCATGTGTATAGTAACTGAGTCTAATTCTGGATTTTCAATCATGTCCTAAAAAACTAAGGTTAGTCCTTCCCAATTATTTGCAACAAAAATTAGAATTTTTGATCAAGAATACCACCTTGAATCACTTGCTTGCGGAACTCGTTTTTTTATTATTTTGTCCAATATAGATGTGCGTTTGTACTATTTATGGAAAAAAGCAGGCAAACTTTTCAAAGTTGCGAAAAAGATTCTGCTTTCCTTAATATAATTTGAACCCTGTTGTAAAATTAAATTGTGACGATGAGCAGCACAATGTGTGTACATTGCTTGTGGGGCATCTGATCTTATTCGTATTTGTAGACCGCTCAATTCTCCGGCCATAACCGCAGCTCCATCATAACATTGTGCTACTAATTTCCGTTTAAAATTTAAAGGTTCCAAGATTCTTACAATTAAGTTATAGAGTGCATTAGCTCTAGAATCCTCACTTATTATGTCAAAAAAGCCTAAAAAACGTTCTTTTATTTCGGCTAAACATTGGGCTGTTGCAACTATATCCGTCGTATCATCTACAATTAATGAGAAAAATGTAGCCTCCGATATTTCTGGTTTAATAAAGTCTCTCATATGTTCGTCAGTACAAAATATTAATTCATTTTGAATAGTTTTCGATTGTCCCGTAAATACACTTTTCTCTTTTAAATGCTTTACAAGTTCGGTGTTACGTTTAATTAAACAATTAAAAACTTCCTTAAAATTCCCTCTGTTAAAAGAAGATTCGGATTCGTCATGCCCCCTAAAAGCCAGTTCTTGTTTTCCCAGTAATATAGTCGTATCTATAAAGTATGTCAAAAGCAAGCGGTTTTTCCTAACATCTTCATTGTACAATAATTTAGATAAACGAGCATTTTCGATTAGTGCATCTTTAATTGTAGTCATATTTTGAGACAAACTTAAGGTATATATATATATATATATATATATATATATATATATATTGAATATGGTCTTTAGACCCTTCATGCATTTTAACCGCTCTAGAAAATTTTTTAAAATTAACGTATCCATCCACTTCCACAAATCCAAGTGTGTGTTTGATACCATGACGTTTGAAATGATCGTTTATATTGTCGACCGTCTTTTTTATCACTACTTAAGGTACTTATCTTCGGCATGGGTCTATCTCCGCGAAGAATTTCTTTTTTCTCATCCTCGGGACGCCTGGAAAATGCCGTTGTCAATAGTGACATAACGATATCGTGGACTGGATTCATAGTTCACACGTTTCGTTTATTTTAAATTTTATCACTAATTCATATAAACTACTCTATCAGTCTATCTACTCAATAATTAAACTAACGCAACGTCAAAAATACTTTAGATAGAGTAACACTCGGCACAGACTAAACGCGCGACATTCACGAAATAATACTATAAAACAAACACCAAATTATTGCCGAATAATCTCAATATCCACCCACTTCCCGCTCAATCTCAAACCGTTACCGGTAACAGTCAAATACGAATACCCCACACGCCCACGCAAATATCAACAAAAACAAAAACGGCTTGCATTTGGCAGCCGGATGCGCGATTGTCATTTACCGATAAATAATAATTATTTCCATTTATATTCAATTTGTGCTAACATTAAATGGCAACGTCTCAATCATTAAGCGAAGTTTTCATCGCCTCAAATGCAATAAAAAGAGATGGAATGAATCTACATATGCAACACGACCCTTTTCCCTCTTTCTCAGACTTATTAAAAATCCAAATACCATTCAAGTGTCCGAGGCACAATTGGCATTGCCGCGTATAGGTAAAGTCGAATAAAAAAGAAATGATATAAAATGTGCAAAAGGACAGGGATTTAAAAGGATCTTTATTATTATTTCTATAAACAAAGTTTACCTACGCCTATGGACCAAAATTCCCGCCCGCAATTCAGCCAAACTGGACGGAATTCCCCGTTTTATTACTCTATACATTTCTGAAACTGACTATAGTAGATTTAGAAGTGCAGCTTTAATTAAAGATGGCGTTCCATATATGATCGAAAAATTAAATTTCAAACTCAAGCTCAAAGCGTAGAGAACGTTTGACCTTTATCCTTTCCATTTATATAGAACAACAACGTATTACTGATTCGTATCAGCTTGTTATGAACAAAAACTTCTTCGCGAAATGTTTCCAGAGATATGAAGAAAGATACGTTGGAAACTCTAAAAGAGGGGTGCCATATGCCACACTATACTTTTGTTTTATTAATTTAAATTTTTTGAAATAGTCATGATTGAAAATGAGTTATCTAGATGTTATTGATTTTAATAAATAATCATTTTCACATTAGGAGAAACAGGATAGGCGGGAACATTTCCCAGTGCTGTATTTATTTATCAACCTCAAAAAATAAGGATTTTTTTTTATAAGACCCTAAATGATTTGAGGTTTGTTAGCTTAACATTAATTATTTTATGGTTATAACGATGGTTTATCGCTTGAAAGATCGTTTTATGGACGTACTTGGTCTTACCTATCTCTGTCGAGATAGATCCACCTAAAAGTATGGGTTCTGTCAAAAAAATCTTTGTTTTAATATTGATCCCGAATTGTGATCAATCCTTATAAAATGGACGCCCTACCGCGCTCTTTCTTTTAGCAAACCTAACCAATTATAAATTTTGTTTAAAAAAAAAACTAAAAAAAAGTCGTCACCTGACTCGGGATTCAAACACTCATCCATTCCATCGAAAGTCAAGGACCCTACCACTGAGCCAGGAAGCTCACTTTAATGATTCAACAAAACTTGTTTATTCTACGCCAAAATAAACGGCGAACCAGCACTTTGAACAATCTGTGTTTTGGTTAGCGGGTTCCGAGGGCGATTTAGGGTCTTTTTTGTGTATGTATACTATGTCTGGTTTTTTGGGTTAGGCTCTATCGAAATAAAAACAAAAGACTATCGGAATGTTAACCAATGAACATCAACTTCATTCTTTTAAATAAGACATCCGGTATAATATTGGAAAAAAGTTTTCACGGCTTTGGTCAGTTAAAAAATCATGATTCTTGGGATTAGACCGTGTCAAATTGGAATTACTACCCGACGTTTCGCCTTCGGTCGCGCGAGACATCTTCAAGGATCTTTACTTTACGAGATCGGAATACTGAATGAGCTTGGGGAGATCCAGGCGGGCTTTTATACCCGACTTGTGCTCTCCGAACCGTGACCCTGTGTGAAGATCGGTTTCCAGGTGTGATGTAGACTGTAACCCTATCTTTATTCAAGTTTTTGTATCTTTAAAAATTTCAATAGATTCTCTAATTTTTCGTTTATAAAATCCTGGAACCGATCCTAGAACCTTGATTTCCTTTACATTTTTAATATGGCCAGTGGTATAGTGCGGGACACGAAAGAAAACCGGGCGGAATCAATCGGTTTAGGAAGGTTGGCCAAGAAATGTCTTTAAACCAGTGGTGTTCCGTCGTTCTTTAAATAATATGGCACTCCTTTTTGACTATACGCACTTCAGATAATTAAAAAATGTAACTATGCTTAATGAGCCTTTATCTATATTTGTCTGTTTTCTTTCTATATCTCTTTTGCGTCGCAAAAACGGCGAACTTTCGAATTTTAAAATGATTTAATTTTGATTTTTGTTGATCGATTTACCTATAAATATATTTTTTTTGAGTTCTGTCATTAACGGTTCCCGGGCTACTGCCTACGTGTACTATCATTGGACCACCCAGTATAGTGACACGATTTACAAGTCTAGATTTTAATTTATGCATTCGACTTTGGGCTACTCGGGTATGCCAAAAGTGGCCGTCTGTCTCCGTTTGTCATATTACTTTATACAGGGGCCGTCATTATGGAGTACTATACAGGGCGTTTCCTAATTGCGTGCTGATTTTAAAGGGGGTGTTTTTATGTCCTAAAAGTCTTAACTTTTGAGATACAGGATGGTAAAGTTTAAAAAGAAAACATTTTTTTTTCATCCCAATTCTGATGCTATTGTAGATAACTGCATGAAATTTGATAGACGCCTTCTATGCATTAAGGAGCTTACAGATTTACCTAGGTTAATTATATACGCACGCCACTGGTAAAAATTTCAAAAATTGATCAGTCGGTTTAGGAAGGTCCGCCAAGAAATCTCTTTAAACCAGTGGTGTCCCGTGGTTCTTTAAATAATATGGCACTCCTTTTTGACTATACGCACTTCAGATAATTAAAAAATGTAACTATGCTTAATGAACCTTTATCTATATTTGTCTATTTTCTTTCGTGTACCGCCTTTCTATATCTCTTTAGCGTTGCAAAAACGGCGAACTTTCGAATTTTAAAATGATTTAATTTTGATTTTTCTTGATCGATTTACCTATAAATATATTTTTTCTTGAGTTCTGTCATTAACGGTTCCCGGGCTACTGCCTAACGTCTACTATTATTGGACCACCCAGTATAGTGATACACGATTTACAAGTCCAGATTTTACAAGGGCAGCCAGCATCAGATCCAGTGAACGAGATTTATCAAAATTTTAAGTTATGCATTCGACTTTGGGCTACTCGGGTATGCCAAAAGTGGCCGTCTGTCTCCGTTTGTCATATTACTTTATACAGGGGCCGTCATTGTGGAGTACTATACAGGGCGTTTCCTAATTGCGTGCTGATTTTAAAGGGGGTGTTTTTATGTCCTACAAGTCTTAACTTTTGCGATACAGGATGGTAAAGTTTAAAAAGAAAACATTTTTTTTTCATCCCAATTCTGATGCTATGCATGAAATTTGATAGACGCCTTCTATGCATTAAGGAGCTTACAGATTTACCTAGGTTAATTATATACGCACGCCACTGGTAGAAATTTCAAAAATTGATCAGTCGTGGTTCTTTAAATAATATGGCACTCCTTTTTGACTATACGCACTTCGGATAATTAAAAAATGTAACTATGCTTAATGAACCTTTATCTATATTTGTCTATTTTCTTTCGTGTACCGCATATCAGCACGCAATTGGAAAACGCCCTGTATAGTACTTCACAATGACGCCCCCTGTACAAAGTAATATGACAGACGGAGACAAACGGTCACTTTTGGCATACCCGAATAGCCCAAAGTCGAACTGCATAAGTTAAAATTTTGATAAATCTTGTTCACTGGAATCAGTGCTGGCTCCACTGCTATAACTACATTGATGTGTTAATGTTGGAAAAATATGAGTTCTGTAGTTTTTCAAATATTAATTGCAATATTAGATTGAACAGAAAATTAATTATTTTGAAGCAGTTTATTGACAGCTACTTTAAGAGATTCTCTACAAAGCTGGAATTGGGAAGTCTTTTATAAGGCAGAGTCTGTCGAGTCTATGGCAAATTTGCTTTTAACGAAATGTAGCTCTTTAATTCTTAAACTTTTCCCACTAAGAACAGTCAATGTCCCTAACTCACCTGTTAAATGGTTTAATAACGACCTTAAGGTTAAGAGACAGAATCTCTCCACGGTTAAGTTTATTAGTGATGGGTCATCTAATCCTTTATATAAACGCCTTTAGAAGGTTTTACATACCCAATACAAAAAGTCTATTGTCTGTGCTAAAAGAGAGGCATATGACAGTTACATTGAAAAATCTGAAAATAAAAGTAAATGTCTCTGGAAAATAATTAATCACGAAAAAAACCAACAAAAATTTAATCAAAGCAGTAGTAATTTGTCAGCAGATGATTTCAGTATTTTTTTTTGTATCTGTTGCATCTGAAATCATTAGAAATCTTTCTATTAATCCTGACTCTCAGGAAACGTTAATAAATAATATTCCTGTGACGCCTGGTTCTTTTGTACTTCTCCCTGTACTGGAAAGTGAGGTCAGCAATGCCATCATACATCTAAAAAAATCAAATAGCCTTGATATATATAATTTAAGTAATAACATTCTTAAGGAAATCAGCTCAATTTTGGTTGGCCCGCTAACACATCTCTTCAATATGTGTATATGTCAAGGTAAATTTCCAAATTGCTGAAAGAAGTCAAGAGTTGTCCCATTATTTAAAAAAGGCGATGTTAACTCTCCTGAGAATTATCGCCCCATTTCTATTGTTCCGCTAGTTGGAAAAGTCTTTGAAATTATTATAAAACAAAGATTAAATAAATACTTTGAACACCATAAAATGTTGAATGATTCTCAATTTGAATTTCGAGAGGGGCACTCTACTGTTCAGGCAGTCGCTAAGGTTGTTGAGGGTATAGTCGAGGGTCTTGAAAGGGGGCAGCATATGGGCCTTACCCTGTGTGATCTTAGCAAGGCCTTCGACTGTGTTTCACATCAACTCTTGCTTTTGAAGCTATCTAGGTATGGCATTAGGGGATTGCCACTTGATTTATTGAGCTCTTATTTGACAGATAGAACCCAATGTGTATCTGTTGGCGAGGACATGTCTAGTTTGCATGGTGTGGGTAGTGGGGTGCCTCAGGGCTCTGTCCTGGGGCCCCTACTGTTTATAGTATACATTAATGATTTATTTTTGCATTTGTTACCTGACATGTGTGTATGCTATGCGGACGACACCTCTCTGATGTCTGATGCCGACAAAAGGGAGCGTTTGAATGCAAAGATGCTTGAAATTAAGGACAGGGTCGATGTTTGGTTCACCCAGAATAATTTAAAGCTTAACATGAATAAAACCCAGGAAATAACTTTCTCAACTAAAACAAATGATGCACCTAGTACAAGTGTTAAAGTGTTGGGCTTGATAATTGACAATAGGCTTAACTGGAATTCTCACATTTTGGGTTTAAAGGCCAAGCTTGCTTCTTCTGTGTTTGTGGTGAGGAGACTGAGAGATTTGGTGAGCCGGTCTTCACTTTTAACTGTGTATTACTCTTTGTTTCACTCTCATATTTCATATGGAGTTCACCTATGGGGAAATTCCTCAAACGCCTTGTCTATATTTAGGTTGCAGAAGAAGGTTGTCCGAATAATTGCAAAGGCCGGCTACCGGGATCACTGCAAATCACACTTTATAAATTTTGAAATTATGACTGTACCATCACTATATATTTATTATCAGCTATTGGAAATTCATAAAAATAAAGATAATTTTCAATTTAATTCTTCATATCATAATTACAAAACTCGTACCGCCAATTTAATTAGACCTCCTAGATATAGACTAGATAAAACCTACAAAAACTCTTTAAACATTTCTCTATATAATATTTTACCACGTTCTATTACGGATTCTATTTTAGGTAGGTTTAAATCAATTTTGAAAAAATTTCTTATAAAAAATGCGTTTTACTCGGTGAGTGATTACATGCACACCCTCTCCAGTGATTGTGCTTCAATAGAGACGTTAGTTTCTTAAATGTTTTAAGTTTGTTCGTTTAACCTACATGTTTTTATTTTTACTGTTATGTAATTTACCATTTATTTTTTATTGAACAAATGACGTGCTACAATTGTAAATTTTTTGTATCAAAATGTAGTCAAATAAAATTTATCTTATCTTATCGTATCTTATCTTATGAACAATTTTACAAAATATATGAAAAAAAAACTAAGCCATTTTTGAGGTTGACGGCTGTGACTCTAATGGTTCGATTCCTTCTAAATCGTTGTCTTCCTCTGAAAATGATGAGGTTTCATCATCACTACTTGAAGATCCCAGTGTAATAACTAAATCATCAATAACCGTTTCAATTTTGCCATCTACTTCGCAGTATTTATCTTCAATAGAACGAACATGTTTAACATAAGATTTCCAATTTTCAGCCGATATTGAGCCAATCGCTTCTAATTATTCTTGTAGTTATTTTATTTAAATCTTTAATTGAAAGTTTCCGGTGTTGCGCTCTCGAATATATTTTTTTACTCCTGTCCATGCAAGTTCAATAGGGTTGAGGTCACACATGTATGGAGGCAGCCTTAAAGGTGTATGACCGAGGTTACGTAAAAGACCGTCGATTTTATAGCTTTTTTCTCTAGACTTGTTGGCTGATATTACTTCATATAATTGATATTTTCTCGATGTTGGATCATATACAAGATTGTTCGATTCAAGCCACGATATCATATCAGCTTTTGTAGAGTATTTAGTTGGCACTTCTACGTGAGAATGATAAAAGGCATTATCCATTACCACGACTGATTTGGGAGGAATGTTAGGTAGAAGCTTCTCGAGCAACCACTTTTCAAAATTATCTCTATTCATCTGTCCATGATAGTGTCCAGTTGTTGGTCCCGAGCGAAAAACTAAAGCAGCACCTGGAACAAATTTGAACCAGCATGAACTATAATAAAGCGACTACTAGAGCGGATTCCCTGAACAACACCTGTAACACTTTCACTTTGCCAGCATTTGTTCACTGTCACATCATTATCTACCCAGGTTTCGTCTAGATACACAATATTGCGTCCTTCTTGCCTATATTGCCTTACAGTTGATAGATATTTCACCCGCCAGTGAAAAATATTTGGTCTCTCAATGAGCAATTTCCGATTATTTTGGCACTTGCGCCAAACAAAACCATTTGATCGTAAAAACCGATTTGAAGTTTTATACCCGTAAGGAAAATCTATTTTGTTCTTTACAGCACGAAGTAGGGGTTTGCAGGTCGAAAACTTCTTCAAGTTTATATGAAAATCTGAAAATCACCATCGTCGCGTTCTGTCTTTTTTTTAGATTTTGAAGTTGAACATGACGATCATTATGTTCTCTTTGAATTTTTCTTACACTACATTCCGAAACACCACTGTAAAATAGCCCGTTTTTCGATTTTGAATTGGAATAGTCAAACTATTATTTTCAGCTTCTCTAGTACAGGCCTCTATAACGCTAGCAATAACTTCACGTGCACCGCTTCGAATTGTTTTTCCTCTTTTGCTCGCCACCGTTACTTCGAAATGATAATTCAAATTCAACGCAACGCATTTATATAGAAATGAAAACAAATGCTCGAAATGTATAGGCGCCACTGGAATAGCTAGAACCGTCTAGCGGCAAGTGCATGGAGACTCTAGGCACATCCCAATTACAAGTGGACCAGTGCGAAATTTACTAAATCCTCGATTAATTTTCCGTACCGCTTAGCTGGCGTACTTTATAGGTGAAGCGGCAAACTATTACAACAAATAAAATAACATAAAATTTATTTGCGTACACAAATTTTACTTTTCCGCTTGCTTAAAACTATGAACCTTTATTTTAAGGACCGCCCGGTTTTCTTTCGTGTCCCGCACTTTATGCTGGTGTTCAGCTTACTCTTTGGTTAATTTTCCGATCGTCTGTTGTTCGTTTTTATTATAAATTGTAACGGTTCCGATAAAGCCCGAAAACTTTTGTATTTTTAATAACTCATATAATAAATACTCTAGGTACCGTTTAAAATATAATCAAACACCCTTTGTTCATGTAGTTGACTATATTTTAACAGCCCTTATTATGAGATATTGTTGGAAAAATTCGTAGCCTAGAAAATATAATGATGTTATTTTCTTTTTTTTTTTCAATTTTCAAATCCAATTTAAAGTCTTTCCAAATAAAATCAAATCATTAAAATAAATTTTCCATTTATTTCAGAGTGAGTCAATGAGTCCGAATAATGAAGAGGCCACCAGTCAGGACATGAGCCAAAGCGGTGGGGAGGCTTCGAACAGTGGCGTGTCAGATTACAGCGGCGGGCCGCCTGTATTCAACATGGTCTATCCCGGTTACTATGTCAGTGGAGCTTGTACCCCAAATGGTAAGAACTTTCGTTAATGAATTTTGAAATTTTCCCAGTGACGTGCGAATCGACTGAATACTTTCTGTTTTTATAACACAAAAATAATGTCACAATTACCAAAAACAGGCAGATACTGCTGCTGTTCCGAAATGTGAAGCACCTGTTTGGAAAACACAGAACGAAAGCTTTCGTTGCTATGTTCAATTATGAAATGAAGAGTCTTTGGATTAGGCTATGTCAAAAATCGAATCACTTTCCGATGTTTCGCCTTCGATTGCACGCAACATCTGGGATATTTACTTCACATGATCGGAACTCTGCATCAAAAAGACTTAAGACGGCTGTTTATAGTCGATCCGTGTTCACTACGTATGATGTAAAATGAAAGCAATCCTACACCGAATCACAGTTCTGTGAACACAGCTCGACTAGAAATAGGCGAGGTCTCTCCGAACTCATTCATCAGTGTTCTGATATCGCGAAGCACAAATCCCTGAAGATGCCTTGTGTATTCGAAGGCGAAACGTCGGAAAGCGATTCCGTTTTGACACGGTCCAAGAACCATGATTTCTTAATTCATCTGCTTGGAAATTTCGGAAATATTTGAATTTTATGGTAATTTTTTGGACATTTCCTGAGCTGCGTAGTCAGTTATTAACCTGACCGGAAAGAACATAGCCGTGGCAGGCACACACTCGCATACATTTTACGATCCAGAAAAATTATCTAATAATAGGCGATCTAAAGGTGTCGCTAATTTGTTTACTGGATGGTGATTAGCGCGATCACGTGATGGGTGCTACTATTAAAGGTGTTTCGAGAATACTTTGGCACCCAGTCAAAATACTTCCCATGCCTGAGTGCGTTACTCTTTCTTGCAGGAAATGGGGTCAATTTAACGAACAATTATCGGAATTATTCAGCATTCCTCTCTTTAAAACTGTCAGACTTAAGGTTTGGCACGAGCTTATTATACAGAGTGTCATTAAATAAGTGTCCGAAATTTCACGGGCGTATAGTAGGTCTAAACAAAAAAGTGTTATGAGCATAGGTCCGGACATGCTTCGTTTTCAAGATGATATTTTTATGTTTTACATACCGTGAATTTTTCTAAAGATAATTTATTTAATTATTGTTAAATGTCAAAACATAAGAGTCCGAAATTTCAATAAAAATTTATAATAAAAAAAAAATTTGTATGAACATAGGTCCAATAATGCTTCTTTGGCACACGATATACGCTGACCAATGTCCAATGTATAGTAAGTTTTTGAAATATCTACAGGGTGTTACTTTTTTCCGGGGCGTTACCCTATTGACTCCCTCGGACTTTTTATTACTAAGTCACTGGCGGTTTCCAATTAGAAAATCAGATTTTCCGTTCTGTTCTCGAACTCTTTGAGGTCTTGCTTTAATTCGATACCTTCTTCCGTTTACAATCAAAATAATTTAATACAGCAATTTTATTTTTCCCTAACTGACAGCTTTAACTAAAATTTAAACTTACTTACAGTTAGCTTAACCTTGACGAACAGCATTTTTAGTATGACATTATCTTAAATTGCGGAGATGAAGATATCTTTTTTATCAATTTTACCAAATTAAAACTTTATAATGAAAATGAAACCAACACGATTCACAAAGCTAAAATTAAATTAATGCTGAGCAATCAGCATCACAAGAGATGTTGGATATTTCCACCATTCATATCTAAACATTTTCGAGCATTTCTATTCCAATTGAATCGAACACGTCGAAATATCACAGGCATATGGAACGCCGTTTTACTTTTTAGTCATACGCGTCTTTGTTACCAAATTTAATTGCAAAACATATAAATGATGCTACCTAATTAAAAAATAAATCAGAATTCAATGGCCGATTCAAATTATAAACTTTTGATCAACAACAGAATCAGACACTATCACTAACCGAGAAAATAAGTGTTACTTCACAGATTGTTTTGTAATCTGTGACAATAGCTTGTACAAATTTATTTAAAACTAAAATCTTTCAAAAAAGTGTTGAAAGTAGTTTGCCGAACCATCGGCGTCGCACGTCATGCGAATACTATTTTTTACATAAGGCCCGCCACTGCCTCAAGCCCCGCCGTCGCGTCGACCGTGGCCCCAGCACAGAGCTTGCGCGTCATGTTTTTGCGAGGATTTAATGATTGAAATGCAAAGGCCACAACGCGTAAGGCTCAAATGTGGTGGGGGGCCCGCGAGACATCAGCGAGCGAAACAAAAAACTGAGGATCTTTTCTTTTTTTTGTTATTATGTAAATTTTCAGTTGCGACCGAAAGGCCCCAAAATACGTAAAACCCATTGACCGTTTTTTTGTCATCGCAAATCTTCGCCTCGTCCAGGTGAGCCCCAAACCATCGTAAGTAGTTAATTCGGCCTTGTTGCTTCTAGAAAAGCAGCCTTTATAACGCAACATACGAGTCCCCTTTTAATACTCATTGTTTATAAAATTATGATTAACACCACGATACACTTACAATGGTATGCCTACGTCCGTCTCTTCAGCTTTCAGCAAGAAAATAAAATTGAAGTTTACAAATATCAGATTATCTAAAGTGCTCATCGTGAGGATTCGTGAAATTTATTTTGATTAAAATAATTAATTAATTTAAAACAAAAGTTAAGAATGCTGCAAGTAAAATAATTACAGGGGAAACTTCCATTCATATTTTATAACATTTGTTACTTGAGTTGCTGCACTAGCCGTCTATTGACATTTTTAGTTTTTACTTGCAATTAAAAAATACAAACCAGGTTCAGAAGTCCCTATACAGGTAGCTAAAACCATATTGTTCTATTATTATAGTAAATATATCCCAAATTACCATTTTTTAAATTTATCTTAACAGCTTGACGGTAAGCAACATCCACATTTTTGAAAATGTATTATTTTGGAAATTTGAAATATCTTATATCTGTCACTTTTTGTTTTCGTTTTTCGATTATAATTTCAATCTGGGTTTCTACTGCCTGCAACTGCACAGGTAGGACGTAATAAACAGTATTGAAAGTAAAATTTATAGATTCAAAATAATTAGTTTAATAATTATAAAAACATTTTATTGAAGCGTAAATTCTACAAACGTTTTCAAACGACAATGCATTACGGCCTATTTGACTCTCAAACGCTGTACATCAATGTACTCGTACTTGCGCGTGAAAGACGAGTTTGAATTCGGTCCGTATCATCATCTTTTATTGCACACATGATATTAAAAATTCAGCAAGCAAGATTATTAGAATGCAATCCAATGTTAGCGCAATACGCAAACCAACGAAGTCGGCTGGCTCATACTTCAGAACACAGAATACCAGACCAGCGGGGCTCCAGAATTTTACAAAACTTTTTTGGCTCTTTCATATAACGACACACTCGCAAATTAATTTGAGTTATCGAACGCACTCACGATAGTGTGGACTCGCTTCTTATTTCGGCGCCTGTTATTACAGCAAAGGTTAAATGGGGAAAGTTTTAGAGGAAACTTATTGCATTCGATATCCGGCTTCAGATTTACGATCGATCAATTGTTTTTGGAAATATCGGGGAAAAACCGAAAATGGCGGATTTCGTTTTTGGCCATTATGTCCAGAACGGTAAATTTGATAGCTGCCAAAATGTGACATTATTCGGACACATTTTTAAGACAAATAAGATGGCGTATACGACACGTCTTCATTGTTTTTTCTTAACCCGCAACCCGCCTCAGCTTTCATTTTTCTTATGGCCGCCATATTGGATTTTTCGATTTTTGGAAAGAGCCTAAAATTTCCAGTCTAGTGATATCTCACAAGTGTATTAAAGTTTTTAGTATCATCGAAATATTACACTTCGTAAAGTTAGGTTTCAGTTTTTTCTAGGGAGGCCATGATTTAAACTAATGTTATGTCTCAATGCTTTTCTAAGGAGGCCATGATTTATCTGTAACAAAATTGGATTTTGACTTTGACGTTAAGTTAAATAGTTGAAAGTATCAAAGCTGTGTTTTAATAAGTAGTAGGTACGCTGTTATCCCAATAAAATCATAAATCTGACACATAAATTGTCAAAACCTATAGAAAATGGCCGGCATTCCCTATTCAAATAAAGAAAAGGTTGACATATTAGCTCTGTACTTTCAACCATACAGAAACTCCGACGTTACGCTAGCAAGGTATTTGGAGATGAACCCCGAAAAAAACCCAATTCAGGAAAATCATAGTTAATTTAATTAACCATGGTGCCTTCGAACAACCTAGAAGCGGATACAATAATAACAATGAAAATCGAGACAGAAACATTTTACAAGCTATTAAAGAACACCTTAGTGCATCGGTAAGAACTGTAGAACAGGAAACTAATGTGCCACAATCAACAGTACAGAGAGTTTTAAAAAAAAGAGTAAGTACCATCCATACAAACCCATAATAGTACAAGGACTTAAGGAAACTGATTTTCCAAGACGACTACAGTTCTGTCAGTGATACTAGGAGATGTAATGAAAATCCTGATTTTGTAAATCATGTCTTGTGGTCCGATGAGAGCAGGTTCACGAATTGTGGAGTCTTTAATAGACACAACCGTCATCATTGGGCTGTGCAAAATCCTCACGAAGTGGCAGAGAGACGTCTACAGATCAGATTTGGAAGTAACGTTTGGTGTGGGATCATTGGTAAGTTAATCTAACCAATCTTTTTTAAATAGGCACCAAATGATGGTCAAATAATAATTTTTTTTTTTTTCAATCATTTTGTATTGTAGTTTCGAAGAACCTATAAAAATAGAATTGGGTTCTATAAATTTATTAACACTTTATCTAAATTTTCTGCAGATTTAGCTAATTCTCTAAAATTATTTTGATTGTCTGAATTTAATAATGTATTATTACCCGGGAAGCCCAGTTCTTCCGTTATGAAAAAAATACCATATTAATCAAATGTCGAATTATTTTTCGATTTTCATTATGATTTATAGAAAGGCGTTCAGCTGTATTTCCGAATAATTTAAATTTTAAAGCGCAAGGGGTTTGTTCTTTTGATATTTCATGTTTTATTAAGGCACGGTGTACTTCTTTAAGATTATTATATCTCTGAAATAAATTGATTTAGTATTTCCGAAATTAATATGCAATACCAAGAAAATAATTTATTACGGCTATTACTTCCCGCTAACCAAATATGTTTTTCTTTTTCATAATAAGGCTGAATAGGTTTCAACTGTATACAAGCTCATTCATTACGGGATGTTTCGATAATTATTTTTGGAAAGAAAATATCTACTTTTTAATAAAGATAATTTTCCCTTTATAATTTATAGTTTCTAGTACCACCCGGCCGACCCTGCCGCCCTTGACTGTTGGGCACCTATTTATAAATTATTAATTATTTCAAGAAATCGACTTATTGGACCATTTTTGTTTGACTACAACCTAAACGTGCAGAGGTGCCTAGAGCTTTTGCGAAACCAGGTTGTACCAGCCTTACCAGCTATTCTAACGGAAGATGAATTAAGAAGAACTTGGTTTCAACAAGACGGATGTCCGGCTCACAATACCATTCAAGTCAGGAACTTCTTAAGAGAGCAGTTTGACGAAAGAATAATTTCTTTAAATGGTCGAATATCTTGGCCTCCTAGATCCCCTGACCTGTCGCCCTTGGATTTCTACCTCTGGGGTCACACGAAGAATGAAATCTATGAATTTGATCCCCCCGTGACTATAGAAATCCTGAGACAAAGAGTTCTGGACACATTTAGAAATATTAACCGAAATACACTTACCAGTAGTTTACAAAGTAGTAAACGCTCATTTAGATTTTTAAGTCGTTATTGACGTTCATGTTGTATTGAAAATTCAATGCGTTCAATACATTACTTATTAATGTAATTTTGTGACAAAAGTCATGGCCTCGTTTAAAAGCATTGAAACCTAATTTACGAAGTGTGATATTTTGATGACACTAAAATCTTTAATGCCCTTGTGAAATATCACTAGACTGGAAATTTTAGGCTCTTTCCAAAAATCGAAAAATCCAATAGGGCGGTCATAAGAAAAATGCGTTGTTGGCGTTGAGGCGGGTTGCCGGTTAACAAAAAACAATGAAGACGTGTCGTATACGCCATCTTATTTGTCTTAAAAATGTGTCCCAATAGTGTCACATTTTGACAGCTGTCAAATTTACCGTTCTGGATATACTGGCGAAAAACGAAATCCGTCATTTTCAGTTTTTCGCCGATATTTCCCAAACTTATTGATCGATCGTAAATCTCAAGCCAGTTATCGAATGCAATAAGTTTCCTCTAAAACTTTCCCCATTTAACCTTTGCTGTAGGTATAATAGGAGCCGAGATCCCTATATAGAGAAGCGAATCTGGGACACACTGTATTTCTTTTGCGAGGCTATAGATGGCGAAACTTCCGATAATAAAAATGCATTCGAGGGGCTTATATTCAATCGAAATTGATATCAATGGAAATTGGTTTCAATGAAAAAAGATAATCATAGAAATTGCTGTAAATGAAAATACCATTCATAAAAATTGATAATCGGTTATATTGTTTCCCACAGAATACTACAAAGGTATTCGTTAAATATTTGATAAATATTGGTATCAACAAATTTGTAAGTAATAAAATTATATTATAATAAAAAAAAGGCATTTTGATTATAATAATATGATGAAAATTGAATTAATTTTGTAAAGACCCTTCCAAATATCCTGACCTACATTTTAATAGTTAAATCAAATTAATTGATTGTTAAAAATCTATATGAAGGCTTTATCTTTGAATGTTCCAAGGATTCAGTTAAAATTACATTTTTATTGTAATATTATAAAATAAATTGCCATAATGAAGTCCCATTCAATTTAAATTAATACCGAGCATATATCAGACTAAAAAGTTTCATACTGGCATGTCTCTAATAGCCTCGCATCCTTGAATAATACACTGCTGTAGTTAATTTTCACCAACAGTAGGCACAGCGTATACCAGACTTTTTAAATGTCCACAAATCTAAAAGTCCAAGGAGTGTAAATCTGGCGAACGAGCTGGCCAAGCCACTGCACCACAACGTCCGATCCACCTTTTTCAAAATTTATATTCAGGTGCTCCCGAACATCAACGAAAAAATAGGCAACTCATCTTTTAAAAAATTTAAATATTCTTCTCCGCTCAAGCTAAAATAATTTTAAAGTGGCCCATTTTTTAAAATTAACTATTAATGAATTAATTTACACTTTCCCATAATAATTGCAATTTCTTTATCGTATATTCTCTTTCAGATTTGGTGAACGATCACCATTGTCCAGCAGAACCAATAAAAAAACTGAAGAAACGCAGGGAACGCAAATCGTCAAAAACAGTACCGGGAGATTCCTCGGAGTACACGGACGAAAACTCCGAAGATGACCGATCCTCCGAAAACACTCCTTTGCAT
The DNA here is from genome assembly GCA_030620095.1 of Kuschelorhynchus macadamiae. Classification (NCBI taxonomy): domain Eukaryota; kingdom Metazoa; phylum Arthropoda; class Insecta; order Coleoptera; family Curculionidae; genus Kuschelorhynchus; species Kuschelorhynchus macadamiae. The sequence continues at coordinate 230,144 of JAUTXW010002537.1, forward strand.
CGCGTTCGTATACCGGAACATAACCCCCCGGAAACTACTTCTAGAGTGGAGACATCACCATCAGAAGAATCTAACGAAAACGTTGCTGAAAATCAACCAAATCAAGTTCAAACTGTTGAAAATGGTACAAGCGAAGAAACCTCTAAGACTGCCCCTGAAAATTCTACAAACAATACAAATAATTCCCCTGATCATTTATCTCCAAGCGGTTGTGCCGACGAAAAGACTGAACATAACGAAGAACCACATCATGCTAACCAGGCTCAACCCCACAACACAGACCCCCAAAAAACGTTCGTGCTTAAACCAGACGCGGAGGAATTCGTACCTCGAATCTATCAAGCCTTGGGACCTCCTCCCCACATCAAGATGATCCCCTCTAACTTCGTGCCGATTCCTTTGGTACCCATAGGAGATTTCGGATCTCAAAACTTTGCCCCTCATCCAGCATTTATCCCCCCAGCAGCTATTCCGATCAACTTCATTCCCCATCATTTGGGACAGAAAATGTTCCCACCCAGTCCCGGTTTCGTCAGTTATCCGCCTCCTATTGTCCACGAAGCGAAAATCGAAGAAAAAGTCGAGCAAAATGAAGACATTGTTGTTAGCGAAGAAAAAGAAAGCACCGCGACTCCATCCCATACACCGGTCGTGGAGGATAGCAAACCTCAATTGCACAGTAAAACTATTGACATCGCTACGGTCGTTTCTAAGTTAGAGGCAGTGAAGCAGCAGGAGAGGCAAGAGACTAATACCACAGAACACGTCATATCTGTACCTGTTGTGAATGAGAGCAAACCCTTCAGAGGTAATCCGAGGTTTTCGAAACAGCACAACTTTAAGAGGAACTATTATAATAAGTATAGGAACTCTCCTGTACGAAGCGGAGATGCTCCGCTTCAAATTCAGAATGAGGATCCCAGTCCTAGCATTCAAGGCAGTCCAAACCACTTCAGACAGTCGCCTATTAGAAATGCCAATGCCCCACATCACGTTCAAGGCCCCAGTGATTCCCACTCCAGAGTAAATTATCGCCATTCTCCGTTACGTTACGTAGAATCCTCCCAGCAGAACAAAAACGTTGAGATTGTCCAAAAATCGATAACAAATGGCATCGAAATTTCCGCTTCCGATAATAGTGTCCAGGGTCCAGCTTTAGATTCTAAACAGGTGAGAACCAGCCCGGAAAAATTCCCGAAAAGAAACTGGAAACCTGTGGGTTACCAGAACGGCTATCAAAACAACCACCCAAGCCCTAAAATAATGCCCAACTATCAGAACGGCCAAGGGTACCAGAAATCGACTGTTAACGGGACAGGGAAAACGTATACCAATGGTCACGTAAGCTTTAACAAAAATTATTCTGAATCATTGAGAAAACCTCAACAATTAACATCAGAAACACTGGAAACTCTCAGAAGTAGTGTTTCACCTGTGAAAATCATCGGCCCTCCTGAAGAACTTAAAGGGGAACAATCCAAACCCAAATCCAGCAACCAGTGGATATCCGTCTCAAATAGAAAAAAGAAGAAAAATAAAAACCTTGAAGAGTTGGAAACAGATGCCAACGAAGAAGTATTGGATGACTCCTCAGATCAATTTGAAACTTACGATGTAAATCAGCTTGTAGATGTTGTGCCTCCTTCTTTGCTCGAAGACAAGATGTCTCAAACAGAAGAAAAACGAATTGGAGACATTTTAACTAGCATAGCGCAAAGTGAAGCTTCTGAAACATTGACTAATGGACAAGTGACGCCTACAAATATCCCTGAAGTTAGCGATATTGAAAAAGAGATCAGAGTCAAAATAGAAGAAGAAATACAGCCTTCAAATGTCAGAAATGATGCAATAGTTAAAGAGGAAGATACGCTTGTCGCTAAAGATACAGTCTCTACAAGTGACCCAGCTTCGGCCGAAATTGCAGAAGAAGAGGCGTTTAAGCCAAAGAAACGATCGAAAAAAGGTACTCAGAAGCCTCTTATGAAAAAAGTTATCATCACAGACATCTTCAACGATGAGGACATAACTCCTATTGAGGTGAAGACCCCTGTGAAGAAAATCGTGAGAAAAATTGAAGAGATCAAGCCTGTAATCAGTGAAGTGCAGGCTCCAATAGTTGCTGTTAATTCAGAACCTTTACCAGTTAAAGATTCTACGCCAGAACCCCTCGAAGCAGAGCAGCCCGAAAAGAAATCGAAAAAGAAGAAGAAAAACAAGAGCGCTAAACCAACGTCCAATGGCAGCGGCACTGTGTCCGACGAATCTTACGATGTATTGCTGGAAAACAGCCTCGCAGGGAAAACGCTTGAAAAAACTAACGAGGAGATATCTCTAGAACTCGACAAGCTGATCCAAAAAGGCATGTACAGTTCGCTACAAGAGAAAATTAAATCTATAAACGTGAAGCCCGAATCAGATGGCTTCTTTAAAATTATGGGTTCCGCAGTGGCGCCACCTACTGCAGAGAAAGCATCAGCGGCGGCAGCGACTCCGTTAAAGGCCCCAGACTTTAATAGAATATTCCAGAGCACGAGGCAGTTCCTCAAACCGAACATGGTAAGTGTAGAGCACGATAGTACAGATAATAAAGTAGATGTTGATGATATTGATGATAAAGATACTAAATCCTCTTCTTCTACTGCAGACGCTGCCGATTCGCTCGCTGGACTTCTAGACGGTGCCTCAGAAGTCCCGAAGGCTCCCGTTGATCCCGAGACCCCAGCGGAGGAGGAAATCCAGGCCGATAAGAAACTCTATCCCATCACGCAGGCCGTGAAGGAGTGGATGAGCAAAACTAGGGAGGTCACTCCGGAGGTGGAGATTCTTAAGAGCCCCTCAACCATCCAAAAGGAATTCGGCAATAGCGAGAACGGCGTAAACGATGATCACCCGGACTCAGATATGGAAGACGAGGAGGTCACTCTGTTTTCATCCGAGGAAACGTTGACGTTGACTCAGGAACAGCCCGATTTGCTGGAGTATTGGGAGAACGACTTGTCGGTTGTTTCAAAAGACTGTGATTTATCGAAGAACATTGTTGCCGATGATGTTGGCAGAGTATGCGCTGTCGGTAAAACTTGTGATAAATGTCGGACTGATAGTATAATGGAGGGCGAGGAGGAAATCGAGGTGTACGAGAGTAAGTACGGAAAAAACGAGGCGTTTTTGCACCTCCAAAACGAAATGAGGGAAAAGCAAAAAGACCAGCCCCGTCCGGGTCACTTGCCTTATCGCGCCGTGTGTTGCAGCTTACAGTGATGTTGCGGTATTATCGAGATATTATTTAAATGTATATTTTTTGTTAACGTTTTTATTACCATCTTTATTATAATCCTTGCAGCCTCACAATTTTTAACGTTTCATGTTTGTAATGTAATACGAGACACGGACCGCTACTAAATTGATTCACCCTGTATACTTACGGAACTGTAACCCCTAGATAGACCTCGTCTATGGTCGTGGGATTAGTATTGCGCCGTTGCCAATTCGTCTTCTGTACAAAACGAAAATTTAATTTTATAAACTTTAGGAAATTAAAGTATATAAAATGTACATAAAAACGAATAAAGAATATGATTCAAACAAATAAACGAAAACGCTATGTTAGTGAAATTAATAAAATGTCTATCTAGAAAGATAGATAATTTTAATAATTATAATAAAAGTACACATCAGAAATAAAGACTTAAATACAATAAAATAATGTTTATGCCGATGGTTTGTCAAAATTATTTGCTTCAAAATTATGATAAATGTTAAATGTAGCAAATTATCAATGTATTTATGCTCACGATACTTTACTAAATATGTAGTCATTTAAAGCTTACCTCTTATGCCATGATTTTGCTTTAGAACTATTGAAGCAGTGTTTTGACAGTCCATCTATTTGTTATTTATATTCATAAGAAAAATATTATGGTATGTCAAACAAGACGATTTAAATTCCAAAATGGATGCACTAAAACAAAAGACTAATACAATGAATTCTAGACTTCGTAACTGGAACGGCCATGTTGATCTACAAAGCGAGAAAAATACATTTTTATGCAACCAGCCGACTTTGAGGGTTCCTGTTCCTTTCTATCTTATTGGATTGAACGGAAAGTTTTACACCTTATTCGTTTAAAATAAGTTATGCTGCTATTATAAGTATTTAGGGTTGCCATTATTTACTTGTTGTATAAATATAAAAAAAATATAAAAATTTCCTGGCGCATTCGCCATTTTAAAACAAAAGTTCTACACAGGCGTCTCATTTCTATTAAATGAAGAAGCTTGTTTGTAATGATAATATATTAAATATGAAGATTTTAACTTATTATTTTAATGAGGTAACTCTGAGATTGTTTTATGAACTATTAAAAAAAATCTAAGTTAATATTATTAAAAAGAAAAAAGTTACTGTTAGCAGTGGAATTCGAATTCACTCAACACTCAAAATTATATATATATATATATATATATATATATATATATATATATATATATATATATATAAGAGCTGAAAATTATAACAAAAGGTGGTGTTAACGTTAACACGGCTGTAGGTAAAAACCTTTAAGTTTAAAAAATATGTATCAAAATCGGTCATGTGACCGCTGCTGCTAGCGAAACCGAAAAAATCTCTAGGTCCAGACCTTCAGGACCCCCCCTGGCTACGTGCTTAACTATCTTTGTCACATTTACCCCCTGACTCACTTTTTGAAGATCTTGGCAATGGTCGCGGTCGTTCTGTTACATATTCTAGAATTCGTTAGACTAATATTTCGCAGAATGCCATGTATCCTTTAAATCGGGTTTACATATATGCATTTAAATTGTTCCCTTTTAGAGTTCTCATTGGGGCAACATCTTGTCGAAATGATTGGAAACCAGTCAAGGGAAAACGGAATCGATGATTTATCTAAATAATATGTATTTATATAAATTAGCAAGGGAGGCATCATAAACTGTTAAAATACAAATGTTCCTTTGACTCAAATCAAATTAAAATTTAAAAAAATAGAAACTAGTAACGCTTTGTAAACCTGATAATGATATTTAATAAAATAAAATGTATTTCAAAACACGAATGCTATATGACTAATAATATATATATATATATATATATATATATATATATATATATATATATATATATATAATAAAAATGGTAAGCTCAAATACATTTTAACCTAAATTTTGTTTAGTAAAATTCTAAAAAAAAACACTTTATTTGAGATATTTTTACTTAAAACAAACAAAAATGTTAAGGTTATTTAATTTTGTGTAATTGATACTGCATATTAACCCTCTCATTTAATTACTTATTTTTTGGTTTTAACTTGTGCAACTAAACACACATCTGTAAGTTCGGTTGCATAAATGTGCTCTTCGTATGTTTTAGTTTTCAAAAAAGAAACAGTTTTTTTTGCTTGTAAATTGGACCTAATATTTATCTGTTTTATAGATTAAAATACCTTTTTATTGGTCCCATGAATTGTTACTTATTGGATATTGTATTAACGCAATTTTTGTTTTTTTTTTACTTTGTTAGTGTTATTTGATGTTATACTACCACATCTTTGTTAAATCGATTTATTTTTCTTAACACATCATCCTGCGAGGACGCTCTAATTTTTAATTTTTTTGTTTTTACCTTTTCAAAATGTTGATAGGTTACGAAAAATAAATCTATATTACTATAGCCAAAGCAATATTATGTAAAATGTATAATATTTAACAATTGTGTTTAGGATAATTTTTCCATGAAATGTGATTGTTAAAATAATGGAAAAAATCGCAAAAAACTATCGGCATCGGGTGTCGTACATCCAAATATGCATTGTGCAAACGTTTTACCAGGTAAACGCAAAATAATTTTTAGCGGTACTTCGTATTTTGTTAAGTTTAATTATATTTTCTCTCTTTTTGATTGAACGGTTGGTTTTTGAAATGTAGGATAATAATCGTATTTGTAACAGAGATGCCTTTTAAAATTGTTATTGTGTTATTCTATAAATGGACGCCCACTTTAATTTTGTTTATCTGATTTTATAGAAATAAATATTGAATACAAAAGTTACAGGGGGGATTTCTTTATATTTTATATAGGTTCTTCATTCCTACGATATCATGTTCTCTTGAATATTGTTTTTCTAATAACCCCATAAAAAGTATCAAGGGGAGTTAAGTCTGTATTGCTCGGCGGCATTGTTCCATTTTCCCAGTCCAGGTGTCATGTTTTTCATTTAAGTATTAATCAATATTGGTAAAAAAAGCTGTTATTGCGTCAATATTATGGACTGTTCTTCCGTCTCATTGGAAAACAGTTCCTTGTGCTTCATTTAAAGGTGAATCATCGAGATCACCGGTTAAAGAATAGTCAAAAAAATGGAAACCCAAAATCCCATTATTTTTTATCCCACACACACATTTACAGATCGCCAACCAGAATGTTTTACTTCGAAAAACTGTTGTCGGTTGCCCAATAAACGGGTGGTATTTATGTTCTTCAAAGTCCTGTGAGTCTATCAGAATTTTTTTTTGAAGATCTTTGGCGCAGTTTCTTATGGGCTTTGCAAGTTTTTCTGAAATTAATAATGAAACTTTGGTTTAGCGTGTTTTTCGCTGTGATGCGGGACATCATAAATTATAAAATTTTAAATAGTAGGTATTTATAAAAAGGTATTTTTTAAAATTCAAAATAAATCACACAGCCTAGAGTGTTTCAATAAAATTACTAGAAAAAATGCGAAATCTCAGAGTGTTATTTAAAAGTTGTGTGACATTTTATTCTTTTGCATTTGCAATATTTTACAAGAAAGTCCTAAATAGAAAAACAAAACATTTATAGTAAAACACCCTGTATTGGTATCAAATCTTTGAAGATATTATAACAGGTTATCTTAAGCGTCATTAGAATTTTTATAATTTTAAAAGGTATTCTAAAGTTGATTTAGAAAAGGCCACATGCTCATGTTCTAACAAACTTAGATGGCATTTTAATAAATATTTAATTGTCAAATAAACCCTTACGGTTTTGATTTAATGTAGTAGGAATATATCGTTTTTCAAGTAGACTGTTGTACTTGTAGAAACCACATATTTCTTACAGAAAAAAATAAAAATACTATGTATGGGTTAGATTTTAAAAAAATTCGGTACATATTTTAGATTTATTTCGGGTGTTACAAAAAACATGTATTATCGCCTTCCTCTGGGATTATAATCTCAAAGAGATAAAGAAAAGTATTAATCAATATTGGTAACTTTTATAGATGTTTTTTGGGGCATTCTTGTTCTGATAAATATAGGTAAAATTAGATGATCCAATTACTTTTATTAGGCAAAATTTTAATCTTAGATTTAAAATAATCAAGACAATATCATAAGCTTAATTGAGGCCTATTTCTTAGACAAAAAAAAAAATATTAAAAGACAAAACGTATGAAATAAAGTATGGATGTCTTGAAAACGCCCTAGGTTTAAAATTATTTTACGTTATGTTAGAGTTTTGTTTCTATTGTATTGTGTTGTATTGTATGTATGGGTTACCTTTTTTCTTCCTTTTTTTTTGTTATTAATTAATATACCTACACAATATAATCTAATAATTCGTTGTTAAATTGTTATTTTTTGAGATTTGTGCCTTCGCAATATTTGTAAAAATAAATAAAATTATACAATCCGTCGTTTTATTTATTTAAGTTTCCTTAATTATTTATTTTTCCTATAAATGAATGAACATTAGCATCAGTCCTAACCTTATATCCTCTCCTGATATCACCTGCTGATGATGCTAACTTGGTTAGCGAAACGCGCGTCCAGAACGTAACAAGTTGTAGTGTAGTGTAGTTAGAACTCTTGTATTTTGATTAACATCAGTAATATGGTAGATGTAATATATTAAGTCTGAAGGTGGTAGACAACGTAAAATTTTACTAAAACCTTTTTTCTAAAATTTAAAGTCAATCTGGTAAGTAGTTTTTAAGCTATGTCTCGAACTGACAGACAGACCGACGAAATTGATAAAACCAAAGAAAATAATAACGCCTAGCTATTATTTTCGGCATATATTTGCCAAAGCGAACCACCGGAAAGACTAGAAAAATAGATGTCAGCAGTTGCGCAGCGATTTCTTTCAGTTACACGTGTGTACTTGTTTCTAATTGGTATCACCTTATCTCTCTCTGTTTCTATATGTCTATTGTCTACTACCCGGACGGTTCAAAAACTAACCACAAATCCGGCCGCAAATTTTTTATTTTTAAACATCCGCGCGCCGACGCTTGGTTGTTGGCAGAAAAAGCGTATTGTGTTTAGGTTAGCCCTGGTTAGGTTTTTTTTGGGATGATGTAAAACAAGGTGTTAGTAAATAAGTGCGACAAACTGACAGTTTGCTGTATAAACGTATGTCCGCAAATGATTCGTTTTCCGAAAATGAAAAATACGCGTTAAGATCTTTTATTTTTTTGCATAAATACCACACCCCATAATAAAAAAAAGGCAAGAGAATTTTTTTGTCACAAATTGAAGAAGGAATTCAAAAATAATTTTTCATTTGAAATGTCTCAGTGGCGTACTATTTTTTCTTTAAAAAAATTGAGATTACCCATATGCAAGCCAATGAAGAATATCTTAATTCCATGTCAAAAAATGCGCAATAAATACCTCTTAAAACCCACCAAATTTCATTGGCAACGATCGGTTTTAGAGCAATAAATAAATCGTCAAACACCCCGTATCTCGGAAAACAAATCATTTGCGGACGTACGTTTATATAGAAAACTGTGATTATTTTTTCATGCAGAATCACCCCTTGAAGTTTGTCGTACTTATTTACTAACACCCTGTATATAAAAGATGTATCTATATTTAAATAAGGATTGTCAAACGAAAGACTCGGCAAGCGACGCGACTCCTGCAGATGTTTAAGAAAAAAAATGTGCTAATCTAATCCGGTCGCCCTCCCTCATCGCCATTGAGTCGCGCTCGTCGGTTCTACAAAGATGCCAACACACCACCACTACAGTTTTTACTAGATACTTCCAATTTTTAAAGACCGTTTCAGTTTTCACTTTAATTTAATCCGTTATATATACAGATTTTCACTTTAATAACATTAATTAAGTATATGTTTTATATTTTGTCACAACCGGTGTCGAAAACATCGTAGATTTATAACGTTGTCACGGTTTTATTATGTGTCATTATAAAATATAGTGAATAAGCATTTTTCCTATAAAAACCGTAAAACCGATGTTTTCGACAGCGATATCTCACTTTTGACGAATATCGATTTGTTTATGAGCGGCGTTGCATCCCCTAAGCGCGAAACACAATGCAAATTACGTCAATCCTTACGTCACACTTTATTTTTCTTTATGCATTTTTCGGTGTTTTTTAGATTTTTTTTTTTAAATATAGGTGATAACCGCTTATATTTTGTTCCAACGTCAAATGTGTTACCCATTTTTGTAACACAAATGAGTACTTTCTTCTACTTCTGTTGTTTTTGTAGGTTAGTTTCTTACGTAAAACGATTACGAGTTCCACTGTGTTCCAAACGTAACAAAGCTATTCTCAAATATCATAATCTAGTTAACGCTTGGAGCACAGTGGAACTCACGTAAACATTTAATTTAAAACCTAATCAACTAAAACGAAACTTCAGAAAGGAAGTATACATTTGTGGTATAAAATGGGTGGTAATTTTGACGGAATTGGAACTTATAGGATATAAGTGATATTAACCTTTTAAAACCTATATTTCGAAAAGGGGCTCCGGTAAACTATGTTGATAGTCTTAAATCTCGTTAATTTTTGTTTTTATCCACCATTCGAGCAGGCCAAATTGAGAAAATTTATGGAAAACTCTCATTAGCACTCAAAAATTACTTTAAAATGTGATTATTGTACAAATTGAAGGTAATTTCGATTTCAAACATCTTTCCGACTGTTCCCATCGCCTTGCTTGTTTCTTGTTTTTAATTTGATTGGCAGCGTTGCCATATTCATAATTAAAAAAATACCTATATGTTCGTGTTTCGTATATTAAAATAAACACATTATATTTATTTGTATATGGTTTTAATTCTCAGTACGACCAAGTTAAACTACATCTTAATAATGCCATGATCAGTGTGTCAAGACCATTGACAGTTCTCGCTATAAGTCATATGTGTCTACAGAATAGACAGTCGTAACTATAACTAAACTCATTCTACATCCCCCTTTCTTAAGAGAATAACTACTTGCTAGTCTACTTCGAAAGATTCAGTTTTGGAGGAGGTTTTGAAATTCGTCCCGTTGACGTAATGTATGTTTTTCTTACAACTTTTGTCTCCAAATCTGAATCTGATGAATCAGTGTCTCTCATATCACTTTTGTTGACAATAATAGTGATACATTCTTCATAATTACTACTGTCACTTTCTGAGCTATTTTCACTAACACTTTCTTCACTTTTTATTTCCTGCAGCCTATTTCTTGCACTTATATTTTCTACGAACTCTAAACTATTATTAACATTTTCCTCTAACTCTAAATTATTATTAACATTTTCCTCTAACTCTAAATAATATCTGACTTCCTCATTATTCTTATTCTGACTTTCGGCCAATGAATATTGGTTTTTACTTACTTCAGGGTTTTCTAAAAACAGATTATTTCCTAAAGGCTTAATAAATCTACGATTCCTTGTAAGCAACGAACCACTATTCATTTGCATTTTGTATGTCCTATCTCTAATTTTTGCAACAATATATCCGGGAAACCAATTACCTTTTGGTTCCCTTTGGACATAAACTTTCTGATTAACCTTTAGTTCGGGTAAGTTTTTAGCTGAAGATCTGTTATAATATTTTTGTTGTGAATTTTGTTTATCTAAAACAACTCTCTTATTATACTCATAAGGTATTTTAGGTTTTGACTGATTTTTTGTTACCAATAAATTTGTTCTAATCTTTCTAGACATTAATATCTCGGCTGGAGATATGTTTTCAAAAATAGGTGTTGATCTGTAATGAAGAAGAGCCATGAATACATCCTTTTTATCATCGCAAATTTTTTTAAACATTTTTTTAACAGTTTGGATGTGCCTTTCAGCCATACCGTTAGATTGAGCATATGTTGGAGATGATACAATGTGTTCAAATTCCCATTCCCCACTAAATTGACTAAACACTTGTGATGTAAATTGTGGACCTCCATCTGTTACTAATTTAACTGGAATTCCATGTCTAGCAAAGATAGATTTTAAGTTATTTTTGACACAATGAGTTGTTAAATTATTGTTAAGATCAGCTATTTCAATATACTTAGAGAAATAATCTATAATTAAGAGATATTTCTTACCTTTTATTTCAAATATATCACAACCCAATTTATTCCACGGTAAGTCAGGGATTTCATGTGGATGTAAAGGTTCCCTATTTTGCGAATTCGCATATGTTAAACAAAGATGACAATTTGAAATTCTCTGTCTGATTTGATCAACCATTCCTGGCCAAAATAAAGAATCTTGAGCCAGTTTTACACATTTGTTAAATCCTAAATGACTATAATGTATACGATCCAACATTTCATTCTGCATAGATTTAGGAACTACTAAAGAATGATTTTTAAAAATAAGTCCATCTACAACAGTTAAAGTAGTTTTATAAGGACAAAATATTTTAAGATGATTTTTTAATTTTTTGTTTGAATTGGGCCAACCATTTAGAATAACCTCTTTTAAATCTTTCAAAATTGGATCTTTTTCTGTTTCAGTCATGAACTCATTAATTTTACTTGGAGTAGCATTTAATTCTAACTTAATAAGACATACTTGACACTCTATATCATCATCAAGTTCCTTAAATTCATTTTCAGAAAGATATGCCCGAGACAAGGCATCAGCTAAAAGTAAATCTTTACCTCTTTTATATTGCACTTCAAAATCAAATTTTTGCAGCTGTAATAGCATTCTTTGAAGTCTTGCCGGACAGCTATTTAAGGGTTTTTTGAAAATGGAAATTAAAGGTTGTCTACAATTACCTTTTTACCAAAAACATATTGGTAAAACTTATTTAAACCAAAACAGATAGCATAAAGCTCCTTTTCTATTTGTGCATACCTTTGTTGTGTTTCCGTTAATGCTTTTGAAGCATAAGCACATGGAAGACTATCCTGTAAAAGACAAGCTCCTACTCCTGAGTTTGAAGAGTCAACAGAAATCACTGAAATTTTATTAATATCAAAGAATTGCAACACAGGTTTAGTTGTAAGAACTTCTTTTAAATTCTCAAACGCTTGCTCCTTATTTTCATCCCAAATAAACTCTACATCATTTTTCAATAAACTTCGCAACGGCTCAGTTTTATCCGAGAAGTTTTTTATAAACCTACTTACGTATGTGAGCATACCTAAAAGTCTTTGAATGTCCTGTTTGTTTTTTGGGTGTGGAATTTCAGAAATTGCTTTAATCTTTCCATTATCAGGACTAATCCCCTTATTATTTATTAAATGACCCATGTATTTAATTTGTTTTTCACCAAACCTACACTTATCTAAATTAAATCGAACATTATTTTTTCTTGCTGTTTCCAGGACTTTCTCGAGCCTTCTGTCGTGTTCTTCTTTATTTTTTCCCCAAATAATTAGATCACCCTCTGAACCCTCAATGTCATCAAAAATATTTCTGAAACGTTCTTGGAATATTTCTGGAGCACATTTAATGCCATAAGGTAGACGTAAAAACCTAAACCTACCATAAGGAGTCCCAAAAGTGCAGATTTTTGAGCTCTCCTCATCTAGTGGTATTTGATAAAAACCATTGGTGGCATCTAATGTACTAAAAACAGTAGCACCATTTAATTTACTAGAAATTTCCTCAAAAGTTGGAATTTTACACAATTCTCTTTTAATTACTAGGTTTAAATCCCTTGGATCTAGACAGATCCTCAATTTCCCATTTGGTTTACGTACTAAAACAAGAGCATTAACCCAATCAGATGGACCTTCTACCTTTTCAATAATTTTCTCCTTCATCAATTCCTCTAAACACTGTTTTAAAGGAACCATCAAAGGAAAAGCTACCCTTCTAATAGGATTGACAACAGGCTTATGGTTGGGCTCCAATTTAATGTTACACTTTTCTTTTATACAACCTATTCCTGAAAACACATCTGCATAGGAATTTATGAGTAGTGAATACTCCCTATTCTGAAAATTTACTGAATCTATTCTTTTAATCAAATTTAGACGTTGACAAGCAGTCAAACCCAAAACTGAAGCAGTATTACTTTTTACAATGAAAAACTCTAAGTCATATGACTCATTATTCTTAATACAAGTTAATGTACATTTTCCTAGTACATTCAATTCAGCACCAGTGTATGATTTTAATTTACAATCAGATTTCTTAATAATTTTTGAAGTGAAACCTAGCTTTTTAAACAAATCAAATGACAAAATATTGGCCATTGCACCAGTATCAATTTTTAATTTAACATTTGTATTATTTATTGCTAAAATTGTGATCCACTCACGCATACACTCATTCGTATCACTTGAATTATTTATACTACCTATAAATAGCGAATTTTCTGAGTTACTCTGACTAATCACATTAATTTCTTCCACAACTTCATGCACTTTCCTGTTGTTTTTCTTTTTCATACACTTACTTTCAAAATGATTCTTAACTTTACAGAAATTACATTCCTTACCGAATGCTGGACATTTATTTATACCATGACTCATGCCACACCTAGAACAGTCATTTATTTTCTTGTTCTCAGTTCTCTTAATTTTCTTCTTGTATTTGCTGAAACTTTCTTTGTGGATATTATCTATTGTAACTCCATGCTGGACACTATTCATTGCTTCGCTTCTTTCCTTGGACATTTCTAAAATTACACATTTTTCAATAACCCTGTCGAGGCTCACTGTATCCTCTTCTTGCAGTAATTTTTCTCTTATTGATACATTATGGACACCACAAATTATCACAGTTTTTGCCAGATCTTCTTGCAAATTACCTAATTTGCATTTCATTGCCATTTTCTTCACTTCTGTGACAAATTGATCTAATGTTTGACTTTGAGCTTGCTTATATGAAAATAATTTATAACGCTCATAACTTAGATTTTCTTTTGGCAAGAAATGTGCCTCAAATTTGTCCAGAAGAATTTTCAATTTATTTCTTTCTTCATTTGCAAATTGGAAGGTTGTATAGATCTTAAATCCTTCTTCCCCAATGAAATAAAGAACCTGGGCGCACTGAATCGCTTCCTCTTTTTTATTTATTTCACTGGCAACCAAGTAGTTTTCAAACCTTGATCTCCAAACTTTCCAGTTTTCCGAGACGTTTCCCGCCATATGCATAGGAGCGACGCCACGGCTGTCCCCCATTTTTGTACGTTTATACTAATTTGGACTTGTAATAATTTTGCTTACCAGTCTTTTGGTTCCACTACACTACTGCGCCATGTTCGTGTTTCGTATATTAAAATAAACACATTATATTTATTTGTATATGGTTTTAATTCTCAGTACGACCAAGTTAAACTACATCTTAATAATGCCATGATCAGTGTGTCAAGACCATTGACAGTTCTCGCTATAAGTCATATGTGTCCACAGAATAGACAGTCGTAACTATAACTAAACTCATTCTACACTATAAGTGATGATACACGTAAAACTAAATTTTTAGGATTAGGTTAGGTTAGGATTGGTTAGGTTTTCTGTAAAGAAAACGCGCAGTAGCGTGCTAATCGAATTCCGAGTCTATATTTGAAAGGGGGATGTTTCTGTAACAAAACCTATATTGTTAGGTGAATCTGTCCCGTTAACGTTAAGTTAGCTCAGGTTGGTCAACAAAACCTTCATTAAACTATAATAAGAACAATAAATAATCACAATTCTGTTGTTTAAATAATTTTCAATTACTAATTTCATTTCCTTTAACAAATTGGTATATTTAAAATCTGGCAATGTTACTAAATTTTTCGTTTTAAGGCTGTCAAATTTTGAGGGAGTGTGATTTTGAATTATATTTTTTAGGAAAACTTTTGCATATTCCGCAATTTTTATTTTTGAAATGTAATATTACAAATGGGTACTTTCTGGAAAAAAATAAAATATGCAAAAATTGTCTGTCAGGATAATTAAAATTAAAAATAATGTTTGAAGTAAATGGACGAAAACAATTGACCTAAGTTCCATTGTGTTCCACGCTTTAGGAACGTCTATTCATTTGAATTATTTTACTCTTCGAACTAATTAGTCCCATAAAAAAAAATTAATGTAATACAGGTCGTGACATCTACATGGTATTTACTAAGTCTGAAAGACTGAACAATTATATTTTTAAAGTTCCCTTTTTTTAAAATTTAATTGGATTATTGGTGTATACAGTGACTTTACTCGTATAAAGTCACTATAATTATTGATTGACAACATTGCCATCTCTTATCAAAGTCAGAGAGATTTTTCTGGAATGTTCACAAAGAATTTTGTTGATTTGACTTTGACACTTTTGTTTGACAGAACCTTAAGAATTTTGGAAAGATTTTAAACAAACTGGAAAGAAAAGAATTTTTAAATATAGTTTATAAATTATTTATCAATTCGTTGAAATGACTGAGGACATTGCTCCAAATTCCAAGGTAAAAACATATGTTTGCAAATGTTTACTTAAACAGTTTATATTATAATGATTGAAGTCAGTCAAACTAAAGTCATTAAAGTTCTTTTAGCAAAACAAATTATAAAACACACCTCAATTTTTCGAAGATCCATACAAATTTATAGCAAATATTCCTTGTATGCAACAATTCTTTTTTAATCTATGAGCAGACTATGAAGGCAGAAGGCTTAAGTACTAGGTTCCGTGGTTGCTTTAAGAGAAGACAGGGGAAAGTGTGGGATTAGACATGCAGATAAGAAGAAGAGGGAAAGGCATTTGCTGATAACACATTCCATAATACACTCTTGGAATAAAGGAATGAACAAAATGGGAGATCCGTGGTCTTTGCAGTTGGACAGAGAAGGGATGCTGTGCGTTGATGCTCGTGTCTCCCTGGCAGAAATGACTAGGGAAGGCAACTACTGGGTCTTTCTAAAAACTTTATCGTTGTGTATGCAAAAACGATATAATTGTTTTATTCTTTTTAGGCTGTTCTACCCATAAAACATGATTGGTACCAAACAGATTCAACAGTAGTCATCACAGTGCTAGTGAAAAATGTTAAAGAAGACCAATTGAAAATAATTTTCTCGGAGTCAGAAGTGAAACTTAATATTAATATTCCTGAGTTTGAAGAGTATTCTCAGTGCTATAATCTTTCACATAAAATTGTACCTGAACAGAGCAGTTACAAACTAAGTGCTTCAAAAGTGAGTTATTTCTTAATGATTAATCTTAGTTTATCAGGTAAACTATCTACTCAATATTTATTAATGTCTTAATAAAAATAAATTTCTGGAGTTGGAAATAGATTCAAGATTGAAGTTTGACAATCATATAATAGCTTTGTGTGCCAAATTGTCCTTTGATTTGTTTGCTGTTTGGACTGTTAGAACTGAAGTAAACTATACCGTCGCACACAATGTATATTTTTCAATACTTGAATCCCATGTGTGTTATGCCATCTGTTTTTGGGGCTCTTGCTCACAGTACCTGTTTCAGGTCTGCAGAAGCTTGTTATTAGATACCTCTGTTGCCTTAAACTGCGTGACTCATGAAAGCCAGGCATTTATATTTTGGAGACAGTTTGCCTCATGCATACAAATATTTCTACACATATTCATTTCACACCATCTATAATGACCCGTCGTTCTTATTATATCAGCTTGCGAATCCCTTCATCGGCATTAATAAAAAATTCTATATTTTTTGAAATAGAAATTTTGACTGATTTTGGGGGATTTTGAAGTCTTGTGGAAGACTTTTAAGTCTTTTGGGTGACTAATTCTTTTGAGAACTTTAAAGTGCTTTTTAAGTCATCTAAAGGACTTATAAGTCATTTTTCTAAAGACTCTGGCTAGCTTGTACACAGACTTATCAGCCCCTTGGGTTTTTGTAAAATTGTAATATTTTATTGTTGTTATATTTATTTTATTTATTTTATTTCAAAATACATATACATTTCATAGTATAAATACAATTCTACAATAATTCACATAATTTTAGGATTGTTATTTTGAGACAGTACCTAGATCTATAAATGACATCTGTATGTACTCCATGTGTTGACTATAAATAATATGAAGTTTTAAATTTTATTTAAGAAAATCAAAAAAATCCCATGATAATGATCAATCAACCAAGTATAACTAAGCCTATAAAACCCAATAGATAAAACATATTGCCAGAAAAAAGGTTGTTGTAGAATTAGCATAATTTGAAGAAAATTTTTTTAAATATTAAGTGTTAAATTATGCTAAACATTAGTCATCAAGGATCACCCTGAAACACACCAACAACGAAAGCGAGCACAACATGATTAGGGCTGATCGCTATAGTAAAGGAGAAAAGAGATCCAAATTTGAAAGAATATAAGCCTTACTTTTCTTGTCAAACAACTTTAAGTTATGTGCTAACTTTATATCAGGAGGTATCAAGTTGTAAAATTTGATAGCTAAATAAGTAACAAAATACAGATTTATGGTTCTATTACTCATAGGCAGAGTTAAGTTATTTTTTGTATTTTGCCTTGTGTTGTATTCATGTTGTATATAAGTCTTTTACTTTTGTAAAAATAGGGGCAGGCTATCAAATTGTTAATTTCCTGATTATACAATCTGTTTGTAGGAAAAAATCTGTTTCTCTTATAAATTATTTTTAAAATATAATTCTGCACTATGTTTATTGGAAGCAGGTTAGATTTGTATGCCCCTCCTCATATTACAAGTCCATACCTAAGTAGGGATTCAATTAAAGATTTGTATATTTGTGTCAATAATTTGGTGTTAAGGAATTCCCTCAAAATATAGAATTTGTATATTAATTTGCGAATTTTATTTGTGAGATATTCCACGTGATCTGTCCATCTGAGGTGTTGGTCAATAAATATTCCGAGATATTTTGTCTTTGTTACTACCTGGATTTCAAAAACAGCATTATTGTCACAAGTTATCTTATTAAAAGTTGGCCTATTCACTGAGGTTATGGAGAAAGGTATGTAATTTGTTTTACTGATATTGATTGACAGCCCTCGTGCATCCAGCCAGTTTTTAACTTCTTTAAATCCTGTTTCAGTTTTGGTTTTAGTTTCGTTCCAAGTATTACCAGAGAAAAGAATTGCAGTATCATCTGCATATATGATTGTGCCATTAGTGCTTAAGTCCAATAACGAGTTTATGTAGCTAATAAAAAGAATTGGACCTAGAATTGTCCCTTGTGGGACACCGATTTGGATTTTCAAGGCTGTGCTGAGCTCACCATTTACTCTGACACACTGCTCTCGATCTGTCAGGTAGCTCTCGAAGACCTTCAACACGATCCCCCATAACTCCATACTGCATTAAAGTGCTGATAAGTTGGTTGTGTGGAACAGTGTCAAATGACTTCGAGAGATCAATAAAGACAGCAAGACATTTTCGATTGTTATTTAGATTTTTAATAACTTCAAATGTCAAACAGTATATAGCCCCAGTCGTACCAAGTCCTTCTCTAAAACCAAACTGATTTTTTGACAATATATTAAACGCATTATAAAATTTGGTTAACCTATCCTTGAGACATTTTTCAAATATTTTAGCAAAATTGTTGATTAAACTAATTGGGTGAAAATTTTAAATTTTTTTCTTTGAACCTGACTTATGTATAGATACAATAACTGACTGTTTAAAATACTATGTCCAAATGAACAAGTTTAATAAGTTTTGATGTGATATCATCCATTTCCGGAGCACTCTCATTTTTAAGAGAGGCGATTTGTGTTATTATTTCCTGCTCAGATCCAGGGGTCAAAAACATTGAGGCATTACTGTTTTAATTTTAGTGGTAATGACAGAAGTATTAATGTTCTTTGCCATTTCAATACCAATATTAGTAAAATATTCATTGCAATGGTTGGCCATTTGAATGTTATCATTAAAAGGTGTGTTGCTATCATTATTAAGGGTAAGACACTCTTTTTGTTTTTTGTTACCTACATTAGTAGCATCTTTTATAATTTTGTACATATTTTTAAGGTTGTTTTTGTTGTTTTCAATTTGTGTCCTATAGTAATTCAATTTTTGTATTTTTAATAATTTATTCAAATGATTTCTATAATGCTTATATTCAATTTCCAATGCTGTGGAGAATTTTCTTAAAAGAGATTTTTCTTTAATTTGTCTTGATGTTTTATTGAGTTTATTAATCCTTCTGTTATCTAATCTTTAATTTTTTTCTTAGGTCTATTTTTTGATTTACATATAGTTATGGTTTCTTTTTTTATTTTTGTAAATATATTAATAAACATGTCTGTGGGCTCATCTAAGTCGTCAGAGTTTAAGACTTCTTCCCAGTTCTGGGTTGCAATTTTCTCTTTAAACCGCCTTTCATTAAACACACTATAGGTGTTTTGGGATGGTTTTATTATTTTATCTGTTTGTATTTTATTGCTATGTATGGATAACATTATTGGTAGATGATCAGTGGTATCACTTTGCAATCTAAATGATTTAAAAATTAGATTTTGACTTCTTAGTTTTTGCCTTATGAATATGTGGTCTATGCATGAGGACGTATTGTTAGTTATTCTAGTGCGAGAGTTAATATAGGAAAGAAAACCCTGTTGCCCCATTACAGACAAATATTCATTAACTATGTTACTTTCTCTATCAGTAATGTTTATGTTAGTATCCCCTGTGTAAATTTCAATAGAGTGACAGATATTTTGTTCAAAATAGGTTTGGAGATCCTCAATAAATAGATGTTCTATGATAGGTGGGTGTTTGTATACGGCTGTGATGCCAAAAGTAAGGTCTTGGAAGGTTAAGACTATTCTACTGATATTTGCTTTTGATAAGTTAAATTTTATATGTCTCACCTCAGCATTGATTTCTGACTTAATAAATGAGATTACCCCATCGTTTTTATTGTGATCTCCCTCGTTGTAGTATGTTTCATAACCTGGGATCTGAAAACTCACATCAGACAATTGAAAACATTCACTCAAAACAATAATGTCACAAGAGTAAAGATTAAATTGTTCGTAAAGTAATAGAAATTGATCAAAGTTTTTTTAATGCTTCGAATATTAAGATGTAGCAAGTTCAATATTTTACCATCCACTAACAGATGTCTTACAAAATTAAAATTCAAATTCAAATAGTTTATTAAAAATTATTTTACAATTTACAATTCGTTTCAAAAATATATTTTAAACATTTAAAATATATACATAACATTTATTTACAGCACCTAACTGATTAAACAGCTGTATGTGCCAGAATTCAATATAAACAATATGTATAAACAGTAAACAATAATAATAATGTGTACAACAACATTTACAACTCTAATAAAAATAAAAATATCCTATCCCCCCTTATACATAATAAAAACTTACCATTAAAATAACATCACATGCTTTATTGTATATATTACAAACTAAATACTCTAGAGAAGTATGCAAAATGGCTAAAAATGTAGTTTTTACAGTTCCTTTTAAAAAATTTTTGATTTCTTATTCCTCTAATGGATAGTGGTAAAATATTATACAATTTAGGACCAAGATATGTTAAAAATTTTTGATTAATATTTCTACTACTTAAAGGTATTTGAAGATTTCTTTGAGCATTACATCTAGTATTGTGTTGATGATTAACATATTGTTTTAGTTTATCTCTTGTATGTATGTATGAACAGGTTTCCAGAATATAGAGGGATCTTACATCAAAAACATCTTCGTTGTACAACAAAAATGTTGGATAACGTTTCTCTTTTTTGTATATCACTTTTAAAATATAATTTTGTACAATATTTAATTGTTTCAAGGTGGTTTTGTACAAACCTCCCCAAACCACGATTCCATATCTAATCAAAGACTCGACCAATGATTTGTATACCAACATCAGTAAACGCACAGACAATATTTCACGGAGAACATAGAACTTATAAATCAGTTTTCTGATATTATTTTTTAACTTAAATATTTGATTTTCCCACTTTAAGTGTTGATCTATTATTATCCCCAAATATTTTGTATGAGAGACTCCCTTAATGTCATCCTCAAAATTGTCCACTGAGATAGCAGAGAAATCTGGCCGGTTTGTTGAGTTAATAGAAAACGCGATATAATTAGTCTTGCTCAAATTTAGAGTTAGTTTGTGATGATCTAACCAATGTTTTACTTTAAGCAGTCCCAATTTGACGCGCTCCCTCACACTATCCCAGCTATCCCCTGAAAAAAGCAGAGCTGTATCATCAGCATACGATATCATTGAGCCATTAATATCAAGGTTAGTTAGGGAATTTATATAGATTATAAATAAGATTGGTCCAAGAACTGTTCCTTGTGGGACACCTATTTTAATATTTAGAGGGTCACTGTAGGAGTCTCTAATCCTGAGTACCTGTTTTCTATTGGTTAAATATGATTTGAGTACTTGTAACGCAGTACCTCTCACTCCATAGCTATCAAGAATACTAAGAAGTATTTCATGAGGCACTGTGTCAAATGCTTTTGCTAAGTCTAAAAATACAGCAATACTCTTCTTTCCGGCATTCAGTTTATCAGTAACCTGACCAGCCAGCTCACATATTGCGTCACATGTACTTAGCCCCCCACGAAACCAAATTGAGTCTTTGATAGTATGTTATTTACCTTTAAAAATTTAAGAAGTCGATCTTTGAGGCATTTTTCAAATATTTTACCAAAATTGTTCATTATGCTTATAGGTCTGTAATTATTAATATCATGTTTATTTCCTGCTTTATGTACAGGATTAATTATTGTGGTTTTAAAGTGAGTTGAAACAATTCCGGTTTTAAATATGAGATTAATGATATGAGAGAGTGGATTTAAAAGTTGTAGGTGATAAGTTTTAATGATCTTAGCAGGCACATTATCGATTCCAGGGGCACTGTTATTTTTAAGCGTATGTATATGACTAATAAGCTCGTTATTAGAAGCTGGAAGGAGAAACATAGATGAAATGGATGTATAATCCATATATATGTCATCAGTTAAGGAGATTTTATCCGCCATTTCAACCCCAACATTTATAAAAAAATCATTACAGTAGTTAGCCATATCTTTGTCATTTTTAAACTTGTTTTCGTTATTTAATATATTTATTTCTTGATTATTATAAGTCTTTTTTTCATTGGTTGCCTCGGAAATTATTTTATAAATTTGTTTAATATCATTTTTACTCTCTTCAATTTTGTTCTTATAATAATTATACTTACATTTAGCAATAAGTTTATTTAACATGTTGCGATAGGTTCTATATTTGTGATGCAATTCCTGATTTTGACATTTTAGCAGCCGTTTTTTTAGTTTGTCCCTTTTTTTGATTGAGTGTATTATGCCATTTGTTATCCAGGGCTTTACTTTCACATACTCACGAATGTTAATAACTTTAGATACTTTTGATTGTTTATATATATTCAAAAAAATTTGATAAAAGGTATTCGTAGCTTCTTCAGAATCATTGGATTGTAAAACTGATGACCAATCTTGATTCTGTAGTAGATTTTTCATTTGCTTGTAATCAACTTTTTCTATAGTAGTGTTTTTTATATTCCTAGAATGAATATTATTTTGTTTTAATATGATGTTTAACATAATCGGGTAATGGTCCGTTAAGTCAGAATTTAGCACAAAAGATTGGTAGTGTATAAGACCTGTTTTCAATTTTTTTCTTACAAACAAATGATCAATACAAGAAGCAGATGTAGAAGTAACCCTTGTATAACAATTTATATAGGGCACAAATCCGAAATTATTCATAGTAGACATATACAAGTTAGTGCTATCATTATTAGTATCACAAATATTCAAATTAATGTCCCCAGTGAAAACCTCTATTTGGTTTTTTAAATTGCTTTCAAAATAAGTGTTAATATCCTGAATAAAGTGTAGTTCGTTAGTAGAGGGGGGTCTGTACAAGCAAGTTATTCCAAATGTAATATTTGATTTTTCAAAGGTGAGTCTACTTAAAGTTACTTGAGATTCAGAAAGCTTTATGTCAACTATATGCACATTTAAGTTCTGTTTAGTGTAAATCAACATCCCATCATTCTTGTTGTACTTTGCATTATTATAATGGACATTATACCCAGGTACATTGAAGTATTCACACTGTTCGCCCAAAAGCTGAAAGCATTCACTCAGTACAATAACATCACAGTAGGACAATTCATAAGCTTGTAGTGTTACTAAGAGGCTTTCAAAATTTTTTTTAACACTTCTTATATTTATATGTATAATATTAATTAATTTTTGTCCAATGTTTATTTGTGAACTAAGAATATCTCTACAAATACTTCCCTGCGGTAGTTGATCGTTTTCTTCTAGGTCCTCCAAATTAGTAAGAACTTCAGTTTCTATTTGTAGAGCCATTATGATTGTCCATAGTCTATTTTACTTCTTACTATTTCTAACAGATATTTATAAGAGGGACACTCAAAACTACTGGCTGCATGATTTACACTATATTTGGTGTTATACTTTTGATTCGCCACTACACAGTTTGAACACTTTTTGACAGTTTTTAGGCATTCCCGAATATCATGCTCCCCTGAGCAATATTCACACACTAACTTTTTATTGCAATCAGTGTTTTTATGGTAATGTTCCTGACATTTAAAACATCTTGGAACACTAACATCTTCATACACCCGGTACCTTTCCCACTGTAGAAAAACTTTTTTTTTTAGTATGAATTTATGGAAAAGATCAGATGAACATTCTGCATAAATAGTTTTATATGTATTATTCCTTGATTTCTTAATGTATGTAACTTTTAGTTCATCATTCTCTCCAATGAACTCATTCTGCATTCGCAAATCTATCTCTATCTGTTCCTCTGTCAATTCCTTTTCATAGCCAACAATTTTTATTCTAGGTTTCTTTAATTTTGTAACCAGGACCTCATAGTTGTCACTTAGGGTCTTTTCAGCTTCTTTTTGTAGTTTTTCAATATCTTCTATTGTTGGACACTTGATAATGACACTACCTTTTTTTGCTTCTCTGGTATTTTTAACACCAATTTTAAGTTCCGAAGGTTTTATATTTTTGTGTAAATCTTCTTTTGTTTTTTCAGTTCTCTGTTCTTTTTTCGGCCTAATAATGAGACTCGGTATATTTTTTATTTGTTTCGTTGGCTTTTTATTTAACACATCGGCATATAGAGAGGACGAAAAGGGCTGACTTTGATTCATTGGTGGTGTTTTGCTATGGATAGTTTCCAAATTGCAGAATTTCTCTGTAAGTTCATTATTTTTTGTGGTAACTTCTGAAACTGTTTTGTGTAGTGTTTATATTTCATTGCTTCTACTGTTTT
Source organism: Kuschelorhynchus macadamiae (assembly GCA_030620095.1). Classification (NCBI taxonomy): domain Eukaryota; kingdom Metazoa; phylum Arthropoda; class Insecta; order Coleoptera; family Curculionidae; genus Kuschelorhynchus; species Kuschelorhynchus macadamiae. The sequence goes on from JAUTXW010002537.1 coordinate 254,618, forward strand.
CCATATTGATTTTAAACTCTTTAAATTCCATCTGTATTGTTTCAAGCATGGTAACTATATGAGGGATTTTGGTAAATAATTCTTTACATGTTTCACACACAAATATTAGAATTCTCCTCTGTAATGGCATAACACGCTTCTCAGATGATGACAGGGTCATGCATTGTTTATGAATTTTTTTTGGCAGCAATCACACTCATAACATTCTTTATCAGTAATCTCAGTTGAGCACTTAAAACATAAAATTTCAATTTCGTTTCCATCCATAGTTCAGGGAATATTCTTGAGACCTGGCAACGTTGCGTTGATTTTGAAGCTTCTTGTAAAGGAATGTTCAAAACAAACACTGATTTTACTCGAATTTCACATCAAGATAATCGCTAGTTTCATTTTCATGGTAACATTAACTGTTGTTTAACACCTTATGACTATTATCCGGTTTTATTTTGAGGTAAAAACTCGAAAAATTAACGATTTATCACGCTTTGAAGTAAACAAACTCTGCTTTGTTGCCACCACCCGCACCAATTCACTTTTTCCTCTAACGGTGTGAAATTTCAGAAATCAATAAAGTCTCAAGAGCATGGATATCTTTATGAAGAAATTGGCACGGATCTAGGGGGTCAAAAATTAACATACCATAATCCCCCTGAAGCCAACAAATGTTTGTACGAGAATAATATCAACAAGACAATTTCTAATACTAATGTTTATGTTAATTAAATTTAAAACCCTTTCATCAATTACAATTTGTGTTCCAATAGCAAACCTATTAACAATGTTGTTTGTAAGTATAATATTAACATAAAGGACTTCCAAATTGTTTAAAGTCTCATCTAATGGATAACTATTATTACTATTGGCCATAGTCAATTTTACCTCTAAGAACTTCTATCAGGTATTTGGTAAATACAATGACATATTTAATAAAAATACAGGGTGGTGCAACCAAGATGGGGTGGACGATTGTGGGCAAACGGAGAGGAATTTGAAAAAACATTTTTGGGATATGATTGATAGTCAAGAACGCTGTGTTTTAAAATTATACCCATTATACAGGGTGGTCTGAAAAGTTCGTGGTGAACCAAACTTGTGTTTTTTTAAATGGGACAACCGGTATATTATTATTTTAGTTGATTCTCCTATTCATTACGATCATTTTGATATGAGGTTTGTTGGTCTAAAGTGGAAAAAAGGGTTATACTCCTGCCATTTTTTGAAAACAATTGAAGCAGGTATGGAAAAACCAAATATTCTATAAAATGTATTGTATCTAGGATCACAATAATCGCTTGTAAGTCGTTCAAAATTATTCACTGTTATACAGGGTGGTCAAGTTTTGCAAATTTACCTTGGATTGAATTTTTTTAAATGGAACACCCCATATATTTTACTGTCATATTAAAGATAACATCGCCAGCTTTCAGAAAATACCCTATTTGATATCTAACCTAACCTAACCTAACCAACAGTTTTTTAGTAAATTAACCGTGAAACCAAAATTTACTCATTCTAACAGAAACGGTATTATTTACGTTGCTTAAATTGACTACCTATAATATAAGGAGGCCATGATATAATCATAAATGAAAAGAAAGATTGACATTCTTGTCAAAACCGCAAAGTGTCAGAGAATTGGCATCAATTACCATTGTTTTTTGACGATAAGCCGAGAAATTGTTAAGTAACAATGAGTTTGAGTACTTCAGAGTTGATAAACATGACTTTTATGTTGGGCGAGTGTCAAAAAAACCCTTTACTAGCAAGCAGGGTTTATGCGGTACGATATCCCGATGCCGAAAAAAAACCAAGACCTGAAGCTTTTGCAAGTTTATTAGAGAGGTTTCAAGAAACAGGCAATGTTGCTTTTAAGAAACGTAAAGTAATTAATAAACCAGTTACCAATGAAGATAATGCTTTGACAGTGTTATTAACAGTGCAAGAATATCCACACACAAGTACCAGGGAAATCGAGAGAGCTACTGATATTGAACGCACTAGTATTAAACGGATTCTGAAACAACATAAATATCATGCCTACCACATTGAATTACACCAAGAACTGTATGATCGTGATTACGTCCAACGACAAGAGTTTTCAATTTGGTTTTTAAATACAATTTGGGATAATCCAGGTTTTGTAGGTAGGGTGCTGTTTTCAGATGAAGCAACTTTTAAAAGCAACGGCTTGGTTAACAAACATAATATGCACTATTATTCAACCGAAAATCCACATTGGATTCGTCAGGTGGACCATCAAAATAAATGGTCAATTAATGTTTGGGGAGATATAATTGGCTCTCATGTTATAGGACCATATTTCTTTGAAGAGTATTTAACGGGAGAAGTCTATTTAAATTTTTTGAGAAATGAGTTGCCCGTATTGCTCGAAGACTTACCTTTAATGTTAAGAAATTCCTTATGGTTCCAACATGATGGAGCACCCCCGCATTACCATAGGCATGTAAGACATTTTCTCAATAATTGGAAAGGAGAGCATTGGATTGGGCGAGTTAAGTGGCCTTCGAGGTCACCCGATTTAACGCCACTAGATCTCTTTTTATGGGGACATGTTAAAGAAGAAGTTTATAAAGAGGTTCCAGTCACAGTGGAAGATATGAAGTTGAGAATAATAAGCAGTTTTTGGAACATTTCAGACCTGACTTTGAGAAAAGTGAAACCTTCTTTTATGGATAGACTCGAAATGTGCCTTCAGCAAAACGGTGGTTTAGTTGAACATCTTTTATAAGTTTTAATTACATTGTTTTTGTTGATTTATATTAAATTTATTTTTTTTGTAAAAAAAGATCTGTTATTAATACTGTCAAAGCATTATCTTCATTGGTATTATTAATTACCTTACGTTTTTTTGAAAGAAACATTGCCTGTTTCTTGAAATCTCTATGATAAACTTGCAAAAGCTTCTATCTTGTTTTTATTTCGGCATCGCATCATCAAAGAACAATATTTATTTATTTACTGATGACAATATTCTGACACTTTGCTGCTTTGACAGGACTGTTAATCTTTTGTTCAATTTATGATGATATCATGGCCTCCTAATATTAAGTTGTCAATTTTAACAATGTGAATTCAAAGTAATTCGTGTTAAAATGAAGAAATTTTGATTTCACAGCTAATTTACTGAAAAACTGGTGGTCAGAAAGGTAGCAAATATGGTATTTTCTGAAAGCTAATAATGTTATCTTTAACATGAAAGTAAAATATACAGGGTGTTCCATTTAAAAAAATTGAATCCAAGGTAAATTTGCAAAACTTGACCACCCTGTATAACAGTGAATAATTTTGAACGACTTACAAGCGATTATTGTAGTCTTAGATACAATACATTTTATAGAATATTTGGTTTTTCCATACCTGCTTCAATTGTTGTCAAAAAATGGCCGGAGTATAACCCTTTTTTCCACTTTAACCTCGTCCCATTCCCTTGGTATAAATTTTAGACCCAACTAACCTTATATCAAAATGATCGCAACGAATAGGAAAAGCAACTAAAATAATTATATATTGGGTATCCCATTTAAAAAAACACAGGTTTGGTTCACCACGAACTTTTCAGACCACTCTGTATAATGGATATAATTTTAAAACACAGCGTTCTTGACTATCAATTATATCCCAATTTTTTTTTTTCAAATTCCTCTCCGTTTGCCCACAATCGTCCACCCCATCTTGGTTGCACCACCCAGTATATTAATGAAAGAATATTTTCTTTGTAGATCGAAATCAAACTGAAAAAAACAGAAGGTATAAGGTGGGAAAAACTAGAAGGAAAACTAGTGGAAGAAAATATTAAAGTGATACCCCAAAGTAAGTGTTAAAACTTCTTATTCAAATGTTACCAGTGAATTAGAAAGGAAACAAACTGTTATTATTATTTCTAATTGTCTCTTTAAAATTACTCTTTATATTGTGTAATAATTTTGGTAGGTTTTTTTGTTGTTGTTTTCAAAAAAAGAAGTTGGTGTAATTAGTTAAAAGAAATATTTGTGGAATTATTTGTAAGTGGGCCAAACTAACAGGTGAATATTTATTTATTTATTTATTGAACACCCAACAGTAACAACCAATAACAGGGTATAATATTAAATTTAAACAATAATTTTAAAAATAAATCTTAAGTGGTACACTTTGAAAGAATGAAAATATAGTATAAATTGATACAAAGCCACATACACAACCTAAATGTTGATACTAATTACTTTCTGAATCCTATACAACAAATAAGTACAGTTATAATAGTTCCATACAATAAGATGTAACAAGTGCTTTAAATTTAGAGGGCCTCAATATAGTATAGTCACCAATGCCATGTATTTTGTTGAAGCAGTAACATATTTTAAAAATTGGAGATGTATATTTAATGTTGGTGCTTGGGTGGGAAGGTAGAACAAATCAGTGCTTCTACTAGTGATTCTAGGAACATAAAATGGCAGTTTACTCAAAAGCTACAATCAATGTTATTATTTAACATTTTATATAAGAACATACAACACATAAAATCTTCTGGATTTTGATGTCATTACATTTAATCTAGAACAAAGGTATTGGTTATCAATTCCCTGTATGGGATACACACCATCCATTTTTAAACACAAAAACTTTAAAAACCTACGCTGGATTCTCTCAATATCACATATATACCTGTCATAATAAGGTTCCCATATTATGCTAGCATACTCCAGTTTGTTTCGAACTAGGGCAAAGTATAGTGACTTTAAGCATGAAATGTTTGTGAAGTCTTTACAATTTCTCATCAAAAATCCCAACATGCGGGATGCCTCAGATGTCACTTTGGTGATGTGTTCCGTAAATGTAAGTTTAGAGTCGATCGTAAGACCTAAATCTTTTACTGAATTGCACCTGGATATTAGAGAACCATTGATGTTGTAAAAAAAGTTGATATGATTTCTTTTTCGGGTTACAGTTAAAACCTTACATTTAGATATATTCAGGCCCAGGTCATTTTTCTCACGCCATCTCTGCAACTTGTCAATGTTACTCTGCAAACGAAGTGAATCCTCACAGCTCTTTATTGAGGAATACAATTTTAAATCGTCCACAAACAGTAAACTATGAACATTCAATACATCGCACACATCATTAATGAAAAGGAGAAAAAGGTAAGGTCCAAGGTTAGTACCCTGGGGTACCCCAGAAGTCACCCTAAATCCTCTAGATCTATGGCCACAAAATTCAACATACTGATATCGATCAGTTAAATATGAACTGAAAAAAGAAATGAGAGTTTCAGAGAAACCAAACCATGACATTTTATGGAGAATTACAGAATGATTGATCTTGTCAAATGCCTTTGAAAAATCGGTAAAGACAACGTCTACTTGAGATTTAGGATAGCTCAGCTTTTTTGACAAATATTCTACAAAGCAACCAAAATTAGTAATTGTTGATCGTTCCCTCATAAATTCATGCTGATTGCTTGATATTAAATGCCTTGTAAGTGGATACAGGTAACTATGGAGTAACATCCCTAGCAGTTTTGAGAAGCCACAGACAAGAGCCACAGGTCTATAATTACTCACATCAGATCGATCACCTGATTTAAATATGGGACAAGTTTTAGAGATCTTCCAGCGATCTGGAAATTGCGATGAAGACAGACTTAAATTGAATATTATTGACAAAGGTGTTTATAACACACTTATACAATCTTTGATGAAAAAACTAGGAATTTGATCTGAACCACATGACAGTTTGGGCTTTAGTTTCCTTGAAATTTTTATAATGTCCCCTGCTGAGAATCTTGGCGTTATAATTGTCGAAAAATTTTGACGAGAAGGATCATCCAGCAGATTATCCTGAATTGTATTCAAATAATCATTATATGCATTATTTATTTGTATTTTTGTGAGTGATCTTAATTCTTTATATTGTGCTAAGTGAGCAAGGCTGCCAGTTTTTTTATATTTATGAAAAAACTTATCTTTTTGTTTAACATTTTTAATTATATCTTTATTATACCATAATGGGTACTTACGATTAAAATTAGTATAAAGTGGTACATAAAATATGTCGCATTGAGTGTATATATTAGTAATATTATCTAAAGCCTTCCAATCGATCTTAGACTTCATTATATAAAAGAGGGTAGTTAGCTTTTTTAAAATTATATTTTTCATTAAAAGGATTATGCAGTATGTTTTTTAACATTGAAACTTCGAGATCACAGGTGATGCTTAAGGCTGGATGGTGTCTTTCTGTAAATTCCGCAGATGCAAATTCCTCCGTTTTTTTAATCTGTCCAATATTGTTCGTATTAAATCGACGTGAATTTATTACAATAGTTATTTTCCATTTACTCCAAAAATATGTAACACACCGATATTTTTTTTGCCAAAGCACTTGTGAATTAGAGTTATGCCACAAAATCGTAGTATCGTTGGAAAAGAGGGCAAATTTACTTCGAATATTAACTAAAACCAAATCCTTAATCAATATAGTTTGGATATATCAACAGCATGTAGCACATACTTTGCACTGTTTAAATATATATGTAAATATATATATATATATATATATATATATATATATATATATATATATATATATATATATATATATGTATTATATTATTATTATCAGTCAAAAGCCCGAGTTAAGTCAGTATACAAAACAAACAAACAAACAAATAATTTATTAGCATAATTTTGCTAAAACATTATAATAATAATAATGGTAGGAACTAAATATGAACTAATATACTAATACAATCATGACACTCCATTCATCTTATAATCTAACCTGAGAAAATTGCCACCTCCCAATTAATTAAACAATATAAGGCTTAAATACGTCTATATATTAAGAGAAGTCAAAAGAGTACACTTCAATTGAATGTTTCCTTAATAAATGTGCAAACATTTCTTTTAAATTCTCTCAGAGTTTGGGAAGATTTTATATCGAGTGGCAATGTATTATAAATGCATAGACCCTGATAAAATAAAGATTTTTGAGAAATCGTTTTATTTGCTCTAGGCACAAATATATTTCCCGCTGATTTCGTGTTATAACCATGTATATCATTCACAAACCTTATCTTATCAATCAAGTATTTAGGTAACATGTGGTGCAACATCTTATAAATAGAAATTAAATTATGATATACCAGTCTTTGATTTACACTCAAAAATTTTAAAGTATCCAACATCATTCTAACACCAGTGTACCTATTTACCCTTAGAACAGTTCTCATTGCTCTATTCTGAAGTTTTTGTAGTAGAGCCTTGCTATTCTCATTAACATAAAATAATATTGTAGGGCGGTATTCAAAGTGTGGAGCAGTGATGGATTTATAGACTGTAATCATAGACATCAATGACAAGCTGTGACTAATTCTTCTGAAATAATTAACTTTTTTACCTATCTTATCACAAATATATTTTGTATGTTTAGAAAATTTAAGTTCATTGTCTATTATAATTCCTAGGTACTTAGTTTCAGTTACAAATTCTAATCTTTCATTTAATATCAATAAATCTGGCTCTATTACATTCTTTTTAGTACAAAATAACATTGCTTTTGCTTTCTTTACATTTACATATAAGTTATTTATTCCTAACCAATTTCCTGAATTATTTATTACATTTTGCATTTTAAACCTAGCCTTCTCCACATCATTACAGATAACAATGTATCGTCAGCAAACAAATTTATTACAACATTATCTACACAATCTATAATATCATTTATATAAAGTATGAACAATGTACAACCCAAAACAGTCACTTGAGGGACACCATATTTAACTATTTTAGGGGAAGGCAAAAAATCACCAACTTTAACTCTTTCGCATCTGTCCTTTAAATAATTTCTAAACCATTTATTTGCCTTTCCCACAATACCATATTTTTCAAGTTTTTCTAATAGTATGTCCCAATTAATAGTTTCAAATGCTCTCTTAAAATCTATAAACACTGTTAGCACCACTTTATTTACATCCAGGACCTCCTTCCACTTAGTAATGACTAACTGAATGGCTGTCTCACAGGAATGCTGATCACGGAAGCCAGATTGGTTTTCTATTAAACTATCATTCCGATGTAGGTGGTCCCTAAGCTGTTTCTTTACATACAACTCCAGAGTTTTTTCACAAAGTGACACCATATTTACAGGCCTGAATTCCTCACATCTTTTTGTGTTTTCAATTTTTTGAACGGGAACAACTATAGATTCCTTCCAACTCTTTGGAACTTCACCTTCTATCAATGATTTATTAATTATTTTAGTTAACTCTCTCGCAGTCACTTTACTTCCCTTCTTTAAAATATTCTTTGGTATTCTGTCTATAGAGTAGTGTTTTTTAAGGTCACTAAAGATCTTCATTACTTCTTTCTTTGAAAGCGTAGTAAATTCACTCAGAAAATCAATATTTAAAATTTCCCGATTATTCAGTTGTAGTTGAACAGGATTTGTGATTAAGGATTTATTTACAATGTCTTCTATGCTCTTAATAAAAAATGAATTAAAACTTTCAACAATTATTACTTTTTCTTTTTCCTTCTTTCCATTAAAGTACACTTCTTTAATTTCACTTTTTTTATTTAGTCCCAAAACCTCTTTTATATCTTTCCACATGGCTTTACTGTCTCCTTTATTTCTATCAATCACATCTTCATAATATTTACATTTATTACTTCTCATTTCCTGTGTCACTCTGTTCCTTGTTTGTCGATAAGCTTCTCAATTTTGTTCAGAATATTACAATCTTGCTTTTTGGTATAATTTGTCACGCTCTTTAATTAGGTTTTTTAATTCCTGATCAAACCATTTATTCTTTTCTCAATCACTTTTTATGGTATAAAGTGGTGCCATTACGTCCAGTGGTTTCATCACATTCTTATGGAAGGATTCTGATAATACATTGTATTTTTGTTTAGCTTCTTTAAATTTCTAAACTGTATATAAGTACTTATATAGTAAGTGTCTTTCACATGATTTGATGATTTTCCTTTTTTGCTTCCCTCATTTAATTCACCTATTTTAAAAACAAGCATGTTGTGATCTGTAATTTTAGGGGTTCTTCTAATTTCCACATTCGTTGATTGATTGTCGGTAAATAATAAATCTACTATTGTCCAATGTATACCATCAATACGTGTGAAATCTGTTACCTTTTGTGTTAAATTAAGTGCTTGCATTAAGTTGACCAGTCTTGTACTGTAAAAAGTTGGTTTTGCAACATCCAGATTAATATTGAAATCTCCCACCATGTGTAGTGAATCACATTCCATCGACACACTTTCTTCAAGTATTTCCTCCGTCAAATGCAAAAAATCAGCTATGCTTGCTCTTGGTTAACGGTATATCCCTATTACTATACACTTCAATATTTCAATAGTTATTAGCCACAAAGCTCTATCTATTTCTTTAATATCAAGAACTTTATATGAAATATGGTCTCGTATATAACATAAAACACCTCCAGTATACCTGCTGGCTGAATTACACCGTACGACAGAGAAGCCCTCGATCACAATTTCACTATCACAAATATCCTTTGTCACCCTTGACTCTGTAGCAATAAGAACATCTATACAACTTGCTTAAAAATAATTACACAGCTCCTCTTTATTGCACAAAAAACTTTGGAAATTCAAACAGCAAACATTTAATTGCTATATGGGGCTTTAATTTACAAACCTGGACAGTTTCTATCCCACGCCACATGATCAGTCAGAAGGTTTGTCCCAAACTTTTTATTTGCTTTCATGCAATTTACACATTCTTTCTTTCTTTCAGTACAGTCTTTTTCGGCATGGCCACCGGCACACTTTGGACAACACACTTGTTCTGTACAATCCTTGGAAAAATGCTGATAACCATTGCACTTATAACACTTAATCACATTCAAAAATTCATAGAGCGGGCTTCTCCCAAGACTCATGTTCATTTTCTCTTTGACCTTCAAACACTCAAAAGTGCTGGTATCTATTTCAACAAGTGCATTAAAATACCCTTTTTTTGTGTTATATAAATGAAAAACATCCATGTGAAAACCATTCTTATCTTTCCCAATGTTTATATCAATGTTGAGCTTCATAGGATCTACTTTATCTATAAGATCTTTTTTTACCTCCGAATGCGTTTTCTCGGTTTGGGGTTTAATAATAACAACTTCTTTTTTTGGCTTTACGATTTCATCATTTTTTGAGTTATTAATATGTCTTAAATCACTTGGCATATTCTTTATACTATCTAAATCACTTTTTATACCCTCCATCATTTTGACAAAGATATATTAAAATATATTTCTGCAATGGCATGCATCTTTGCTCACTTGTGGTAAGTTCAGAACACTCCTTATGAATAAATTCACAGCACAAGTCGCATTGGTAGATTTGTTGGTCTTCATTTACACTTTTTTTTGCATTTTAAGCAATAAGTGTTCTCATCATCATCTTCACTTCCGGACATCCTAACCAGCAGTATCGGCCCTCAACACTGCTGCCACGTTATCAAGCAGGGCTTGGTAGTTATTTGTCCCAACCAACTATGGCCACGCTGCGAGATGGAATATTGCACCGTGACTGAAACCTTAACAGACGTGATCACAAAGATTTTTTATGAATTAAAATATTTTAAACTTTATGTATTTATTATTTTTCTCTTCTTCAGCTTCTAAGACTGAATTAGGTCATCCGCCAGCGTATCCAACATCCAAAAAGGGCAAAGACTGGAACAAAGTGGAGAGGGAGATTAAAAAACAAGAGGAACAAGAAAAACCTGAGGGGGAGGAAGCCTTAAATAAGCTGTTCCAAGATATTTATGGCAAAGGAAGCGACGAAGTTAGAAAAGCTATGAACAAAAGTTATGTAAGTAAATTGTATTAAAAAAAAAAAATATGGGTTTGAATGAGGAGGAGCTAACTGCTAATGTCTTTTGTGACTTTTCTAAAGCATTCGATTGTGTCAATCATACATTACTTTTTAAAAAATTTGGAGCACTATGGTTTTAGGGGAACGTCATTACAATGGTTTTAGTCATATCTATCAGGAAGAAGAGTTCAAAATACAACAGTTCTAACCACACTACACCACAACTGGTTACGTTTTGGACGCGCGTTTCGCTAACCAAGTTAGCATCATCAGCAGATGATATAAACTGCTAATAAATATGCTACATACACCAGTGATGGTATACCACAAAGCTCTGTACTGGACCCAATCCTATTTTTGTTGTACCTTAATGATCTTGCCTTTTTGGATTTTCAGGGGACTTGTATTATTTTTGCAGATGATACAACTCTTCTCTGGAGGGGAGCTCATCACAATGATCTGATGAATACCATTTGTGAGGGTTTGGAGAGGGTGAAAGAATGGTGTGCCTCTAATTACCTAAGTTTTAAGTGTGATAAGTCATCCATTCTTACTTTTAAGTTTACATTGAATACCAGATCTAAATAGTATTCAAATAAAAAATCAGTCTGTTGCAAAATGTTTGGGCATTCATATTGATAATGAATCAAAAATTTTTATTCACGTAACTCTACTTAGTAAAACAGTTAACTCTGGGTGCTTTGTTGTGAACTGTGTAACTTCTAATGAATTAGAATTTAGTGGAATGTCACATAAGATATGGGATCGCTTTTTGGGATTTTGTAATCACCAATTGCTAAATTCCATCTTGTAAATCTCTTTTTATACAGGAAGAAATTCTGACTGTCATTTCTCTTTTTATCTTTGAGACTTGTTGCTTGTTGCACAAAAAATTTAGGAATTTTTCTAGACATAGTGTTTATACTATAGTCAAAAACAGTGTTATCGTGCGGGTCATACGATTTATCAAAGACAAACTTTTTAAGTTTGTTTTTTTTTATTACGTGTAATCATATCCTCTGCATAAAATCCGGAAGATGAATTAGATAGACCTATGATATTTTCATATGAAAAAAGAGGATAAACATATAAATACCAGCAGTTGCAAAAATCTTTGAGCGATGTCACTTCAAAGTCAGATTGACAAGTCAGTGACAAATATAAAATGAGTAATAGAAAACAATTTTCGGGTTTTTTGCATCCACAAGGGAAAAAAATGGTATTAAATGTAATAAAACATTACAAAAATGAAAATTTCTTTTGTTATGTGTAATCATATCCTTCGCATAAAATCCGGAAGATGAATTAGATAGACCTATGATATTTTCATATGAAAAAAGAGGATAACATCTAAATACTAGCAGTTGCAAAAATCTTTGAGCGATGTCACTTCAAAGTCAGATTGACAAGTCAGTGACAAATATAAAATGAGTAATAGAAAACAATTTTCGGGTTTTTTGCATCCACAAGGGAAAAAAATGGTATTAAATGTAATAAAACATTACGAAAATGAAAATTATTATTATTATTATTATTATAATTAATTAAAGGCGGTAGGCGGCAAAGTGCCGATGAAACCACTATGAGTCTATTTTACTTTTGAAGTTAAACTGTGCACTGTTGTTGCCTAATTCGAAATTAAAAGTAGTGCACCAGTTCCCAGTCGATTCCCCTGAGATTAGCATCTAAGCGGTTCTTGAAGGAGTTGACTGTAGAGGCATCTACTGTTCTCTGATCAAGTCTGTTCCAAACATAAACTATGCGATTTGTAAAAAAGTTTCTGCGGCAGAGCTTGGAGCATTTTTCTTTAATGAGTTTCTTGCTGTGGCCTCTGAGATTTGTGTGGTCAGCAATCTGAAGGAAGGCAATTGGGACACTGTAGTACCCAGATAATATTTTGTGGACCTGTATAAGATCGCCTCGCTGCCTTCGCTCTCGAAGAGTTGATAGGTTCAGACGAGAGCAACCATCCTCATAGGACAGCATCTTTAGTTCGGGTGGAATCTTGGTTATCCGTCGCTGGACCCGTTCAAGCAGCTCAATATCTTTTACATAGTATGGGTTCCATGTGCTTACAGCAAATTCCAGTATTGGTCTGATATAGGTTTTATACAGATGCAAAATTGTGTCAGCAGAGTGATCTTTAAAAGCTCTTCTGATAAGAAAAATCATTGAGTTGTCTTTTTGGACAATTTTTGCAATGTGGCTCTCCCATTTGAGATCAGTGGTTATAAAGACTCCAAGGTCTTTTTGTTGATCAACCACCTTCAAGGGTTGACCCATCATAGTATAACTGTGCAGTGGATTCTTGGGGCCAATATGGAGAACTGTGCACTTATCCACATTGAGGGACATAAGCCATGACTTGGTCCAGTTTTCTATTCGGTGAAGATCAGTTTGGAGCATCTCACGATTGATTGATGGATCACAGTACAGCTTGGTGTCGTCCGCGAAAAAGCATATTTTCGACTTGATGTTTTCTGGCATGTCACTCACGTAGACCAAGAAAAGGAGGGGTCCGAAAACTGAGCCCTGCGGAACTCCACTTCACACCTTTCTGCTTGTTGAAACTGCTCCATCAAGTCTGACTTGATATTGACGTTTGGCAAGAAAGTTTCCGATCCAATGAAGCAATGCTCCCCTGACTCCGTAATGTTCGAGTTTATGCTGCAATCTTCTGAATGGTACTTTATCGAATGCTTTCTCAAAGTCGAGGTAAATGGTGTCCGTCGGACGTCCAGTATCATGTTGCAGCGTCCAATCATTTACACAAGTGAGAAGGTTGGTGTCAATTGACCGTTTTGGTAGAAACCCATGTTGTGTTTGTGGTATTACACCATTTAGGACAAGAAAGCTTGTCAGTTCTTTTACTATTATTTTTTCCATGCATTTCGAAAGTGTGGACGTTAGGCTGATCGGCCGGTAATTTTCTGCACGAAAACGGTCGCCCTTCTTGAAAATTGGGGTGACTATGGCATTTGTCCATAGATTGGGGACACAACCAGTCATAAGAGAGTTAGACATTGCCGATGCCAGCGGGACAGCGAAGGTAGCGGAACACTCTTTTAAAAATACTGGTGGAATACCATCCTGACCCGGAGAGGCATTGCTTTGGAGGGAGTGAATTGCCTCTGACACTTTCTGCGGGGTGAAATCGATATTGCTCAGAGAGTCAGCAACACGGGTCTCGTTAGGAAGATCCGGTAGTGCCCCATCAGGTTCAGCCGTGAAAACCCCACTAAACTGCTCAGCGAACATTTCAGATATTAGTAGTGGGTCTTGGACCATTTCAGCAGTTGTGGGATCCTTAAGTGTAAAGTTTGATAGTCTGGAATTCAGGCATCTGTTAACGTAGGTGTAAAAGCTTTTGTTGTTGTTAGCTGCAGCTATATCATTTTCGTACCTTCTCCTGGCCTCCTCTATTATGGTTTTTACCTTGTTATTTGCTGTTTTGTACTTATCATAATTTGCAGTGCATTTATTTTTAGCATAGATGTCCCAGAGATTCCGTTTGTTTTTGATAGCTGCAAAAATTCGCTGATTCAGCCAAGGTTTTTGTGGATTAATCTTGGTTTCTCTAAGGGGAATGTAATTCTCGATGCAATGGTTGATGGTATTGTAGCATTCTGCGATGTCACCATGTATGTTGTTCTGCAAGTTTTCGGAGATAAAACTATTAATTTCTGGATAGTTTGCTTTCCAGAAATTTCTTTTCAGTACTTTGTGGGTTGGTTTTTTTCTTAATGTTAGCTGTGTAGTTGCTCACACAACAATATGGTCACTTTTACCAAGTGGAGGATTTTCTGAAATGTGGGATATCAGCTTCCCATCACTAACCAGTAGAAGATCCAAACGAGAGTACTGGTCATTTCTAAATCTGGTGGGGAACGTAATAAGCTGGACTGCGTTCATTTCATTGTAGTTTCTGATAAAATCAAGAGCTTGTACAGAGTTTGAATTCAAGCAAAGTGTAGCCCAATCAATCTCTGGGAAATTGAAATTACCAAACACAAAGCAGGGTGAATTAGTGTTAAATGCAGCCATAAGATTGTCGATCAGAGACTTATTTTCATGGTCCATTGTGTAGCCAGGTCTATATATACAGGCAACTGTGAAACTGATTGCATCAATAGCAATGGACAACCACAGGTGCTCTGTAGGAGGTGAAATAGTTATTTCAGTGACAGGAGAAGCAACTATTTTCGTGTTGTTTAGTTTATTTTTAATGTAGGCACAAATTCCTCCGCCTTTTTTGTTTCTCCGGTCAACCCGAAACAACCTGTAACCGTCGATATCCAAGAGGGCATCACCAACTCGTTTGCAGAGCCATGTTTTACATATTAATATAATTGTTGGCTTATCGCTCAGAGCAATGACCCGAAGCTCGTCTATCTTGGTTAGTAGGGCATCAGCATTTGTATATAGAAACGTCACTTCCACTATTTGGGGAGTTCTCTCTGCTCTTCTTCCTGCGAGTTTTTTTGATTAGGTGTGGCTGCATGAATAGACTGATTATCGTTGATTAATTTTATAATTTTTGGAACCCCTTTTATATATTTGACTTTGATGTCTGTCTCGCCAGTTCCTTTACTCTTTTCCAGTTCAGTCATGACTTCCTTTAGATACTGTCTCTGTGACGGTGTTTGGTCACTCTTCATGTAGACTCCAGTTCTCAGCTGTTCCAGAGTAGACTTATTTTTCAGAACTCAGAGAGCCTCCTGTCTACTAGCCAGACTAATCCTTAGTGGCCTTCACCGGCCAATATTCAGGAGACAGTAGCAAAAGCTCTGGGAATCAGTACAAGGACTGTGCAGAAAATTGTGCATGAGAAAAAGCATAATTTACTACCAAAGAAGATTAAGAAATGTACATGAAAAAAGCCAAAGACAGAAGAGTTATGTGACAATGTAAAAATGGATGTTCGTAATGCAATTTACGATTTATACACATCAAAAACTAATATAACCGTTCAAGTTTTAAAACGAGGTTTAAAAAATCAAGGTATATTGGAAATTGGACTAAAATCGTTGTCAAAATTAATAAAAATGTTGGGTTTTCGATATTAAAAGGACTGTAATCGAAGATTTTTAAGCGAGTTGCCACATATAGCAAGCCAAGGTATCCAGTTTTTAAAGAAATACACGGAAAATGTTAATTCAAAATTTAGAAAAGTGGTATTTTTAGACCAGACTTGAATATTTTCTAATGGAAGTGGTTCGAAATCTTGGCAGGACGAATCTGTAAAAAGTGTCAAGAGAAAAAGGGATGTGGGATGGGAAAACGGTTCATCATTTTGCATGTAGGTTCTTCATTTTTTTTTTCTTCGACACTCTATACTGACTCTCTTTGGTCAGATAGTTCTTGAGAATATATGTTACATAAAAAAGTACATTCATCAACACACCACTCATTCAGACATTCATGACCATGATACCCGACACAAGGGAAATATTTTAAAACCACAGAACAGGCTTCATAGGAATAACACTGTTGGCATAGATCTATACAATCTATTGCCTCTTGCTTTCAGGCAACTGAATTCATTACGGTTCAGAACTCAATTAAAAAAATATTTAACAGCCATTGCTCCTTATTCAGTGACTGATTTTCAAAGTGCCATAAGAGAGAATAAGGAGATCAACTTACTATTAGTGTAGATTTAATGGTATTTTAATTCAATGTTTTGTAGTTGATACTTGTATGTTTTAAGTCTAATATGTATTATTATGTTAAGTATTTCTTTTATGTAACGTATTTTATTTTATTGAATTCCTTTTTGACCTATCTATGAAAATGTATTTTTTCTTCAGACTAATAAACTTAAATAAATAAATAAAATAAAACAGGATTTCTCCCAGGTGCAAGTTTACTGTTTTCTTCAACATCCAAAAGTATGGACTTCCATGATAATATGAACTGTTTGAAAAGTGGTTAAAAGAACAACTGATTCCAAATTTAGATGCTCCATCTTTAATCATTCTGGACAATGCATCTTATCACTCAAGAATCTTAAATAAACAACCTACTTCATCCTTAAAAAAAAGTGATATTTATGACTGGCTAATAAAACAAAAACAAAATCCTTTACCCAATATGCTGAAACTAGAACTTCTTTTAATGGCAAAATCTATTAAAAAACTAACAGTATATGCCGTAGATGAAATATTACGGGAAAATGGACATGAGGTTTTACGACTGTCGTCATACCAGTTTAACGCAGTAGAATTAATATGGGCTGGGGCAAAATCATATTACGAAAATCACGTGAATGATGGTCTTACATCAGATGAAGTGCAAATTTTTTGGCAAGATTCATTAAATTATGGAAATTTGAAGAAATCGGATAAGTAGTCTTTTAGCTATGCCGCGAACAGACAGACTGACGGACAGACATATCTACAGACAGACGGAATTGAGAAAACATGTTTTCCGGCATCTCGGGACCCTTAAACGTAAAGATCTGAAAAAATCTCACGAGAGAAGTAATAACTAATTATCTTGTGTTTTTAACAAAAGTGTATAATATTTTTGCAAAATAATTTTTTTTTGTTATCACAATACAAAAAAAAACAAGTTCTCTTTGCGCAGGGGTGGCCCGCATTTAAATAAATGACACTTTATAAGTGGTTAGATTTTTAGGTCAAGCGGAGCTCATAATTTTTGGTTATTGATAAAAAATCTCACTTTCATTAAGTGGCTGTATAAACAGACCATATCCTGATTGTCCCACTGATTCGAACCGCCTTCCGACTTTATTAAGGCGCTTGTCATTTTGTGTATTTTTGTTTTTTGCCAACCAAAAAATTTTAACCAAATACATATTTAGCGAATTTTCTTATTTAGTCTCTCGGCATTTAATATATAAAATAATATTAAGTGGCTATCTTAATAATATTGAGTAATATAATAAAAAAAAAACTATTTTCTTTCTCCCTGTATATTTGTAAATAGCCCATCGAGAGTTAATAGCTCGATAAAAGAATCACACATTTTGGTATCCACTGTGTTTTCTGATTTGATTCATAATGTTGGTGACCTTTGGACCCATTCGACTATACCCGAAACAGTAGCAGCTTTCTTCTCCCGATACCCAAATTTGCC
This sequence comes from Kuschelorhynchus macadamiae, assembly GCA_030620095.1. Lineage (NCBI taxonomy): Eukaryota > Metazoa > Arthropoda > Insecta > Coleoptera > Curculionidae > Kuschelorhynchus > Kuschelorhynchus macadamiae. Next base: position 272,575 of record JAUTXW010002537.1, read on the forward strand.
TTAACTCAAAACTCATTGATTTAGGAAAGTGTTAAGATTTACGATCACTTAACCAAGAACCTGAAATTAATTTTTGTTGACAAGCCCTTTAGATGGACTCTCAAAAACATTCTTAAGCTCACACCATACTACAACCTGCAGGAATTTTATGATAACCTATGATAGTACGCATAATATTTTAAATAATCGTGACTTGAAATTTGTTTTCTTTTCTAGAGTTTTTTTTTTAAATTGTTTTTATTACTGACTCACATTTGTTATTATATAGATGTATGGTGTTTATTTTATTTATTGATTGTTGTCTATTGTTTTGTTATTATTATATATGTTTTATTTGCATATTTTTTGAGCCTTTCAATGTATAGTTTACTTTTTTTAACATAGTGTAAGTTATTCCGTAAGGTAATATCGAACATTTCTATTTTTAAGGGTGCTTTGTCAGTGAGACATGTTTCTCTGATGATAATAAATTTTATTTTGTTTGTAGATACTTTTACAAATTATTTGATGTTGTAAATACTCAATTACAGTGTATTTAAATAATGAAAAGTAATTAAATACAAAAAGGAATTAAAAAAAAAACAAATACTGCCCAACTCTGCCTATATGTTATACATTTTTAAACCAAACACTTAATTAACAAAGGAATATCATTACAGATGGAAAGCGGTGGGACAGTGCTAAGCACCAATTGGAAAGAAGTTTCCAAACAGAAAGTAGACGTTAAGCCTCCAGACGGGATGGAATTCAAAAAATGGGACAGTTAGACCTTGGCTGGCATTATTTAGTCTATTTCAAACCAGTGACAAATATAATAAGGGCTAATTTAAGGGAAAAATCAATATAAACCATTGATAAAAAATGTGTTTACTCAAAGCATTTCTTACTATATCTGTCAAGTGATTTGGATTATAAATTTCTGAAGGAATGTTGCATGTTTTTTTTTCTGTTTTTCACAAAATATTTATAACTTTATACTAACATGTTATTTAATTTTCTAATAAAATCCTTAGCTTGTGTTAATCTCATATATTTTTATATTTAGTATTTAATTAGCCGGTTAACCGATAACTGGTTAATTTGCTGTTGGCCGTGCCCCTGGACTATGGCCAGATGCTCAAGTTTTTTTCCCTTTTTCATTTATTTATTTATTTATTTATTTATTCATCAACGGACCAGGTCCAATTACAATAGTAAAAATAAAAAAAAAACATATAAACACTTAATACCTAACAATAAAGTACCGTACATACAAAGTATATTGATCATTTTGTTAATAAATACACATAAAATACCTATAATTTATTGTCACATTTTTTGTCATATAATAAAATAAAATGTAAAACATATAATACCTATACTGAATATACATAACAAAGATAGACATGATAAAATTATACATATATTTAATTTTTCTTTCTTTTTTTTGCTTTTTGCTTTTTTTCCCTTTTCTTAATAAAATTTTATACCTAACTTAAGAATACAATACAGAAATCCATCCCTTATCTGACCCAATGAGGAACTGAACACTTCAAGGGTAAGTTCATTGGCAAAGGCCATCATACGATTCATGGAGTTAAACTGTCCATAAATCGTACAATGTCTCTCCAAAGAAAATGTTGGCACATGCCTCAAGTTTCTTGCAGGAACATTTAAGTTCACTAAGTAAAGAAGATCCCCACACTGGATAACATTGTTAATTAATTTATAAACAAACAGCTTATCACAGTTTTTCAGTCTTTGATTTAGAGTTTTAATATTTAATAAATTCATAATGGTAGAATATTCGATTGCATCACCAGGTATGGAAAGCTTGTTTTGTATATGATATGATGATGATGATATGAACAGCATAGTGTGGTGACCAGACACAAGTGCTGTTCTCTAAATGACTTCTTACAAATGCAATATAGAGAGTTTTAAGAGCAAAAATATTTTTATTAAAGGGTCTAGTATGACGTTTTATAAAGCCTAGGTTTTTCAGTGCTTTATTGCAACATGCTTCAATATGATCCACAAAAGAGCATTTTATCGAACATTACACCAAGATCCCTTACAGTATCAACCTTATCAACAACAATATTGTTTATATGGTATATATTAAACTGTGGGTATTGTTTACGAGAAAATTGCATATATTTACATTTCTTCACATTAAGAGTCATATCATTCAATTCACACAAATGCAATATAGAGAGTTTTAAGAGCAAAAATATTTTTAATGGGTCTAGTATGACGTTTTATAAAGCCTAGCATTTTCAGTGCTTTACTGCAACATGCTTCAATATGATCCACAAAAGTGAGCATTTTATCGAACATTACACCAAGATCCCTTACAGCATCAACCTTATCAACAACAATATTGTTTATATGGTATATATTAGACTGTGGGTATTGTTTACGAGAAAATTGCATATATTTACATTTCTTCACATTAAGAGTCATATCATTCAATTCACACCAGTGTACGAACCTCAGAAGATCATCCCGTAATTCATTGCTTGAACTTGAGGAATCAAGGACTTTAAAAAGTTCATGTCGGTTGGCCTGGGTCTAAAGATCAAGATTTTCCATTGTTTCATCTGTAGTTGATTCGTGTAATTATAAGAATTGGGCTAACATCGTGAGATCTGACAATAAAAAAAAGATTAGACAATTAATTGCCCAAGATAGTAATGCAATATTACAAAAAAATAATGATTACATATATGCATAACACATAACAAGTGGGAATGAGTAATATTTGATTAATAAATTAAAATACAAGGTAATAAAGCAAAACAATAAAACAACAAAAAAAAACGAAAAACAATAGCATAATATAATAAAATTGATTATCGCCTACCTACACATTACAGCTAGTATACAGGAACTAGTGAATAGTTAAATTTAATTGGTGCAAAAATGCTTCTAGGTATCCAAAAAATTAATTTGATCGCTAGACTAGAAGCATATTCAAATTCAAAACTTTTTATTTGCCTTATAAGACATACAAACAATTGAAATACAGAATATTAGAAATAAATTGAAGTACAAAATATTGGAATGTAAAAATGTGACAAAATATTAGAATATAAAAAATTAAATGTCATGTTTATAGGCAAACAGAGACTGCATAGCGATTTTAATAACCGTTGCACAGACTCAGACGCTTTCCGAGTCAGTGTAATGCAGCCCTTAGAAAATTGAAAAATATCAACGAGATTAATAATTTATAAATAATAATGAGTATTAAAACTAATCTTATTATTAAAAAGTGAATATTAAGAATGAAGTGTGAGAAAAAAAACAATATCAATATGTTATAGTTATACAGCTCAGAATGCAGGAAGCATGCGCGGGCGGACACTTGAGAGGATGTGGCTAGTATTATAGTTATTATTAGTTAAATTCTATTATTTGTTAAAAACTGGGCGAGTGCAACAAACAAAAATATAATTAAAAAATATGTGAATATATAAAAATCAGTATGAATGAAGAGGTGCTTGTCAATAACTAATTACATAAATAAGCAATAATAGTATTCATGGAATGCAAAATTCATCGGTTCAAATTAAAATTAGGTTTGCGAATGCAATTTTTTATGTGTATTGAAGCTGCGTAACGGAAGTTGTTTAATATTATTTGATAAATTATTCCACATCTGAACTGCGACGAAGCTGAATGATTTTTGAAATGCTGCTGACCTATGCTGTGCGATCCTAAAAGAATCTAAATATCGAGTAACGTAGTTATGCTCCTGCGTTGTGAATATAGACCTTAAATATGGAGGTTGATTGGTTGTTAATATGGGAAAAATAAATAAGAACATATGATACTCGCGCCTTTTCGCCATTGACAGGATAGAATATCTATTGAGATACGGTGTAATATGGTTTCTAAATGGTATATTATGTACGAAATTTAGGCATGCATTTTGAAATTTTTGTATGGAATGTTTAGTCTGCGCGCTTAGTGAGTTATGATAGACGACATCGTCATAGTCAAGTAATGCTAACACTAGAGAATCACACAATGAATATTTTGTACCACTAGGTAGATGGCGTTTAAGTTTATACAATTTTCCCAGACGCATATACGCAATACTAAGTTTCTCCTTAATATGAGCCTCAAAATTTAGTTTGTTATCGATAAAAATACCCAAATTCTTAGCTAGAGTTACAATTGGTACGGATAAATCATCTATTTTAACTTGGAAATTAGTTGACACATTTTCCAAAAGATTTTTATTAGATCCAAAAAATATGACGCAAGATTTGGAGGCATTTAATTTTAAGTTATGATTTTTTGTAAACTTATTTAATTCGCTAAGATCTTCATTGAAGTTTGTTTGTGAAGTAAGTAAAGTATCTATAGTAAAAGACTTGTAGAGTTGAGAATCGTCTGCGAATTGTTGAAGTTCGGAGTGTTTAATTATTCTTTCCATGTCCGCAACATACAAAGAGAACAGCAAAGGCCCTAAGATTATCATTGTGGTACGCCTCTTTCGAGAGGAATATAACTGGACTGTTTCTGAACCTGTTCACATTTTATGGCTACACAATGAAATCTATTAGTTAGATAAGACTTTAAAAACCCCATTGAATTGTTAGAAAAACCAAAGTAGTGAAGCTTAGCCAGTAGCATCTTATAGTCTAGAGTATCAAATGCTTCAAATGAAATTATTTGATTATAAATATGTTTTTCCAGCACTTTAGAAATTACGGACAAGATGCTAACAGGCCTTAAATCTTTTAGTTCTTTAGGGTTAGGTTTCTTAGGCAGAGGTTTTATAATGGCTTTTTTCCAAAGTTTTGGAAAAACGCCATTTAATATGCAAGTATTAATAATATTTAATAATGGATTTTCACAAAAAAGGCAGACATAATTTCAAATCTTTAAGTGAGACACCATCTTCACCAATAGAATTAGTTTTTATGGAATTTATATATTTATGTAAATCAGAATTATCTAAGAGGGTAAAATTAAGTTCAGACGTCACATTTCGATGAGTGTTTTGCTGATAAAAGGAAACCTGTTCATCACATGTAGTATTCGATATATTGTTACACACGAGAAGTATAAATTAAGTTTACCTACATCAGATAGACTGAGAGGTATTTCAGAATCATTTTTATGGATAAGATTTAACTTTTTGGCCGTAGACCAAAAAAATTTTCCTGATTTGCTTGACAGACTTTTAAAAAATGCATTCTTTTCCCGAATTATGGCGTGTTTAGTATAATTTCGGAGCAGCCTGTAATACTGTATTCTAGGTGGAGTCTAACCAAAGAGCAGTATAACAATTTTATGGAATTTATATCATGGAAATAAATAATGTAAGGACGTAGCCTTACATTATTTTATACAAGTTTTATTTATATAAGTGGCCTTTCAGAAACGTAAATAAATAAATAATGGAGTCAATAACTCTTAAGAAAAATATGTCACATCAGCAAACAAGAATTACCAACAAGGAGAAAGATTATACATGAATAATAGTAAAACTACACAACTAAACAAACAAAAACGAACATCAATACGGGCCAAAAACATCATAAAACCAATCCGGTTAACTGCCTTTTAGCTGCAAAGGGAGACTATAGGAAAAATAGGAACTAAAAACGGGACTGATTCGAGCAGCACTTCACAGTCAATCCCCCCATTGACCAATTTGTGCAAAAAGAAGAGCTCTAGTATTAGATGACAGACCTTGATATGGGAAATGAAATTTATGTCGATGTGATACTGGTATGAAGGACTCCATATTGTACAACAATGTTCTAGAACTCTACGAACCAATGAGTTATAGGGACATAGGTATCAGTTTCGCTTTATAAAACCCTTAAGTACAATGCTATAAATATGTAGACTAAAAGTTAGATAATAACGCCTAGATCCGTGAAAGAACTAACAACTTCAAGACTTACACGTTATCTATGAAGTAGGTGGAGGGTATAGGATTAACAAGTTTGTGAAAACGGAGCACTTTACATTACATTTCAAGATGTTAAGAGAGATAATTAGTGCTGCACCATTTGATGAGCCTTTCAGTGTCAAACTGCAGAGGATTGGAGTCTCAGGAGACTGGTGAAAAGAATTTTAAGTCTTCTACATATAAAAGGCATTAAGAAAAATCGAAACAAGATACTTCATCATTTATAAAGAGCAGAAAGAGAACTGGACCAAGATACGAACCCTGTGGAACACCCGATGTCACAAGAACCTCCCTGGAAACTGAAGCACATATGTTGATTTGCTGGCGACGATTAAATAAATACGATTTGATCCACTCAAGATATTTTCCACAAAAACCTATTTGCTGTAATTTCCATAATAGAAGCTGATGGCAAACACTGTCAAAAGCCTTAGATATGTCAGTGTAAATAACATCGATCTGTCTGCCAGCCTCAACCGAAATATTGCAAGATTGGTAGTTGTTGAACGACCACGATAAAAACCATGTTGCATACTCATAATGTAGTTTATTTATTGTCATAAGCACTTACAGAGTTTAAACTCCAAATTGTACATACAAAAAAAATCATCTAATCCTATGTGTTACAGAATAAAACTTAGTATCTAACCATTTAAACGCATCTTAATCAAATTCTTAACTGTATTTAAATTACATGCAAAAAAGTCAATATTTTCAAAGTTATGATTGTAGTTCTTCATAAGCGTATCTGAGAAACGTTGCGTACCATAATTTGTGCGATGGAATGTAAGCTGGAAAAGATCTCTGCATCTTGTATTTCTTCGAGGTATGCGAAAATTGACTGTTGTCAACAACTGATTGCATTCTATTCTTCCAGTTACAAGTTTGTGTAAGAAAATTGCTAAAGCGTTTTGCCTTCGAAATTCCAAACTCTCGATACCTTTATGGAAAACTTAATTTATACAACATAAACTTAACAAACCTATTTTGAACAGCCTCAAGAGGTTGAATATCACAATTGTAAAAAGGACACCATACAACAGAATTATATTCTAATATACTATGCACAAAACAAAAATATAAACATTTGATGGCTTTAACATCACATATATGAGAGCAGGTCCGGCGTAAAAAACCTAGCATTCTTGAGGCTTTCAGAACTATAATATTAACATGCTTGCTAAAACTTAGATTTTTACTAAAGACAACACCTAAATCATTAAAACTATTTACAGAATGTAAAACAGTGTCTCCAATAGAGTATGGGTATGTTATAGGAGCCCTACTTTTCGAAAATCTCATTACTTTACATTTAGAGATGTTGATATTCAGGTTATTTAAATTACACCAGTTTTCAAAAATTTCTAGGTTCTCCTGAACACTCAAGCAGTCTTCAATGGAATTGACAGCATAAAACAGCTTGAGGTCGTCTGCATATAAAAGGCATTTGCATTTACGGAACACAGATGTAACGCTATTAATACAGAGTAGGAAGAGAATGGACCCCAAGTGTGACCCTTACGGTACGCCTGACGTTACGATTATGTCTCGTGACACAACATCTCCAATCTTGACGGTTTGCTTTCGGTTGGTTAGATATGAACTGATCCAGTGAATGTATGGTCCACTCAGTCCCATTGCAGATAATTTCCTAATAAGAAGGTGATGATTAACTGTATCAAATGCCTTAGAGATATCTGTATACACTACGTCCACCTGACTGCCACTCCCCACGCCTTCTACTACATAGTTCTGAAATACTCCAAGGATGGTTGAGGTTGATCTCCCTTTAAAAAATCCATCTTGATCCCCTGATATATAATGCTTGAATGATTCGAAAAGTTCATCAGTGATTATGGATTCGAACACCTTGGACATAATTGGCAGCAGAGACACACCACGATAGTTATTAATGTCATTTTTGCGACCCGATTTGAATATTGGCATAAGCCATGAGTGTTTCCACATGCTTGGAAAGGTTCCTTGCTCAAATGACAATTAGGGAGTGACTACATTGTTTAAGAAAGACGGAAGGTATCCATCGGATCCCGTACTTTTTTTCGTGTCCAAGTTTTTTAGCTTCTAGAGATAGGCTGATGCATTCGGTTTCCATTAACTGGGTATTTCCAACTGCTGGATATATTTTATAAAAATTTTCGAAATGTGTAGCAAACGATTCAGCGATTTCCTGTGGCGTATCTGTCATAATATTGTCGTACTCCATACTCCTTGGAATGCAGCGATTATTACTTTTAAGGGAGTTCACATAATACCAAAAACGTTTTATATTGTTGGGAATCATTTGCTCGAGGTCTGAAACATACATTAAGTAACTATATTCAATTGAGTGTTTTGATTCCTTTCTCAACCTGGAGTAACGGAGATAATCTTCTTGTTTTTTAGGTCGTTTGTATTGAAGGTATGCTTTGTTTTTTTTTTGTTAAAAGTTTTTTTGTTTCTCCTGTATACCATCGAGTATATTTTTTACTCTTTTTATGTATCTTTGGGACATGTTTCTCAATCCCTTGAAATAAAGTTTTGTAAAAACTCTGTACCACATGGTCAATGATCTTACTTACCTCCAACCAATGCCAGTTAATATTTAAAAAATAGTTATTTAATCCATTGTAGTCAGCTCTATAAAAGTTATATCCAAGGTCGTCTTCAAATTCCAAAGAGGGGTGAGTTAATAATGAAAAAACAATCTCCACAGGTGAGTGATGTTCAACGACTTTACTAAGAGGCATCTGTGCAAACTCAACTTTAACGTCTGGAAGCTCCTCGCAGAAAATGAGATCTAAGTATTTCCCAAATTCATTTGGTATATGATTAATTTGTTGCAGTTCATTCAAAAATATTCCAGTAATTAATGTGTTTGTTGCTTCTGCCGAGAGGTCGGTAGGTATTAAAAAGTCATCCTCCTTCACCCAGTGGGTTTTAGATAAGTTAAAATCGCCAGTCACCAATAATTTCGCATGTTTGTATCTTTTCCTAATGCCCTCCAACTTTTCAATTGGAGGGAAATATATACATCCAAGAACCATTGTACTTCCATCGACCTTGACAAGGACCCATGCATCCTCAAAGTTTGGATCATTAGAGCCAGGAATACTGCTTGAGTCAAAAGTGGAGTTCACCGCTATTAAAGTACCTCCTCCCCTAGTACAATTTAATGATTGAATATTTTTTCACTGTGAATGTCGCCGGTAAGCCATGTTTCCATTATAGATATAAAGTCAAAGTTTGATGCAAGACTTGCCGTAGAAAGTTCTTTTATTTTAGTTCTTAGACCGCCAGCATTCTGGTAATACATAGAAAAAAGGGAGTTTTGTAGTGTTATGTCCTGTCTTTTAGTTTCCGTCGGAGCGGAAAATTTCTTTCTATGGGTACGCAGTGTGGAAAGTAGTTTTTAATTAAAAATGTGATGAATTTTTTTGTTGCATAATCCATTATACCATTTGATGTTATGCAAGTTATTGGGACAAATGTACCTTCTTTCTCAAGCATATGCTGTTTAACAAGTGTATTTAGGTCTTTTTTTTTTTTTTTTTTAACATCCTTTATTTAGACATTTATCCATATACAATATACATATATACATATAAAATACATAACTGTCCAAATATAGGTAAACTCCTAAACAGTACCTAGCGAGTACTGGTACCGGAGAAATAAATATTAACAACACTGCATAAGTTAAATGAAGCACCGATGAAGTTTACAGACCCTAAATTCTTAATCAAAATGTTTTTTTAACTTTTTTACAAATATGGCAAAACTATTTTCATTTTTAATTACTGAAGGCAGTTGATTAAATATAATTGTAATGCCTTGTTTGTTCTGGCGTTTTCCAGTCTAATGTCATTTATATTTCTTAATTGATGTTCATGTATCTGGTTAACGAATGTTATTTTTGTATTACTTTTTTGTTTATTATTAATTATTTTATATATAAGTTTAGATTGTTCTATTTTTAATATATTTGCAATTGGTTGGACCTTTAATATCTGATATAATACATCTGTGTGTGTTTGATTATCAAGTTTAAATAGCAATTTAAGAATTTTATTCTGAATAATTTTTAATTTATTAAAGTTTGTTTTGCTACAATTACCCCAGACTGGTAAGAGATATCTTATCACTGACAGAAAATAGGCATTATATACTTGATATTTAGCAGTATTACTTAAAAAATCGTTACATCTATGTAGAGCACCTGTTAATGAAATTACTTTTCTTTTGACATGATCCAAGTGTGCACCCCAATTTAACTGTTCATCTAACACAAGACCCAGATACTTAATTTTATCTGTCTTTTGTATATTATTATTATGTATTCTTATTTGAATTTCACTTATATTTTTATTTTTTTGTTTAAAAATAATGTATTTGGTTTTATCTAGATTGATCTTTAGTTTATTTTGTAAAAGCCACATGTAATATCTATCCAAGTCATAGTTACTTATTTGAGCTAACTCCTCTATGTTGTTTGCTCTGTATACTAAGACTGTATCATCAGCGAAGGTATAATATTGTGCACGTAAACCAGAGCAGCGTAGGCTCAGGACAAACAAAGTGTGCAATAGTGGGCCCAACACTGAGCCCTGAGGCACTCCACATGAGTTATTTAATATGCTACTGCTACATTCATCCAAATTTACATACTGCATACGTCCAGATAAATATGAACTAATTAAATCCTTAGCTAAACCCCTAAAGCCCATCTTTTCAAGTTTTGAAATAAGCAAATCGTGACTAACCACATCGAAGGCCTTCCTCAGGTCTACAAAAACCGCCACTACTAAATTGCCCTGATCCAGACTATTTGCTATAAAATTTACCACATCTGTGGTAGCACTTAAAGTGCTGCTATTGTTTAAAAAACCATTCTGGAATGCATCATGAGTTATAAATTCCTCAAGAAATTTATTAATTCTTATTTTAATCACCCTTTCAATTATTTTTGAGAAGACGTTAATTACAGATATTGGCCTGTAGTTACCCCTCGATGTGGTCGATCCCGACTTGTACACAGGGCATATTTTGACAATTTTTAGTTCGTCTGGAAATACACCTGAACCAAGAACGTTATTAACCAACATTTGCAGTATACCAACTATTTGCTCCTTAACATTAAGTAGATCTTGCATACCAATATTATCATGACCTGGTGCCGCATTTTTTTTAAGACTCAAGATTATGTTCATAATTTCTCTATCAGTAGTAGGATTAAAGAAAATATTTTTTTCACACTCTACTTCACTAAACATATTATTAACATTTATTATATTTCTTTCAGTCTCAACGTCCCTAACAATCACCGAACCCACTTCAGAAAAATATGCGTTCAATGTTTCGGCAATAATTTTTTTGTCTGTGACAATTTTATTATCTATTTCTAACTGTTGTACACTTTCCTTATTTACTTTACTATTTATAAATGAATTTATTATATTCCATTGTTTTCTAGAGTCCGTGCCTGCTTGATGCCATTTATTTTTAAAATACATGTTTTTTAATGATTTAATTTTATTATTCACGGTATTTTTTAATTTATTAAATTTCAATTTTAGCTCATTGTCAAAAGGGTTTTTTTTTATGTTCCTTATATGCTCTATCTCTTATATTTATTAATTGCAACAGCTCGGGTGTGACCCAATTATTATTTTGATGGCATTTAATTTTTTTTATTGATTGTGCGGAATTTTTAGCTATAGCAATTATTTCAATCAAGTCGTGAAAAGTTCGAATTTCCTTATTATTTATCAGGTTAGAAAAAAAATTTTTGTATACATTGACGTTTAAGTATATTTTCTGAATACATACCTTTTCCTTATAAGTTTCAATATTTTTATTATATACAATTTTCAACTTCCTATGATCACTAAGAGGACTATCCTCCACCTTAAGTTCACATTTACTTTTTATGCCACTGCTACACAATACATGATCAATCAGAGAACTGGTTAAGCCAGTAACTCTGGTTGCATTTTCTATGTTTATTCTATTAGCTATCACAAATTTATTTAGTACTACTAAGTCTTTATAATCTTTGGTAACAGCAGAATTATGATCCAATAGATTTATATTAATATCCCCTACAATAATGTGTTTGGTTGGATATTTATTAAAGATGTCTTCTATCTCGTTTGAAAATTCTACAAAATTGTGTGATGGAGGTTTGTAAATTATACTTAACTTTAAGTTATTATTATCCAGCGAAACACATATCCAGTTAATTTTTTTATTTGGGTCACTTCTGTCTATTTCAATATATTTTATAGAATTTTTTATGTACACAGCTGCACCACCTCCTCTTGAACTTCTGCACGAGTGAATTGCACTATATCCATCAATATTATATGAAGTCGTTTCCTCTTCATACAACCAGGTTTCCACAAGAACTAGTATATCACAGCTGAGATTACATTGATTTTCGTCTATTTTATGCCGTATACTTTGTATGTTCATGTATTCTATGTGAAGGACACTATTTTTCGTTATTAGTTTTTTAAATCAGCTTCTTCAATTAGTTTAATTTTACTTGTATCATTTTTTCTTAATAAAATCTTTCCCTCTCTGATCCACGCATATTTGTATTCATTTTATTTTTTAAATTGGTTTACCTTTTTAAACAGCTCAAGATTTTGTTTAGTTAGCTCATGATTTATATAAAAAGGTTTCGCTTCTAGTCTATCACAATGTCCCAGTACTGCAGTCCTAAGTTTTATGTTTTTTTTAGCAACCATCCACGTTTTTTTGTCCTCCAGGTTATTGAACATTATTTTTATTGGTGTAGGCACTCCCTCTGTTTCTGGTTTACCAAATCTAAAGACATTCTGAGCTTTATTTGGAATTCTTAGAGTGTTGGTTATTTTCTCCATAATGGTTTGCAAATTTTCATTTTGTTTATATGGGACGCCCTGTATTAAAATATTGCCATTTAGTTCCTGCCGTTCTTTCTTATTTAGTTGACGCTTTATAACATTCACCTCCTTTCTAAGTTCTTCATTTATTTGTAACTGTTTTTCATATTTTCATATATATTCATGTATAAAGTCATTAAGAATTTTAAAGACTCAAATATATGATCGTTGATAATTGCCTCAAAGAGCTTTCGTATATGTGAAAGTAAAGAGATACCTCTGTAGTTCTTCACATCACTTCTATCACCAGATTTAAAAATAGGCAAAAGACTAGAATTCTTCCAAAATTTTGGAAAGGAACCCATATTAATCGATCTCTGAAAAAAATATATATAGAGGCTGAGACAATGGCTGACAGCATCGTTGCAATAGAATGATAGGAATTCCATCAGGGCCAGCCTTCTTGGAAGGATCAAGGTCCTTTATTTTATTAATTTTGGTGGTATGTATAGCAATCCTTAGAAACCCTTTTAATGAAACCCAACATCTGAAGTCCCTTTGAAATTATTTTGGTAATGTGCTTAGAAAAACTAAGAGAGCCATCAAACATAATTCCCAGATCGCATGATTCGGATGTGTTTTTAATTGTAGTGTTGTTAATGTGATATAAGATTTTTGTGATATCTCTACTGCAGCTGAAGATCATTAAGAAACACTTAGATGGATTGAGGTCCATGCCGTTCCTTGTACATCAGTCAAACAGCCTATCCAAGTCAAAAGTCAAGCTCTTTCATGGGATACTCTGGTATTCGTCGAAAAGTAAGTAGTAGCGGCAACCCCAGCTGCGAGCCCTGAGGTACTCTTGAAATAACAGCATTCGTATGATCTGGGTTCTATCCAGCAAGTAATTGGACAACCAAGAATGCACAGGTCCACGCAAGCTTGTGAATAAGTATCTTGTGATTCACCCTGGCGAACGCCTTGCAGAAATCGGTATACTTTATATAATCTCCTCCAAGCAGGGCTGCCAATTTGCCAGTAATAAGGACACTTGCCAGTATTGACTCTATGCCAGTAATTTGACAACATTTGTTATTCTTCATTTTTGAAGTTTTAATGAAGAATAACGGAATATGTTTTTCCTTTAAAATATCAGAACTTAATATCGCGAAATCGTTATTCGATACTATACTTCATTCCTAGTGCTTACTGCATTTTCCTGCTTGAGCCGCTTGTGTATTGTGTAGCTAATCATGCGCTGATAAACCATTCTAGTTTAGATTTAAATAGCAATTTCCCAGCGACACAGTACTGGTTAAAAGTGTTCAATTTAAAAAATGTGGCTGGTGCTGAAATTTACCCCAATTTATGTTTTGTATCTTGTTTGTCAGGTTTTATTTAAGCAGTACGTGCATTCATTTAGTTTTTGGTATTTTGTGATAGACTTTTCAGCCTATATGAGCCAAAAAAGAAAGTAAGACATTACAACTCTTACAATGAGTTTTTGTTTAATATTGTTCTGGGTTTTTTTTTGTTTAATTTAAAAGTTAAGCCATACGTCTGATTTAGTACCAGGGGCGTGCAGCCCATGGAAGCAAGGCAAGCAGTGCTTCCCCAAAAAAAAAATCACAAAACATCTTCTAAAATATAATTTTTGAAATAGCAAACCATTAATTTAGTTTATATTAAAAATGCTAAAATATTATCTTAATTATTAAGCCCATAATAAATGCGGCCTAGAATCTATGCGGGCCGCTAGCTTCTCTGCAGCCAAGTCCTGTATTCTTGATTTCCTGTGAATCGAGCCAGAGGTTATTGAACTTTCCAGCGGCTGTTTGCAATTTTTGCATTTCAGTCGTGTGCTTTAAGTGGGAGCGGAAGCTATCGTTGGAGTAGGTTCTTTGTTTGAACGGTTATCCGTGTGTTGTGTGATACGTACGTCGCGTCGTGCATACTGCGATATGAAAGACCATAATACGGACGTGGATATGTAAATACCGTCAACTTCGGCTGTCGGTAATAACGTTGAAAATGATGAGAATTTAGTGAGAAGAGTGTGTGTAAATGTGTGGTGTGTGTCTTAATAATAAAGGGATTTTCAACATTAAACTTCGCTGATAAGATTCAAATAATTTCCAAAGGAAGGGCAAAACCTCCTATAAAAAATTTAACCACAAAAATGAAAAACTGTATTAGACATTTTTATCCGGAAAAACAATACGAACAATTTAAATGGCTAACAGGGTGTGAAAATATAAGTAAATTATTTGGTTGGCCATGAAAAAAGTCTCTGGAATAAAACTGGTTTTACCGATTTAAACAATTTCCATAAAGCTGTAAAAAGACACATTATGTCCAAAGCGCATTTACAGGCCGTCATAAAAGAAAAAGTCTTCGGCAAAACCAGAATTGAACACACCCTTAATAAACAGTTGGAAATTAGTCACCATCAACACAATGAACTAGTCGATAAAAATAGGCAAATGTTAAGAAGACTTATCGATGTTGTTTGTTTTCTCGGACAGCACGAATTGGGATTTAAAGGTCATGACGAAACAAGGGTTTCTTCAAATAGAGGAAATTTTGAAGATTTACTTAGTTTAATGGCTAAATATGATGATTGCTTAAAAAATCATTTAGAGCAGTCTAGGGTTTTCCGCGGAACGTCGAATCGAATCCAGAATGATTTAATTTCCGCTGTTGCAACCATTATTCTAAAAAGAATTAACCAGGAGATTGGCGAGGCCCGGTTCATTGCTATTGTTCTGGACGAAACAACTGATATCACTAATTTTAGCCAATTATCTATAGTAATACGCTACGTTAAAACCGACGGAAGTATTCAAGAGCGATTTTTAGGTTTAAGAATGTGTCCGAAAATCGTACAGCAGATGCATTATATACCGTATGGCTGCATTGTCCACAGACGATTGCCCAAAGTAGCTGCTACTAGGGAACTGTAATGGAAGACTTGTGATAACAGTATCTGAAAATCGTGAATCACTGATTGAACTATTTGAGAATATAATAGAAAATAATGCAACGTGAGACTCAGAAGCAATAAATAGTTCGAGGGGGTTTTTGGACTGTTTGAAACGAGATTAAAATTTTAATTATTTGTTGAACATATTTTCAGAAATATTTCCATTCTCGGACAATGTTTTTAATATATTACAAAATAAAACAAATTGCTTTTTGCCTAAAAAAAGTGAATGATTTTAAGTCCATGTTAAGCCAAAAAAGAGATGACTTTGACCTATTTTGGGAGGAAACGATGACGTTAAATGTAGAGCCACAAGTCAAGTGTCTTCGAACAGACAAGGTCGGAGATGTTCAAACATCATACAGACGCCTTTTTTATGAAATAATTGATCAAATTCAGTAACAAATAAACTATAGATTTAACGGTTTAAATGATTTTAAATTCCTCGAGCTCTGCAATTTTGATGCATTTAAAGGAAAAACTTTTCCAGAAGATGCATTCAAATCTCTTCTTCTTCTCTCTAATTCTCTTCTCTCCATGTTTCACCATAAAGTTGAACGAGAAGGGAATCCACATCTTTCTTTTTCGGGCCTGCTATTGCGTGTTTTAAGGGAATCCTATTTATGGTAAAAGAACCAGCTCTCTGAGATGAAACTCTTCGCTTCAGCAATGTAATCGGCAATTTATCTTCATCATATGATGTACATATGACCATGTACTAGAAAACAAAAACGTTTTGCCGTTTTTTCTTTTAAAATCTTGATTCGCTTCAAGTTGCTAATATTGTCTAAGTTTCGGTACATTCCAGAAAGTGACTTTTTGTCATGCAATATCCAGTCCTCACCGAGAACGCGAACAGTTCCGAACATTCTATAGACATGAAAATACTCGTCGCTAGAAATAGTGGTCACTTTCTTCAATTTTCGTTCCACCCTTCCAAACTTTCTATACGCGGACAAAAAACTGTAGCCTTGAACTGGAAAATACAAGGTAACATTCTGGACAAAGCTCACGCTATTTTTCGCCATCCAATTTATCAAAGCATGCAGTACAATATTGTTTTTGGTTTGTCCGGCGCACTCTACGCATAACAATCTGACGTTTTTCTTACCACAGGTTCTTATATTTTTTAAAAAAAGTTCAATACAGCGGAAAATACTTCAAAAGAACTCCTTCCAGCCTGATCTTCCGTCCATGTATAAAAATGTTAAACTCTGCAAACGCTGAAACATCGTCCTGGATACCTGAAATTGTGGAAGGACTGAAACATTGTAGATGGAACGGAGCTTATTTTGTGTCAGCTGACTGTGCAAATATATTTGTACGGATTTTTTTCTATTGTAATGTGATTCAGACCCTTTCAAATTTACAATCAATTCGCAAACTATCTCCTTTTTTTTGGTGATTTATGGCCTACTCGATCTCTCTTCTTTCCGTTATGCACTTATGAGTTTGCAAATATTGTTCACTCTATTATTTTTCAAACAAGTTAAATGCATGGAGAATTTTTTACATACATAAACAGTCTGTCCCTCCCTTGTCGACACACTATATTTCACTGTAAACGTGTGAGGTTTAGCGCGTCAATCTCTTCAATGTCGTGTTCTTTGTTTCTGCCTAACATTGGTGACACTTATCCAATTCTGACAAGACACTAAGTTTCCACGAATCACAAGGATGGATTTTACTGCATGAAAAACGTGCTGAATTATGTTTACAGCTCACAAAAACTTTGGAGCCTAGAAGCCTATGTAGTGTCGCTGTTTTTTCGCTTGCTCTCTAATCCTATCTTTTTTATGCTTCTTTCTGCTACATTTAGCCAATTCTTTCACTGTTACTGAAGCCCGTCAACCACCTCCATTGTAAAGATAAACTAATTTATATTAATAATTATCAAAAACTTGCTAAAGTCGACTGCTTGCTATACACAATAACATGTGAACTCCATTAGGTTAAACTAGACCGCTAAACGCGTAAATCAACATGTGTCAGTAACGTGACCAATTTTCAAGGTTTTAATTGGCTGCTCAGATATGTTTGCCTTTGATTGAGCTGTACTTGAATATTTGTTGGGTTTTGCACAGCTCGGCAATTTTTTGCGCGTTAAAAGAGTTGAATTTATTGGCTTTTGCTCAGGTTGCTCTTTGAAATTGTAATTCTACTACCTTTATTCATGTGATCCAATACCAAATCAATTTTTCTTAATTCGAGCATTTGTTTACTTTTGCTTGCGCGCTCCTCAATTCTGTGCATGTGGTCAACTCGTTTTGTAAAATTTGCGAATTTTTTTCAAAAACCAAAAATATATTGGCACAGAATTGTAAGAAGGATGTTTTTGTGTATAAATATTGTTCTACCTCGCTTCCTTCCCCAAGCTTCTCGATTTCAAGAAGCTTTTTTATACGTACAGGACGTTCCTCGCCCAATGAAATAAAATAAAATATTATCGCGGGATAAAATTTTTATAATCTTTTAATGGCAGGCCTAAGAGATAACCATCTACAAACCTGACAAATTCTTTTACATTTTTTCTTCTTAAAGCACTGCCCCTAAAATGATTTTTTTTTATAATAATTGTTTCTACATCAACATTTAACTACTGAAGAGCAAATTTAAAGATATTGTTAACAAAATGAGCCACGCAACCATTTTTAATTACACGAAAATTTTTGTCATTAAGAAATGTATAACAAGACCTATTTCTGCCAAAATTTGAACTCGTGTTATCAGCACTAAATGCAGCAACATTTTTTATTTTCAGATGTACTTTTTCTAGTGCTTTGGTGATAGAATTAGTGATCGCGTCGGCTGTTTCTGATGGCTCTTCAAAAATTTCTAATAGCTTGTATTGAACCCCTTTTTGAACTGAAAAATACTGTATGCATATTGGATACATTTAATACCTTGTAACAAATATGTGCCATACCGCTGTGTCAGAATAGCTGTGATAATAAAGTCCCGAAAGTTTTATATTAAATGTAAGAACTCATAGAAATTTGTAATTGTTTAATTTAAAAAATACAGGCTGTTTGAATGCGGAAGGGCATTGCCCAATACCTTAATAAATGTGCACTGCAGTTGGCAACGCTGCCAGTCATGCACCATACGAGGGAAATAGACGTTTTAACTACTTTTTGCAAAGAAAGAGTTAAATAAGTATATCCATTAATACTTTAACAAGAAGTAGATAATAAAAAAATAATAAAAACACGAAATGAATGGACATAATTAAATTTAAAAGTAGTAGAATAATGAATGTTTATTAATAATTTTAACAAGTAACATAATAATAATACGAAATAAAAAGACACAAATTTAGGGCGTTATCGCAAAAATAGTTTGGAATTTTTGTATAAAAATTTGATAAGTTAAGAGTGAAGCAGAGGTACACAGATTTTAACTTCGTTCATTAATAACTAGATACAGCATCATACCCGAATTAGGGCAAAATGTGTGTCTGTAAAGTAAGAATTTGCTGCGATATTTTTACTTACCGATCAAAAGAGCATTTTGGATGATCCATTTATTCGTATTACTCCAAAATACCACACACGAATAGTCACTGTATCAAACAAGGTCTCTAAAAACTTCACAAACAAGTGAAACAATAGGAAACACATGTACGTGTAAATATAAACACAAAAAATAACGGCGATGGACGAAGGAAAGGAACCGGTAGATACTGCACTTTTACACTTATTAATACATAATTAACGAATATTATCAACATAATGGAATAAACCCGATTGGTAGGGGGTCCAGGCACGATCTCCGGGTAAAAATATTATTAAAAACCTTAGGAGTAGGCTAAAATACACATTTAAAAATCAACCACAAACGTGCAGAGAAAATGAAAAAGTGTTCCTCATAAATTTATTATCTCTAGTATGTCTTGCCGCCACCAGAAATTGTTGAGAATTCAGGGTGAACATGTTAGCTTTTATTTTTCCTAACTTGTACATTTGTCACCATCGTTTTATAAATTATTTTGAATTTTTTTACTGTTTCAATTTTCGCATGATAATGATTTTCTTTTTGATATTTCCTCTATACATAAATAATTATAACTTTTTCTTCCAGAGTCAGTTTTTATTTTAACGAATACTTTTTATACAAATACTCTAACGATTTTAAGCTACAAAAATATGGCTTTTTTCTTTTCTATAATTAAAAAATATACTGAACTAATTGAAAACTAAAAAAAATCGTACCTGTCTGTAGTAACTTAGAAAACATGACGATATTTCTCAAACTAGAGTACATTTGTCGTACATATAGTAATAGTTACAATACAGAATTCATGGACCTGAAAAAGAGAATTTTACTCTTCAAAAGAATACATATCTTGCCACCCTAGCCAGACTCTATTTTCCTCAACAAGCTCCGCCGTTGTTTTTTTTTTGTTTAACTTCTCTAAATTTTAGAAATTATATAGGTTATTAGAAAATTAAATTATAATTTGAGCCACCCCCTTAATACGTAACAAAAGGATTTCTTCTATAGTTTAGGTTTTTTAATTCACCTCTATGGTATAATTATTGTACAATGAAAAAATTATTGTGCGATCAAACCTTTCCACCGGTTGATCCTGTTTCTCCTAGAAATAATGTTAATTGTACTTAAGTGTTGGGTAAAGGAAAACTGAAAGCGTTTTAGGTATAATAATAATACGCACCTCCGAATGGTTAATCACTTCCGCCAAAACTAGTTTATAAAAGCAATCTAATTTAATTTAGTACTTAACAGTGTTCTGTGATCTAATTAACAACATTAAAACTAAAACCCTAAAATATAAGTATCCTCTGTATTCTACTCGGTCGAACAACACAAGAGCGTTGAACGCCTTGTCGATGCCAATCGTGTAAACTCGGAGCTCCTACAAATCTGTTCCCCAGACTCTTGTGTATAAGTTCGTAATATCATTGCCAATTACAGATGTGTCGGTCAGGACTGATCCGGATCTTTATACTGACCCACGGGAGCCGGGTCTTGAAAATATTGCGAGCCGGATCACGAATTTTTGAAATAGAGACAAAACAAAGCAAAATAAAGCGTCCAGGTGCGTTTGTGTATGGTTCAGTCAGTTCTTCGGTTCGTTCAATGCATCATCACTGTTTGTAGGTCTCGAGTCGGGAGCTGAACCGCGGAGCCAACGAACGATATAACGCGATTTTCGAAACGATCTGATTGATAAGAGCAGGATGAGGGGTGGATGGGTCGGTCGGCCATTAGCTTGTTGAATGCTGATTGCCATGAAATATGAATTTCTGTATAGCCAGAATCTCGTGTAAAAATTTAATTGGGGTTGATTAGCTTGTTGACTTCGTAAATCATCGTAAAAACATCATATTACACCAGTCTTTTAAAACTTAGATTTATGTTGTGTGAATTAGATAATAGATTTAAATCTCTACTTTTTTCGTGCGATGTGTATATTGAAGTTCAGATGGCCTTCTAATTAGTGATGGTAATAGGATGATAGTTAATAAAAAAAAATATAAAAATCTATATTTCATAATATAAAAGAAAAAACAAGTCAAAACATAGTTCATGTATGTAAAATTGATTTTCTGAGAAATAAATTAATAAATTAGTAGATAAATAAATAGATAAAAATGGAAACATAAAAAAATTCAACTTCAAATCCACTATAGCAAGACTCTTAAGCGATGTAAGTTAAAACCATAATATCTTTAAAAATTATTATTTCACTTAAAACGCATCCCTGTAAATCGCATATAAGTTTGTAAACAAAAACTAGACTGGTGAGGTAGCCACTCATTTTACTCGTCCCAAAAAAGTAAAAAAATGTTCGGACAGTACTGTCTATAAAACCGATGTTGCATGCTTACACAGTTTTCAGATGGATGAAGCAACGCATTTTAGACAAGGAATTCCTTGTCTAAGCTACGCATACATACCCAGTGTTGCCAGATGAGATAAAGCAGAAATCGTGAAAATCATTAAAGAAAAATCGTGAGAGTTCAAATTACTTTTTACATTAAACTCATTTTTAAAAAACTAAATTCTAAGTAAAATAAATTTAAAAATACTCAGTCATCAGAATCAGTATTATTATTTTTATTGCGTTATATGTCACTACTACCTAACCTTCGTAACATATTGTGTTATTGATAGAAAAATCATAACATTTTTTTGTTGCCAATTAAACTTTTTGTATATAAAATACTTTCAATGGTTTCCACTTTGAATTTATTACGTAATAGAGGGTTTTCACCAAGTTAATTTTAGAGAATATTCTCTCTACTGCTGCACTTAAGTGTGGCAAACAAAGAATTAGGAAAACAAATTTGACAAGATTGGGAACTTTTAAAGAATCATCCCCATTTTTTGTCCAAAATAATCCTATATCATCATCATTATTAACATTCTCCAGTCATTATTAAGGTCTTGAATTTCGCTGAAGTTAGTATCTCACAACTACAATATTTATATCTAAAATAAAAGTTAAAATACCGCATAAAAACGACCTTTTCGACTAGACTGAACCCATTTGAATTATTTTTCAGTCACTTTATAATTTTCTTTACATCCTTGAATTTTTTTGTTTTTTAGTAGATGTTCCTTGAAACTCGGCCTCAGTTTCACTTTCCGACATTATTAATAATTTATATTAAACAACGATAGAGCGAAAATACAAAAAAAACCCTAGGACTGCTTGAAAATACAAACGAATACAATGTATAACCCCCAGTATTTAACGGGGAATCCCAATGTCAATTCGCTAAATAAGCGCTTGCATGCGGAGAGGAATTTCGATAAACAGTTGTCATGATTCACGATAGGGATGGAGTGGATTTTTGGATTATATTTTATTAATAAATTGGCTGGCAGTGCTTTACTAGTTTGAGTTAATTCAAATTTATATAGAAATCATAATTGTTATCTTATTCGTGAGACCGGAACCAAATTCGTGTAATCTTACGAATAATCGTAAGAACTGGCAAATCCTTGTAAAACCTACACATACCTAAATGGCCCATCTATTTCAATGAATTTAAAATGACCTGAAATCCGAACCCGGATCTTTAAATTTAAAAGTTCCAGATTTCTCATCATTATTGCCAATGCCCAGTGTTGCCAACCTTTGCTATGCGTTTTTCCCTTTTCCGGTAATAGAATTTCCCGTTTTGCCATACAAATTCCCTCCTAACACACATGTTCCAAAATACGACTAGTTGTTAAATGTAGGTTTTTAGTGTAATATTCTATTAAAAAATTACACATTTTTAGCATTTTTTTTTGTTCTCACGCAAACAGGTTATTAAGTTAAATATAATAAGTGTTGAGTTTGTCTAAAAAGGTGGGACAAATACACTAGTTTATTTTATAACTTCTATTGAACAATACAATTAGTATAACTTAAAACATAAACGTAACGTATTTTCTAGTAGAACATCTTAAATACATAATGAAATCAAAGAAAACCAAACAAAACTACCTATCACCTAGCGATTTTTAAAATCATACATCTTAATGTTGTGTAATTTTAACATTTCATCAGTAATTTTATATTTTGTACAATCTAATTCTCTACTCTGAAGACTAATACGTAAAACACACATTGCATTTAATGTAACATCACCAATACGATTACGCTTTTTTACTTTAATATCCGTGAACAGGAAAATATTCTTTCTGCCTCCGCGTTAGAATGTGGTAGAGAAAGAACTATATTTATTAGTTTTTTTAAGTTAGGAAATAAAAGTTCATCGTTAAAATTTTCTGCTTTGGTAATTTTTAACCACATTTCTTCAATGTGCATGTTTTTAAAATCTAAAATTTCATGTTTATTAAATGTATTAGGCAAATTTTGCGCGTCCACACTTAGTTTCGTGATATCAATATGATTTTTGTAACACTTGGCTATTTCATTTATGTTTATATCATATTTTAAACGATTATTTAAATTAAAAGCTATTTCCGGATCTAGAAATTTAATATTTTTAATAAATGTGTTATTTAGAGGCAACCTTGATTGCATTTCCGTTGCAATTACTATATAAAATTCTAAAATTTTTTTTAAAAATAAGTCTTTTTCAGCTTTGGACATTTTAAGCAAAATATTGACATTCCATACCCAAATTTATACTTTCTAAAGGTAAAAAATGATCTGGATGTTTTAAATTAATTTCACTAAGGTTACCTTTGCTATAAACCTCAGGCTTTAAAAAGTTGCTACATATCTGTTTCAACAAGCTTACTGATAAATCTGACAGTTTATGAATCAAAACAGATCTTGACTGAAACAGGGCATTAAAACTGTTCAGAAAATTCAAAACATATTTTAGAAACAGCAAATAACCTTTCGTAGAAATATCCTGCATTTCGCTTAAAATGTCCTCCGCTGACTTTAATTTATCTTCGAAAACGGCTAATCTAAAAAAATGTATCAAGAACGTCCCAATTATTTAAAATTCTCTCAATACAAGCATGACGACTTAGCCAACGTGTTGTAGATAAACTTAGAATTTTTGCATTTTCCAAGCGCATGAAATCTTGTATTTCTTGTAAAATGGCGCATCGTTTTGCACTTCCAGATATATAGTTGCCTATATTTCTTACCAAATTTTCTACGGGCAACGGTAGTACTTTACAAGCGGCACTAGCAATTAGGGCTGCGGAGTGACAGATACAACGCAATAATAGCACGTCAGGAACTTCACTTTTTAGGTGGGAAAAAAAAGAATTATTCTTGCCAATCATTACGCTCGCCCCATCCGATGCAACACCAATTATATTTATGAGAGGTATCTCATGTTTAGCAAAACAGTTTTTAAAATATTTATACAATTCCGAAGCGCTACAGTCAGCAGCATTTAGAACAATCAGCTCTAGTAGTTGCGTCACCACTTTAAAACATTTTGTATAGCGAACTAACACACACATAGAGATTTTTTGTTACCAATATCTGTACTTTCGTCAATTAGTACAGAAAACTGTGTTTGATGTAAATCTTTTACCAACAGATCTGTTTCGTATTTTCCGACCACATTTTTTATTAGCTCTGTACACTTGGTTCTTCCTAAATTCATGTCTTGACAAATTTTCGAATTGGAAAATGCCTCTTTAAGCAACGGTATTAAATGATCAACTACACGAGTTGCCACATTATGTTCTGCAAAAAAAACACTTAGTTTTAGTTCAGCTTTTTTCACGTTATTCTCAAATCATAAAAGATATACATGCAGTCGATTTTATCATATTTTTCATGTGTTTTTTGCCATCTGCATGTTTCATCAATTCACTTTTTCCGCAAACAAGCTCGGTGTTGCAAACTTTGCACAAACACTTACATTTGTTGTCAGGAATAGCTTTCAGCCATGTTTTAAAATTGGGATCCTCTAGCCATTTTATGTTAAATATTTTTAACTTTCGTTTGCAAACCTTAATTTTCTTTGCTTCCACGCCCACATCAGTACATTCAGATTCGATATCACTATCGCTCATCTTTACTAACTGCTTAAGTTAAATAAATAAACAATACACGATTTTATTACAAATGAACTCGGTCTCTACTGCATACTGCTTGACGTTTAACGAGATCTATACAAATTCGCAGAACATGCCGGGGATCCCCTGCTAAGTAAACGATAGTAATGAGCTAGTCAATATAGTGCTGGGCTAAAAGATTAAATTTATGTTTGGGTAATGATTGTCTAAAGATTATGTTTTTAATATTTGTGTTGACTTTTGACTAAAAAAATTTAAAAATGTGTTTAAAATTAGTCATATTTATATTAAATGAAAAAATCCCTCCCAAGGGCATGATTTTTCCCTTTTTCCCTTTTTGAATCAAAAATTCCCGTAAAACGGGAAATTTCCCTCCGGTTGGCAACACTGCCAATGCCTGGTCATATTACTTTAATTCAAATAAAATCCCCACTTCGTAAAGCCATCAAATTTTACAAATAAATTTGATAAAGTTGTAAATTATAGCGCTTAATTCAAGTTTATAAAGTGTTATTAAACTACATGGAATGTAACAAAAGCTTTTAGTTGTTTGCCCCATCTATATATTGAAGCAAAATACTAATTTAAAGGCTATCTTAGAATCTCTGTTGTGATATATTCCAGTTTGGCTTTGTAAACGTGTAAGTCCAAGTAGTTTCCACAACTTTGTTTTGTGTCACTCACTAAACCTATATATTAGAAAAAACTGACGAACCTAAAATTGATCGGCGATTCCTGGCCAGTAGGAGGAACGGTCAATACCCCTACAAATTCACAAATTGGAATGCAAGGTGGTAATTAGCCTATCATCTCCAGTACAACGGGTCTTGGTTATAACCATGGTGTACAAATCAACAGTTTTAAACAAGACCTTAATACATTTATTTGTTGTATTGGTGTTTTATTTTTTTTTTTTTTGAAGATTTTTGGATAAAAAAAACTTTCTATTTATTACATATTTATTTATTTCGTGTTACAGTAGTTCACTGAAGTGCAGAAATCTTTTCATTTTTTCCAGTAGCTACTGCCGCGCCATCTCGTTTTTCAGATGATCACTATTACTTTTCCACTTTTAGCGCTTTTAAGCTGTCTTCTTTTTACAGTGGCGCTAATGGTAATTCAGTTTGCCCATATTTTGCTACTTGAAATTGTTAAATAAAGTAGAAATCTACTAAAGCTGGTCAAATCGCCTAATCTACTAATCGGCTTTGATCTACTGCTCTTTTTTATTTGAGGACATACTACTATTTTAAATGATGCAGTGGCAGCACTGCTCCCAGTGTAAAGTCTCCCAGTCCGAGTTAGTCCGCTATTATGGAAAAAACAGCTGTCCAGAATGCTGTCAAATTTTACAGTTAAAATGGCCACCTGTAGGCCCACAACGAATTTACACATTGCTATCAATGAATCTGGTTTCATATATAATCACAAAAACTTGATAGAACTATGCGATAGAAAATTTCCATATTCAAAATTTTTCCTTAACTAACAAAATTAGGTTTGTTTGGAATTAAACAATCCCTGACAGTCATTGACGTTATAATGTTAATCCTAACGATATATACGCTGCTATATTTTTTTAAATATATTTTTGTGTTTTAACAGATGTTCCAGTGCGTATAATACATTTTTACCCGTTTTTTTGATTATGTATGAAGCCAGATTTATTTAAAATAAAGCATAAAATCGATATGTGCCTATAGGCGGCCATTTTGGATGTCAAATTTGACAGCCTTCTGGACAGCCTAGTAAACAAACTTCCTTAAGTTTTTGGTTAGCAATGGTAAGATCTCTTTTTGGGGGTTGACGTAGATTACAATAATTTCCTCTCACGAGGAAAGTAAAGAATATCTACTATAGAACAAAATAATCTCAGTTCATAATCCTCGCAGGAGGCGCCACGGTCACGGATATATAGGTTTAGTGAATGACACAAAACAAAGGTGTGGAAACTACTTGGACTTACACGTTTACAAAGCCAAACTGGAATATATCAGAACAGATTCTAAGATGTTTTTTGCTTCAGAAGAAAATGTATAGATGGCGCAACCAACTAAATACTTTTATTAAATTCCATGTAGTTTTAATGACACCTTATAAACTTGAAATAAATGTTTCAGTTCATAGTATAAACAAATATAATTGTAAATTTTTGTAGGCTCTACGAAATGGAGCTTTTATTAAATTAAAGTAATATGATCGGGCGTTGGCAATAGGGATGCCGATTATTCTAAAAAGAATATATTTTCGGGATCGATCTATATCGGAACTAACATAATCGATTCTCAAAAATCGATCTTTTGATAAGTTTATGGGACCTTATTACTTACTTTATTATATTACATGATCAGTTGCATATCTTTGAGTTGTAAATAGAATTGCAGTTTTTTAAGTTTACCTTTATATTTTATGTTTGAAATTGAGAACACAATAAATATGCAGAGAACATTATAAAAATAAATACGTATTTTAATCTCCAAAAAGAAAGTAAAACCAAAAACATTTAGGGCAAAAAAATATAATAACTTAATATTACATTTTAGAAGACTATTATTACTGACGCAAACACAGAGCATAAGGAAGACTGACAAAACCTCAAACATATTCTTTAAATAATAAAATAAAAATACATTGTTTTTTTGTGTAATTAGAGAGAAAAAAAATATTTGTTTGTACAAGGTTTTTATTTATATTGTGGCGCCCACCTAGAGGGTTATTATTAATAAGACAGAAAAAACCGAAAAAAGCCTTATATATAAAAAAAGTTTTTCCGTATTATCTTATTTATAATCAGATAAACAAGAGCTTATTAATGACCATAAATAAGATAGGGGATTCCATTTGAAAATAGAGAAAGTGATTTTGTTTCCTATTTTTACCAAAGTCCGAAAGATAGGTGGTAATAAGTATGGAGAAATCCCTCAAATTTCATGTTTAAAGATTTATTCTATTTTTTAGAATTATGACTTTTGTTGGGGTGGGTGGGTCGTCAAAATGAAACGAAAACAATATTGAAAAATCTAAAGTGTTTAAAAAAAGCAATTGTTGAAGTCTTTTACTAGCTAACTGATTACCAGGGTGGTCTAGTATATTTCCATTCTTTGATGACACAGATGTGGATACTATCAAAAAGTGTTCCAATGCACCAATACCAATTTTGGATAAATTAATTTGTAATTATTCCTAAACTCAATTGAGAATAAAAACCATACTTTATTTTATTATTTTGTAATGCAAATTTGGTAAAATAACAACCGATTCTCGTAAAAAAGAATCGATTTTCGATTAAATCGCTTAGCAAAAAATCTATTTATTTAGACCTAAGAGTCAATCTTAAAAAAGATCGATTTAAGATCGGCAACCCTAATTGGCAATAGTGTTGGGAAAAAAGATCCTTTAATTTTAAAGATCCGTGTCCGGATCTCAGATCTCTTTAAATTCATTAAAATAGGCGGGCCATATTAGGCATTGGGTAGGTATGTGTGCGTAGCTTCATCCATCTGAAAACTTTCTAATCATGCAACATCGGTTCTATAGACAGTACTGCCCGAACATTTTTTAGTTTTTTGGGACGAGTAAAATGAGTGGCTAACTCACCAGTCTAGTTTTTGTTTACAAACTTGTATGCGATTTACAGGAATGCGTTTTAAGTGAAATACAAATTTTTAAAGATATTATACCTTTAACTTACATGGCTTAAGAGTCTTGCTATAGTGGTTTTGAAGTTGAAGTTTTTTATGTGTCCGTTTTTACCTATTTATTTATCTACTAATTTATTAATTTATTTCTTAGAAAATCAATTTTACATACATGAACTATGTTTTGACTTATTTTTTTTTATATTATGAAATATAGATTTTTATATTTCTTTTTATTAACTATCATCCTATTATCATCACTAATTATAAGGCCATCTGAACTTCAATATACACATCGCATGAAAAAAGTAGAGATTTAAATATATTATATAATTCACACAACATAAATCTAAGTTTTAAAAGACTGGTGTAATATGATGTTTTTACGACGTCAACAAGCTAATCAACCCCAAATTAAATTTTTACACGAGATTGTGGCTAAACAGAAATTCATATTTCATGGCAATCAGCATTCAACACGCTAATGGCCGACCGACCCATCCACCCCATCATCCTGCTCTTATCAATCAGAGCGGTTCGAAAATCGCGTTATATCGGTCGTCGGCTCCGAGGTTCAGCTCCCGACTCGAGACCTACAAACGATGATGCATTGAACGAACCGAAGAACTGACTGAACCATAGACAAACGCACTTGGACGCTTTATTTTGCTTTGTCTCTATTTCAAAGATCCGTGATCCGGCTCGCAATATTTTCAAGACCCGGCTCCCGTGGGTCAGTATAAAGATCCGGATCAGTCCTGACCGACACATCTGTAATTGGCAATGATATTACGAACTTATATACAACAGTCTGGGGAACAGATTTGTAGGAGCTGCGAGTTTACACGATTGGCATCGACAATGCATGCAACGCTCTTGTGTTGCTCAACTGAGTAGAGTACAGAGAATATTTATATTTTAGTGTTTTAGTTTTAAATCTGTTGTCAATTAGATCACAGAACACTATTAAGTACTAAATTAAATTAGATTCGCTTTTATAAACTAGTTTTGGCGGAAGTAATTAACCATTCAGAGGTACACTTACGTACAATTAACATTATTTCTAGGAGAAACAAGATCAACCGGTGGAAAGGTTTGATCGCACAATAATTTTTTCCTTGTACAATAATTATACCATAGAGGTGAGTTAAAAAACCTAAACTATAGAAGAAATCCTTTTGTTACGTATTAAGGGGGTGGCTCAAATTATAATTTAATTTTCTAATAACCTATTTTATAATTTCTAAAATTTAGAGAAGTTAAACAAAAAAAAACTGCGGAGCTTGTTGAGGAAAATATAGTCTGGCTAGGGTGACAAGATATGTATTCTTTTGAAGAGTAAAGTTCTCTTTTTCAGGTCCATGACCTCTGTATTGCAACTATTACTATATGTACGACAAATATACTCTATTTTGAGAAATATGGTCGTGTTTTCTAAGTTAATACACACGTTAATGAAGTTAAGTTGCCGTTAACTTAGTACAAAGGGTACGATTTTTTTTTAGCTTTCAGTTGGTTCATACTTTGAGGTATATTTCAATAAAGTATATTTTTTTAATTAAAGCAAAGAAAAAAGCCATATTTTGGTAGCTTAAAATCGTTAGAGTGTTTGTGTAAAAAGTATTCGTTAAAATAAAAACTGACTCTGGAAGAAAAAGTTATAATTATTTATGTATAGAGGAAATATCAAAAAGAAAAACATTATCATGCGAAAATTGAAACAGAAAAAAAATTCAAAATAATTTATAAAACGATGGTGACAAATGTACAAGTTAGGAAAAATAAAAGCTAATATGTTCACCCTGAATTCTCAACAATTTCTGGTAGCGGCAAGACATACTAGAGATAATAAATTTATGAGGAACACTTTTTTATTTTCTCTGCACGTATTAGATCTGGGATGATTTGTGGTTGATTCTTAAATGTGTATTTTAGCCTACTCCTAAGGTTTTTAATAATATTTTTACCCGGAGATCGTGCCTGGACCGCCTACCAATCGGGTTTATTCCATTATGTTGATAATATTCGTTAATTATGTATTAATAAGTGTAAAAGTGCAGTATCTACCGGTTCCTTTCCTTCGTCCATCGCCGTTATTTTTTGTGTTTATATTTACATTTACATGTGTTTCCTATTGTTTCACTTGTTTGTGAAGTTTTTAGAGACCTTGTTTGATACAGTGACTATTCGTGTGTGGTATTTTGGAGTAATACGAATAAATGGATCATCCAAAATGCTCTTTTGATCAGTAAGTAAAAATATCGCAGCAAATTCTTACTTTGCAGACACACATTTTGCCCTAATTCGGGGATGATGCTGTATCTAGTTATTAATGAACGAAGTTACAATCTGTGTCTCTGCTTCCCTCTTAACTTATCAAATTTTTATACAAAAATTCCAAACTATTTTTGCGATAACGCCCTAAATTTGTGTCTTTTTATTTCGTATTTTTATTATATTACTTGTTAAAATTATTAATAAACATACATTATTCTACTACTTTTAAATTTAATTATGTCCATTCATTTCGTGTTTTTATTATTTTTTTATTATCTACTTGTTAAAAGTATTAATGGATATACTAATTTAACTCTTTCTTTGCAAAAAGTAGTTAAAACGTCTATTTCCCTCGTATGGTGCATGACTGGCAGCGTTGCCAACTGCAGTCTGCAGGGCACATTTATTAAGGTATTGGGCAATGCCCTTCCGCATTCAAACAGCCTGTATTTTTTAAATTAAACAATTACAAATTTCTATGAGTTCTTACATTTAATATAAAACTTTCGGGACTTTATTATCACAGCTATTCTGAGACAGCGCTATGGCACATATTTGTTTAGAAAAAAAGTTACAAGGTATTAAATGTATCCAATATGCATACAGTATTTTTCAGTTCAAAAAGGGGTTCAATACAAGCTCTTAGATTTTTTTGAAGAGCTTTCAGAAAAAGCAAACGCGATCACTAATTCTATCACCAAAGCACTAGAAAAAGTACATCTGAAAATAAAAAATGTTGCTGCATTTAGTGCTGATAACACGAGTTCAAATTTTGGCAGAAATAAGTCTTGTTATACATTTCTTAATGACAAAAATTTTCGTGTAATTAAAAATGGTTGCGTGGCTCATTTTGTTAACAACACCTTTAAATTTGCTCTTCAGTAGTTAAATGTTGATGTAGAAACAATTATTATATAAAAAAAATCATTTTAGTGGCAGTGCTTTAAGAAGAAAAAATGTAAAAGAATTTGTCAGGTTTGTAGATGGTTATCTTTTGGCCCTGCCATTATAAGATTATAAAAATTTTATCCCACGATAATATCTTATTTTATTTCATTGGGCGAGGAACGTCCTGTACGTATAAAAAAGCTTCTTGAAATCGAGAAGGTTGGGGAAGGAAGCGAGGTAGAACAATATTTATACACAAAAACATCCTTATACTTACAATTGTGTGCCAATATATTTCTGGTTTTTGAAAAAAATTGGCAAATTTTACAAAACAAATGCTCGAATTAAGAAAAATTGGTTTGGTATTGGATCGCATGAATAAAGGTAATAGAATTACAATTTCAAAGAGCAACCTGAGCAAAAGCCAATAAATTCATAACTCTTTTAACGCGCAAAAAATTGCCGAGCTGAGCAAAACCCAACAAATATTCAAGTACAGCTCAATCCAAGGTAAACATATCTGAGCAGCCAATTAAAACCTTGAAAATTGGTCACGTTACTGACACATGTTGATTTACGCGTTTAACGGTCTAGTTTAACCTAGCGTTCGCATGTTTTTGTGTATAGCAAGCAGTCGACTTTAGCAAGTTTTTGATAATAATATAAATTAGTTTATCTTTACAATAGAGGTGGTTGACGAGGCTTCAGTAACAGTGAAAGAATTGGCTAAATGTAACAGAAAGAAGCATAAAAAAGATAGGATTAGAGAGCAAGCGAAAAAACAGCGACACTATATAGGCTTCTAGGCTCCAAAGTTTTTGTGAGCTGTAAACATAATTCAGCACGTTTTTCATGCAGTAAAATCCATCCTTGTGATTCGTTGAAACTTAATGTCTTGTCAGAATTGGATAAGTGTCACCGATGTTAGGCAGAAACAAAGAACACGACATTGAAGAGATTGACGCGCTAAACCTCACACGTTTACAGTGAAATATAGTGTGTCGACAAGGGAGGGACAGACTGTTTATGTATGTAAAAAATTCTCCATGCATTTAACTTGTTTGAAAAATAATAGAGTGAACAATATTTGCAAACTCATAAGTGCATAATGGAAAGAAGAGAGATCGAGTAGGCCATAAATCATCAAAAAAAAGGAGATAGTTCGCGAAATGATTGTAAATTTGAAAAGGTCTGAATCACATTACAATAGAAAAAAATCCGTACAAATATATTTGCACAGTCAGCTGACACAAAATAAGCTCCGTTCCATCTACAATGTTTAAGTCCCTCCTGAATTTCAGGTATCCAGGACGATGTTTCAGCGTTTGCAGAGTTTAACATTTTTATACATGGACGGAAGATCAGGCTGGAAGCAGTTCTTTTGAAGTATTTTCCGCTCTATTGAACTTTTTTAAAAAAATATAAGAACCTATGGTAAGAAAAACGTCAGATTGTTATGCGTAGAGTGCGTGGGACAAACCAAAAACAATACATGCTTTGATAAATTGGATGGCGAAAAATAGCGTGAGCTTTGTCCAGAATGTTACTTTGTGTTTTCCAGTTCAAGGCTACAGTTTTTTGTCCGCGTATAGAAAGTTTGGAAGGGTGGAACGAAAATTGAAGAAAGTGACCACTATAGTTTCTAGCAACGAGTATTTTCATGTCTATAGAATGTTCGGAACTGTTCGCGTTCTCGGTGAGGACTGGATATTGCATGACACAAAGTCTCTTTCTGGAATGTACCGAAACTTAGTCAATATTAGCAACTTGAAGCGAATCAAGATTTTAAAAGAAAAAACGGGAAAACGTTTTTCTTTTCTGTTACATGGTCATATGTACCACAGATTTGATGAAGATAAATTGCCGATTACACTGCTGAAGCGAAGAGTTTCATCTCAGAGAGCTGGTTCTTTTACCATAAATAGGATTCCCTTAAAACACGAAAAAGAAAGATGTGGATTCCCTTCTTGTTCAACTTTATGGTGAAACATGGAGAGAATGCGAAAATTTGTCTTCTAGAAACTGGTATTTGAACATTCTTGATGAAATAGCCACATTACCAGAGCCATCACAAGACTCAAACGAAGAAATCGCAGAGTGTGGCTGTTTGTAGGACGAACATGGTATCCATATTTAAGGCTTAAAATTGAATTTACTTTAAAAATCTTTGTTTCCTTTGTAAATATTGAGTTTTTTTCTTGAGTACACTATTTTATACAATAAAAGTTTAGTTAAAACTAGTTCATGTTTATTTTATCTACTCTTAACATTATTTAATAAACTCAGTAAAATATATTAAAAACGACTTAGTAATAATTATTCAACACTTAAAAAATAACTCTGAGAAAAAAGGTTTAAGCAAAAACAAATATCTCATTACGCAGCTCAATCAAAGCCAGACATATAGTGTGGAGTTTAATCAAAACCAAACATATCCGAAATTAAAGTTTAAATAACTTCCTCAAAAATTAAATCTGATTTATGTTGTTGGGTATTATTATGTTTTCTAATGGTGTAATAACAGTTCTTAACTCATTTCAACAGTTAAAATTTCATACAAACACAATAAATACATTTTACGTTCTAGATCAGTTCCTCATTTGAAGCATTTGTTTGCTTTTGCGTGGGCGCTCTTCAATTATATGAGGTCATGACGGAACATAAAACAAGTTTGGAAAACCGTTTGCAAGAACAGTTTTTTGGTTGATTTATTATGAAACACTAAAAAAAATTAAGTTGCACAGAACAGAAAGTAGTAAACAACGTTTTTAAAATGGTTTAAGTTGGGTTTTAAATTATTTGCAAAGAAATTTCGATTTTTCCGAAAATAACATATTTTTTATTATACAGGGTGTCCCATTTTCGTAGGTTTTACGGGGTTTCCAGCTTATGAGTAGAGATAGAGAGATGCGGTTTTCGCGACACCGTGCTACTTTTCGATGAAACTAAAGAGGCCGCAAACAGATTTGCCCTAACCATTTTAGTTTCCGTGCTACAGGGTGATTTTGAAAATTTGTCATTTTCGGAAACCCCCTGTAACTCAGATATCGTAAAATATATTTAAAATGTTTTAACTGGTATTTATAGATTTTTTCACTTAGAATTCAGTGGCGTACTCAGATTTTTGCTGAGAGTCATAGTTTTTGACATATTGGCATAACCTACTATTTTTTAAATGGGACACCCTATATATTATTTGTTCATCTTATTCTTCGTGTCGAGAGCTTTTCAAAAACATACCATAAGTCATATTTATTTTCATAAATAACATGAAAAAAT
Source organism: Kuschelorhynchus macadamiae (assembly GCA_030620095.1). Lineage (NCBI taxonomy): Eukaryota > Metazoa > Arthropoda > Insecta > Coleoptera > Curculionidae > Kuschelorhynchus > Kuschelorhynchus macadamiae. Next base: position 307,897 of record JAUTXW010002537.1, read on the forward strand.
GCATTTTTCTTTAAACGGATTTATGGCATAGCAGATCAATCGAAATAAGAGAAGATGGCTGTGGAGCCATGGAAAAAGTTAACAAATATTTATTAACGAAATAACAAAGTAACAGCATCAGAAAAAATTAGGAAGTAGGTAAAAGGTAATAATTATAATTTCATTAAAACTACAAATATTGTTCAAAATGTAGACCATTATGTGTCCTACAAGTGTGACAAACTTTAAAAATTCTTTTTAATGCATTTTCTATTGTAAATGACTGTCTTTGTAACTCTGCAAAAGCGTTTTCGGTGGCCATTCTTAGTTGTTCTAAGTTTTCGTATCGCCTTACATAGACCTTTTTTTCTAAATAACCCCACACAAAAAAATCTAAAACTGAGAGGTCAGGGGATCGTGGTGGCCATCGAACAGGTCCGTGTGTTCCTATCCATCTTCCAGGAAAATGGTCGTTAAGCCAGTTTTGACTTATTCTGGCATTGTGGGCTGGAGCTCCGTCTTGCTGGAAATAAATCCTATTTAGTTGAGCCAAGGGAACATCATCCAAAATTCCTAATGCGTCTTCTAGGATTCGCACGTAACCAATCGAATTCAGATTTCCTTCATATATTTGGTAAACTATTTTTCGGCTGAAAATAAAACAGGAGACATTGAATCCAAATCTGCCCTGACGCTCCCTAGGAAAAATAACATGGTTGTTTTCTTGACTCCAAAATCGCGTGTTGTGTCTATTTAAAATCCCTGAACTAGTAAAATGTGCCTCGTCTGACCAAATAATCTTTTTTTCAAAATCGATATCTTCTGCCTTCATATTTATAAACCAATTGCAGAACTCCAATCTGCGCTCTGCATTTGCAGTTTGTATTTATAGGGTTTGAATTTGTGCTTTTTCAAAATTTTCTGCACTTTGGTTTTCGGTACACCCGCCTCTTCGTCTATTTTCCTGCAAGATGTTTCAGGAGCTGTCTGAACGAGGGCTAAAACGTTGACCTCAGATTCTTCGTTGTCTTTATTGTAAGTTCGCGATCGAGGCTTGTTAAAAGATCCATATTGGCAAAGATTATTTTTAATTTTTTGAAAAATTCTTTTTTCTGGTTGTCTTCTCTCGGGATATCTAAGATAAAATAAAGCGAACCAATAAAGTCAAAATGCAGGAAGATAAAAAAGAACTAACCTGTTCAGATAAAGCTCTGCCGCCTGATCTGCATCTTCATTAGACAATATAAAACACGCGTTCATATCATATTTCTCAAAATATTCAAATTTTTGATTCTGAGCCATATTAAAAACAATAATTATAATAGACGTCAAGAAAAATTTAAACGCAATAATGCCAAAAATGACAGCAGTAATGGCTGCCTGATCATATTTTTGTTGGCGTTGCCATGGCTACCACAGCCACCTTCTCTTATTTCGATTGATCTGCTATGCCATAAATCCGTTTAAAGAAAAATGCATTTTTTCATGTTATTTATGAAAATAAATATGACTTATGGTATGTTTTTGAAAAGCTCTCGACACGAAGAATAAGATGAAAAAATAATATATAGGGTCTCCCATTTAAAAAATAGTAGGTTATGCCAATATGTCAAAAACTATGACTCTCAGCAAAAATCTGAGTATGCCACTGAATTCTACGTGAAAAAATCTATAAATACCAGTTGAAACATTTTAAATATATATTAGGATAGCTGAGTTACAGGGGGTGTCCGAAAATGACAAATTTTCAAAATCACCCTGTAGCACGGAAACTAAAATGGTTAGGGCAAATCTGTTTGCGGCCTCTTTAGTTTCATCGAAAAGTAGCACGGTGTCGCGAAAACCGCATCTCTCTATCTCTACTCATAAGCTGGAAACCCCGTAAAACCTACGAAAATGGGACACCCTGTACAACCATTGAATTAAAAAAAAAATTCTTTTCCACGAATTAATCAAAACCGTAGCAATTTTGGAATAAAAAAACTAGATATTGATGCAACTCGAAGATTCTAGCTTGGCCTCTGAAAATTGGGTGCGCAGTGGACAAAGCTCCTCCTTCCATCAGGAGCTCACTTTTGATAGTGCGTCCGTATCGTATTATTTTTTTATAAAAAATGCCTTTCAAAAGCAATGTGAATAATAAAGTGTTAGCTTGTCAAAGCCGAGAAATTATCAGTAATGTTTGAAAATTTATGGAAGATGAAGCAAACGCTGGAAATTATCTAATAGCCATTTCAAAGGTTAGTACTTATGTCACTTAAGAAATTGATATATTTTTTTATCGAGTTTAAGTTTAAAATAAATCGTTAAGGATACGTTAGTCGAATACTAAACGTTAGTTTGGGTTAGTTGTATTGCTTTATTTCCAACAAATATGAGTAATACGAGTAATTTTAAATTAAGTGTAAATACTAGGTTAGGTTAGGTAAACTAGGTAATAAAAAAATTGCAATTTACCTATTCTAATTATGCTAAAATTTCTAATGTTTTTGACGTACTTAAACTAATCGAAAGCCTAATTACCTGGGAAATTTCAATGATAAAGAAGTAATAAAACACTAACAATTATATTGTATTATACAGGGTGTTAATTAAGTACGTAGTGAAACTTTAAAAGCTAATTCCTGAGCTCATTTTGAGAAAAAAAATCATATAACCATTTTCGAGATTCAGGGTATTAAACTTTTTGAGAAAATAAGGATTTTTATTAATATTTGGGAATCCCCTTAACATATGTTATTGAAACTTAGTAGATAAAATAAGTGTTTGAAATGCTATTATCTTCAATTGAAAGAATATATTCATGAAAAAGAGAGAAAGTGAAAGAAGAGTTACCGAGTCATAGGCATGCGCACGGGCGGGAATTCCAATTTTGATTTTAGTAAATTTATAGTACGCCAGTGATTATTTTAAAAACTAATTCAGTTTTTACAATTATAGCAACTTAAAATACTTAACAGTCGCCTTTTGTGTTTTTTTGATGTAATGGACCGTTTTCGAGAAAATTATATTCTAACACATTATTTTATTTAACTATTTAAAAAGAATAAAATTTTTTTACTAATATTTGCAAAACCCCTTAAGATATTTGATTGAAATTTGGTATGCGAAATAAATTTTAAAGGTGTTACTTTTTCCAACCAGAAATAATCGAGTAAACTAATCGCTTTCTCGAAATTAACAACTTAGAAGGTGTTTTCAGTTTACACAACAACCAAGTACCTAAGAATAATAAAATTACAAATGACTATAGAGATGGCTTCATAAACATTGTCGGATATGTCTGATATATCAAGCGGCTTTGTTTATAGGTTTACAACAAGGTCTAAATAGAGGTACAATAAAAAGAAAGAAATACTGCTAATGTAATCTACCGCTATAAAAAAAAATTTTGAGTAGTTTGTTTGTAAGAGTACAATTATTATTATTAATATATAGGTACAGGGTGGCCCACATAAGATGACCCACTACCTTATCTCAGAATCTGTACGAGATAGGGAAAAAAGTTTTATACAAAAGTTTCTTAGGTTTATCTAGATTTTTTAAATATTATATTTTTATATATATAGGGTGTGTCATTTTGCGTTGACAGATGTCAACTTTGTTATTTTAAATGGAACACCCTATATGTTATTATGGATTTGAATAGCTCTCTTAGAGACGATTTCAACGATGTATTATAAGATGGGTCTACGAGGCACCGTTTCGGAGATATTTACGATCATCTTCAATTTTTGACATACTTTCAACTTGTTGTATCTCTGGTATTTATCAACTTTTCTGTTTCATTTTTGTGCAGGAAAAAACATAATTTTATGCTTTATTGGACGTGTAGGTAAAAATATTGAAATTGAAAAAAAAATGTTACAGTGTTGTCACGTTTTGCGTACCATCAGTTTTCTCAAGATTTTTAAATGCAACCCCCTATATTTTATAACGGATTTAAATAGAGCATCGAAAGACGATTTCAACGATATATTATAACATAGGTTTACAAGTCACGGTTCCCGAGTTTTGGGGATTTTCTTCAGGAATCAATTTTAATATTAAACAATTTTTACTAAACATAACATAAACTATTAAACATGACATAACAAGAACGAAGACAACAAAATTAATATTATATACTAAAGAATATCTAAATTAGATTTTCTAATTGCTTTGAATAATTATTACCACGCCGTTTTCCAGATCAAACGTAAAACTCTCTAAAAATCAGTTAAATACATAATGTGTATTTTTGTTAAAATAGTGTGAATCTATTTAAAAATAGTTCTTTATGTTTCCTTCCCATATACTAAATAAGCCTTATCAATGTTATGATTAGCGATTACCGAAACAGACGGCCAAGGCGACTGTGTCGATAATGGTGCCGCAAAATGTCTTTGCTTACTAATCATTTTTGTTGTTTCGTTTTTATATAGAGCGTCTGAAAGTCAGTCGAGTAATAAACGTCATCAAGCTAAGTATTGGCTTCGTGTTTTTTCTCTCACAATTATTTACCAACCTTTCCACAACCCTATCAACAATTTTAAGTAGGCTGTGCTTCAAAACCATGGAAACAAACGAAATATTATTTGCATTAAATTTGACAGCTTGGTTGCATTTCTTGATTAAATTAGTAAATTTAAGAAATAATTATGTCGAACTACACTATTCAACAACGTTTAAATTTATATGAGTGCTTCATTAGAAACAATAAGAGTCCCGCACTAGCGTTAAGGGAGTATAGAAGACTGTATCCAAATAGCAGAATTCCAAGTAAGAAAATCTTCGTAAGAATTACACGAGATCTGGAAAATGGCGTTGTGATAAACAATAAAAGAAACCGGCCTAGGACAGTTCTTACAGAAGAAAATCAACTTGATGTTCTTTTATATTTTGAGGAAAGCAATGAAAATTCCCAAAGGGATGCCGCACGGGACATACCGCATATTAGCCGAGCAAGTATTCAGAGAACACTTAATATCAACGATTACCATCCTTTCAAATTCACTCCGGTACAAGAGCTATCCATAGCTGATTTTGACAACAGAGCTACTTTTTGCATGGATATGATGGACCGCCACTTTGATCAACCGGTTTTTGACAAAATTCTTTTCACTGACGAAGCAATTTTCAACACCGCGGGAATATTTAACCGAAAGAACTGCCACTACTGGTCAAGGCAAAATCAACATAAAATCAAAGCCATCAGAAAGCAGGGACATCAAAGTGTATATGTTTGGTGCGGAATAATAAAGGACCGAGTGATTGAGCCGGTTTTTTATGATAGGGCTCTTAACGGACAGAGATACCACAGTTTGTTGCAAAATGAAATACAACCTCTTATTAATGAATTACCGGATGAAATTAAAGATGGTCTTGTATTTCAACAAGACAGTGCGCCGTACCATACCGTAAGACCTGTAATTGAATGGTTAAATGAAAGATTTCCAATGTGGATTGGCAGATTTGGGTCAATACCCTGGCCAGCTCGGAGTCCCGATTTAACTCCACTAGATTTTTTTTATGGGGAAATATTAAAGACAAAGTGTATAAGAATAAAGTTAATAACGTAGACGATTTAAGGGGGAGGATAATGGAAGAGATCCATTTGATCAATGAGAGTGGAGCAGTTCGTAGGGCAATAAAAAAATTAGACATTATTTATACAACATGTATAGCACAGGAAGGTGGTTATATAGAAAATTTAATTTAAGTAATGTTTATTTTTTTGTCTTTGTTCTTGTTATGTCATGTTTAATAGTTTATGTTATGTTTAGTAAAAATTGTTTAATATTAAAATTGATTCCTGAAGAAAATCCCCAAAACTCGGGAACCGTGACTTGTAGACCTATGTTATAATATATCGTTGAAATCGTCTTTCGATGCTCTATTTAAATCCGTTATAAAATATAGGGGGTTGCATTTAAAAATCTTGAGAAAACTGATGGTACGCAAAACGTGACAACACTGTAACATTTTTTTTCAATTTCAATATTTTTACCTACACGTCCAATAAAGCATAAAATTATGTTTTTTCCTGCACAAAAATGAAACAAAAAAGTTGATAAATACCAGAGATACAACAAGTTGAAGGTATGTCAAAAATTGAAGATGATCGTAAATATCTCCGAAACGGTGCCTGGTAGACCCATCTTATATACATCGTTGAAATCGTCTCTAAGAGAGCTATTCAAATCCATAATAATATACAGGGTATTCTATTTAAAATAACAAAGTTGACATCTGTCAACGCAAAATGACACACCCTGTATATATAAAAATACAATATTTAAAAAATTTAGATAAACCCAAGAAACTTTTGTATAAAACTTTTTTCCCTATCTCGTACAGATTATGAGATAAGGTAGTGGGTCATCTTATGTGGGCCACCCTGTACCGTTATAAATTTTGTGTTTAAGTCTAATTATTGTTCATTGTATCAAAGGTTGCCGCTGTTTTTAAGTTTGTTAATTTCCATATTTTCTAAGGAATTTAGTTTTTTAGATTTATTTTCTGAATGTAAATTTTTAAATTTGTCATTAAAAATATGGAAGAAATGGCCAATTCAAGAAAACATCCCAGACCCCTCAATAGTTACGGCCTGTCAATATGTTAAAAAACACAAAATAGCTTTCTGTATTTATTAGTAAAGTAAAAGTGCCTGAGCAAATTAATGAAAAAAATAGAGCCCTATTGACATTATTTAATTCTAAGCAATTTTGGCATTTTTCATTTCAAGTAGCGGTTTTCGAGAAAGGTAAAGAAGTAGTCTGCAGACCGATGTTTGGGGGGTTAATGGGTTTTGCAAATATTAATAAAAACTTATTTATTTTTTAAAATAAAAATATTTTTTTTCCAGGTTCAAGAACGTGTTGCCTCAGCCACTGGAATCAGCATTAGTAATGTAAGGCCCGTTAAGTCTGAATATAGCAAAATGAAAAACAGTGAAAATGCAGTTTTTTTGAGTCCAAACAAGAAGAGGGAAAATAGAAAAACAGCAGTCGCATTGGATGACTCTGATCGTGCTATTCTGCGTAGAGCGATAATTAATTATCATATCACCGAGAAGTGTGCGCTAACTTTAAAAGGAATCCATAAAACAATTTCGGAAGACACTGGTTATCAAGGATGCCAAGACAGCTTGCGAAAAGAAGTTCATAAATTGGGTTTCCGATATACAGTGTGTATCAGCCAAATGGAATAAATTCGATAATAAATAAATGGGGGCGTGTTCGGAAAAACGCTTGGACCCGTCGATTGTTATTTTTAGTTGCTCATTTTCTCCAATAAAAACTTTTTATGCAGGGTGTGTCCTGTAACAGTGGTCAATGCTAACTTTCTTATTTCAAATGCAACACCCCGCATATTATTTAATTTTTGGATTCTTTAGGAGATTCTAAACATATTTTATGTTCAATGTCCTATACCTATCTTCAACTATTTCGGCAATATTAAGTGTTTTCAAATTTATTGCAAAAATTAAGATTAAAAAAATAAAATTATTTATTTCTTCATAATGTATAAACAAAGTAAAAAGTTAATTTAGGAACTGTTGAATATGCTCGCCGCGAACGTCTTGGCAAATTCCTAATCTTAAATAGAAATTTCTTCTAACGTTATTCGTCTTCTTAAGTCAGCTAAGTCGAGGGGTTTAGTTTTGTATACAACATTTTTAATATGTCCCCATAAGAAAAAGTCTAATGGCGTCAGATCAGGGGATCGCGCTGGCCATTCTATCGATCCTCGTCTCCCTATCCACCGATTTGGAAATATTCCGTTGAGGTACTGCCGGACATTAATTTGGTAATGGGGCGGTGCTCCATCTTGCTGAAACCATATCATATTCGCTGGAACTTGTGGGTTTGCTGGATCCGGATACAAATTTGTCAAAGTTGGCACGACATTATTTTGGAGCAGTGCTAAATAATTATCGCCATTCAAATTGCCGTCAATGAAAAAGGGGCCTATGATATGATCCCTAACAATTCCTGCCCAAACATTAACCTTTTCAGGATATTGAGTATGTTCTTCGCTGATCCAGTGAGGATTTTCCCTAGACCAATAGCGGCAATTTTGACGATTTACATGACCGTGAAGTGTAAAGGTGCACTCATCCGAAAACAAAACATATTCTAATTGAATAACATTGTTATCTAACGTAGCCATCATTTGTTCAAAAAAATAAGTTCTCCTATCATAATCGTCTTCCATGAGCTCCTGAGTTGGTATCACTTTATAGGGATGCATTTTATTTTCTTTTAATGTTCGAATAATCGACGAATGGCTAATATCGAACATTGCGGCGGCTTGTCGACTAGAAATATGTGGGTTTTCCTCAAACTCAAGCATAATATCCAATTTAGTATCATCATTTATTGAATTGGCAGCTGCTTTTTTTATCTGCCTCACATGTCCAAGCTCGCGAAACTGCTATTCTATTTTACTAATTGTCCCTTGGGATATATGCGGCAAATTTGGAAATTTTTCATGAAATAAGCGAGCAACTTCCACTTGTGTTCGTGTGTTATCTCCATAACCAATCATTTGTAGAATTGTTATTTTATGCATTTCTGTTAAATGAACCATTTTTCTGATATTAGGTATTATGCAGTTAACGAAATTCAAAAGACTATGACACTGACACTGACAACTACTGTCTTGCAAAAAGAAAGGCCAAGCATTTTACACAAAAGTAAACAAAACTTAAAAGTAAACAAAACTGGCTCTTTTTGTTCCATATCAATAAAAAGGAACGCTAAAATGGTCTTTGCTTACATTCTTAATATGAAGACCTAAATGGTAAATAAGTATTGAGTGTGTTGTAGCGAATTTTTGTAATCAAATAAATAGTTCAGTAACCAGAGCCACTTTCATGAATAATAATAAATTCGAAATAAATAAAATAAAAATAAATTTGAAAACACTTAATATTACCGAAATAGTTGAAGATAGGTATAGGACATTGAACATAAAATATGTTTAGAATCTCCTAAAGAATCCAAAAATTAAATAATATCCGGGGTGTTGCATTTGAAATAAGAAAGTTGGCATTGACCACTGTTACAGGACGCACCCTGTATAAAAAGTTTTTATTGGAGAAAATGAGCAACTAAAAATACCAATCGACGGGTCCAAGCGTTTTTCCGAACACGCTCCCATTTATTTATTATCGAATTTATTCCATTTGGCTGATACACACTGTATATATATATACAGGGTGGCCCATCGAAAACGTACCGCAAGGCATAACGGCCAGGGTAATTTTTTTTTCAAAAAATCCAAAAACACGTCAATTTTGTTTGTGAGGGGGATAATTTTTGCCCTTAAAATGATCGCAAAATTTTCAACCCTCTAAGCGGGGGTGTCATCCCCCAAACTTTTTCAAATGGGAAGAGGGGTCAAGTGGTACCGCAATGAAAAGGGCTTTTTTTCTCTATACATTCCCGCTTTGGTTTTGAAAATCGGTCAAGTCATTTAGAAAATATGAAGGATTGAAATTTAAAATGTTTATTTATAAATTATCAGAGTAAATGATAAGGATAAATTCCTTCGACCAATTCGCTATTTTTGTCCTGTTATTTTAGATGTTTACTGCTGATTTTAGTGATTTGACATGCCACAACGATCAGGTGCGGTAGTTGCTAGATAGCTGTTCTGTAACTTGTGCGTTTAAATTTCTCAATATCATTAAATTTTTTATCAATAATTATGGTGTACTCACTTGCAGAAAAAGTGGAAATAATCGAACTTTATTTTAAAAATAATGAATGTGGCAATCGGGTTGCGCAGATATTTAATGAACGACATCCTGAAAAACACCTTTCCGGCAAAATTGTTCGCGAGTTAGTAGCAAAATTTCGCGAAACTGGATCTCTTATGAATAAAAAGAGGCAGATGGAAAATCCTGTAGTAAGTGAAGCTATGGAGGTCTTTGTATTGGGCCAAGTTGCCATGGATAGTACGCTGAGTACAAGAAAATTAGCCAATGAGACCGGCGTGAATCGTACAAGTGTCCAAAGAATATTGAAAAAACACCATTTCCACCCGTATAAAATTCAGTTGGTACAAGAACTCAACGAAGACGATTTTGATCGCCGCTTGCAATTTTGTGAAACTATTAGTGAACGAGTGGCCAATAATAATAATTTTCTATTCAATGTGTGTTTTTCGGGTGAGTGCACTTTCTTTTTGAACGGTGTAGTTAATCGGCATAACTGTCGGTACTGGGCTGAGAACAACCCCAGGGTATTTCACGAGGTGCACACACAACATCCTCAGAAATTGAACGTGTGGGCTGGTATTTTTGGAAATTCTATTGTGGGTCCTTTTTTTCTTCCTGGAACTCTAACAGGTGATATGTACTTAGATTTACTGGAAAATACCATCGACCCAGCCCTAACTGACATCATCGAAAATAATCCTGGATACGTTGAAGCGGAACTGATATTTCAACAAGACGGTGCACCTCCACATTACTCTCAAAATGTGCGTAATTATTTAAACACTAACTTTCCCGGGCGGTGGATAGGACGAAGGAGTGCCGTTGAGTGGCCTCCCCGGTCACCCGACTTGACTCCTTTAGACTTTTTTCTATGGGGACACATAAAAAGTAAAGTGTATAGCACTCCACTTGCCTCATTAGAAGATCTGCGAACACGAATTATTGACGTTTGTCGCGAAGTGACCCCTCAAGTTCTTCAGAATGTTCGAGAACGATTTGAAACTAATTTGTATTACGGTATGGAGGTCGACGGGCAACATTTTCAGCATTTGCTTCATTAATACGGTAAGTTTTTTTTTATTTAATTCAATTTATGCGTTTTTTGAAAAATGTATTTTTCAAATTTCAATCCTTCATATTTTCTAAATGACTTGACCGATTTTCAAAACCAAAGCGGGAATGTATAGAGAATAGAAAGCCCTTTTCATTGCGGTACCACTTGACCCCTCTTCCCATTTGAAAAAGTTTGGGGGATGACACCCCCGCTTAGAGGGTTGAAAATTTTGCGATCATTTTAAGGGCAAAAGTTGTCCCCCTCACAAACAAAATTGATGTGTTTTTGGATTTTTTGAAAAAAAAATTACCCTGGCCGTTATGCCTTGCGGTACGTTTTCGATGGGCCACCCTGTATATATATATATATATATATATATATATATATATATATATATATATATATATACTTTTGACAGTGTGGTTGATTGTGGCACAGTTGATCCACACATATCGGATCACTCTTTAGTGTACTTTAAATTTAAAATAGGCGGGGTGTCCGAACCTTCATTAAAACAGTTTAAATATCGACCTTTAAATAAAATAAATCTTAACTATTTTCAGGCAGACTTGGAGCGGTTACCTTGGAGGGTTGTTTATGATATTCCTAATATTGATAACAAAATTTCGTACGTTTGCGATCTAATTCTACTTTTATTTGATGCACATGCACCTGTAAAAACATTTCTCGAAAAAAAAAATTTTAAATATAACCTCTGGTTGACAGATAACCTCAAATTAATGCAAAAGTTGCGTAATAATGCATTGAAAAGATACAAATCGGGTAAGCTTCCGACTCACTACGGTTACTATAAACAACTTCGTAATTATACTACTGTTGCAACTCGTGCTCAGAAAAAAGAATATTTACGACAAAAAATGTCGAATTCAAACACACAAGAAAAGTAGCGGGAGTTAAAGAAATTTTCTATACTTCCCAATAAGCAAAAACAAATTCCAGAGGCCTTGTGTGATGTAAATCAAATAAACAATTTTTTTGTTAATTCGACTATTAATCTAAATCAACCACCTGATAATCTTCTTAACTACTATAATAATAATATTAATAATAATATCACAGGGATTTTTGAGTTTTCGCAAGTGTCTGAGAATGATGTATTAAGAGCAATTATGAGCATAAAGTCAGAGCCATCGGATCCGATAACGTCAACATAGTGTTAATTCAAATGTGTATGCCATTCTTGTTACCATTTTTCACTCATATCACAAATAAATGTATCGAGGAGGCATACTATCCATCAGTTTGGAAACACGCCTTTGTAATCCCCCTCGGCTTTGGACACGGTGCTCGAAAATTTGTCTCGTCGTATTTATGCGGAAGGACACAAGTGGTTTTGAATGGTAAATTTTCTGAAAGGCAAGTGGTAACGTCTGGTGTTTCACAGGGAAGTATACTTGGTCCTTTATTCTATACTTTATATACCTCACAATTTCACAAAAATATCAAACACTGCCATTATCATCTTTACGCTGATGACACCCAAATTTACTTGTCTTTCGATTCAGGTCATAGTAATGTGACCTAAATAGTGATCTTAATGCCTTATTTAAAACCGCAATCGATCACATGCTAAAAATTAACCTTAGTAAATCCACCGTAATTCTATTCGGCAACCGAACACATTGCAATTTGGCCAAAGACATCCTAGATATTCAAATGGACAATGCTTTTATTCCTTTTGTTGACACCTGCAAAAGTCTTGGACTACAGCTTGACTGCAACTTGCGTTTTAAGCAGCATGTAACTAATAAGTTGAAGGTAGCCTATTCAACACTAAAATTACTTTTTTCGCATCGCCACTACCTTACAATAGAGACAAAAAAACTCCTTTGTGATTCTCAGGTGTTATCAGTCTTCAATCACTGTGACTGCGTTTACGGGCCTTGCCTTGATAATATTGAAGTTAGGCGTATCCAAAAAGTGCAAAATAGCTGTCTTCGCTTTATTTACGGAATATCTGGAAGAAACCATATTTCACATAAGTTAAAAGATGCAGGTTGGTTGAGTATGCATAATAGGCGAAAACTGCATATGGCTATGTTATCATATAAAACAATGAAATATAAAAAACCTCAGTATCTTTATAATAAGCTCAAATTTCGTAGTGACGTTCACGATCGAAATTTAAGGAACAATCATATTGTTACAATTCCGCAACATCGCAAGGAGCTGTTTAAGAGGTCGATTTCTTATAATTTGTGTACTACCATAAACTCGATGCATTTTCTGAATACAGATCTGTCCTGCCTTTCTATTAAACATATTGTAAAGAAAAAATTATTCATGAATCAGTAAATTTTCTTGGCAATTACCTATTATTCTTGTGTTTTAAAAAAACTATCGATGTTCTTTGAAACCTCTTTTGTTCCAAATTTCTCAAATATAGTCATCCTTCATCATCATCATTTCCACCCCCCCCCTCTCTTCACTTCCTCTTCTTTCTTAATTCTTCTCCTTTTGTGTCTTTTCTATATTCCTTTTCTTTTCTTTCTTTTATGTCTTTAAAACTATATATTAAATATATTTCGCAATCAGTAAATTTAGTAACTTAACTGAAAACACGTCATATACCTATTTGATTTTCTATGCATAAGTTTTTAACGGGCTTTATCAGTACCCGGACTTGTCTGGGTGGCTGCAATCATTTTATGGCCCTTTGTCTAAACGTTTAGCATAAAAACTGGAATATAATAAATTATTTGTGTAATATTGTACGCTTGAACAATAAATGTATTATTATTTATATATATATATATATATATATATATATATATATATATATATATATATGATAGTATGTTTTCATTCCACTTACACCAACGTCATAACAAGAAAATGATCCTTGTTTGGAACATGTTCTGCATCACAGCAGACACAATGATCCATTTTAGTCAAACGACGATCGCGATTTCGCTCTTATTCGAGCTCATCAGGCCGCCATAGACTAGCCAGCCCCGTGTAGGGCAAAGGCACAAAATTGAATCACAAAAACAACTACTCCGCTGGCTAATACCACGACCGGCATTGAATTACATTGTGATTCCTGGCTTTCGTTGGGAGTATTAAATGATAGTATGTTTTCATTCCACTTACATCAACGTCATAACAAGAAAATGATTCTTGTTTGGAACATGTTCTGCATCACAGCAGACACAATGATCCATTTTAGTCAAACGACGATCGCGATTTCGCTCTTATTAGAGCTCATCAGGCCGCCATAGACTAGCCAGCCCCGTGTAGGGCAAAGGCACAAAAATGAATCACAAAAACAACTACTCCGCTGGCTAATACCACGACCGGCATTGAATTACATTGTGATTCCTGGCTTTCGTTGGGAGTATTAAATGATAGTATGTTTTCATTCCACTTACACCAACGTCATAACAAGAAAATGATCCTTGTTTGGAACATGTTCTGCATCACAGCAGACACAATGATCCATTTTAGTCAAACGACGATCGCGATTTCGCTCTTATTAGAGCTCATCAGGCCGCCATAGACTAGCCAGCCCCGTGTAGGGCAAAGGCACAAAATTGAATCACAAAAACAACTACTCCGCTGGCTAATACCACGACCGGCATTGAATTACATTGTGATTCCTGGCTTTCGTTGGGAGTATTAAATGATAGTATGTTTTCATTCCACTTACACCAACGTCATAACAAGAAAATGATCCTTGTTTGGAACATGTTCTGCATCACAGCAGACACAATGATCCATTTTAGTCAAACGACGATCGCGATTATATATATATATATATATATATATATATATATATATATAGGGACGAAACCTACATTCATTCCACGCATACTCATCAAAAAGCATGGAATGATGACAGTACTGACGGAATAAAAAAACCTGTTTCTAAAGGTTCCCGTCTGATTAATCGTAAATGCAGGGGGAAAAGGTGGATTTGTAAAAAATGCATATATTAGATGGAAATCCAGCTCCAATTCTGGCCATTACCATAACGAAATGAATTTTGAAATGTACAAGAAATGGGTGACTGAAAGGCTAATTGCAAATTTACCCCCAAGAACCGTTGTTGCTATCGACCATAACAAACAAAAAGAAAAAATGCCTATAAGCTCTACTAGAAAAGAGGACATGAAGCAGTGGCTAAAGCTTCGAAATATTTCCTTTAATGAAGATATGTTAAAACCTGAGCTATATGGTATTATTAAAAATTTTAAGCCAGGTACGAATGTTACGAAATCGATGAGCTTTTTATCACAAAAGGCCATTCTGTAGTAAGATTGCCTCCCTACCAGCCGGATCTCAATCCAATTGAATTAGTTTGGGCAGCGTTAAAAGAATACGTCGCTAAAAAAACGTAACTTTTAGTTTTGAACAGCTGAACAATGGACAAGTCGCTGTGATCGCGCGATCCGCTTCGAGAAGGAATTTTTGGCAAAAGAGCCTATGGTTGACATCATTGTTGAAGATTTAATTATCAACTTGGATGAAGATTCAGGCACCGATTTAGAAAGTGAGGATGATTCCGACGACGACCATTTTAGTGAAGACGATAACTCTATTACCCCTAATAAACCATCGACTTCTCAAATAGGTGAAAAAACATTCACGAATTTATAGAATAATTTTTACCTATTTTTCTAGTCAATAGTATGTTGATAAATATACCTACTTAATAAAATATTATATGCTTTTTATTGACATTGACAACATTATTTGATTATCAAAATAAAAAAACTTTAGTCAACAGAGCCCCGATTTACAACAATAATACTTCAACATAACGTAATGTCAACTTGATCTTTACTCTATACGAATAAACATTTTTGTTCGGAGTGTACATCGTTGTTTCAGTGGTTTTTCTATCTCTCCCGCACACAGACTCTCTCTGTTTGTCTTTTGCGCATATCGGAGGCCAAGCTACATTCGTCGACTTGTACTCTTTTTAATGAATATTCAGTAATTAAAACTTGCCTAAAGGAAATTTGCAAAAAGGATATAAAAATTATAGATAAATGTTAAAGTATTTTTAAAACTAGAGCAAATCATATGCTTTTATTGTCTAAGGTTGTTTCATTTATATTAAGTGTGCCACCATCTAATGCTTACGTGGAAGGAATATTTTCACGTGTGATGTTGAAGTAGACAGACACTAGAAATACATGTTCAGTTGAGCTTATTAGAACGGAACTTTTATCTCATTTAATTTTAATATGACCTGTATGGAGTTTGTGGATTTTATTAAAAATGACGAGGCTCTTATTACATCAGCAAAAACAAATAAAAAATATTCATTCAAAAATAATTAAATAAACAAATAGAGGCAATTATACAGATTATACCGCTGAAACTTTTGATTTTGTTTGGTTTTTTTCTAGTTGTTTTAGATTCAACTGATTATTTACTAATTTTGTTTTGAACGATGGGCACATAAAATTTTACATTTAAGAAAAATGGAGGATGAGCCAGGGCTGTCCCGATTTTTTAAACACAAAAGGTGGCAACCCTGTAATAAAGTCCCAGAATTTCCACAATAAATAAAAGAACCTCTAGAAAATTTAAATTTTTTAATTTAAAAAATACAGTATTAGAAAATACGTTAATACTAATAATTTTTTTTCTAAACAAAAAGGTAAAAAACAGCCAAATATGACCTGAGATATCGAATACTTAGAGTTTCTAAATGTGATTACTATAAAAGTTCTAGAATAACTATTGCAAGAGGTGCAGAGAGTTAAAATTTTTCTTTTTTACATTATATTTTTCACACCCTGTATAACACAAAAATGTTTTTATGAAAAACCACTTCAGGCTATTGATTAAACAAATAATGGCCAACTAATTTTTTATTAGTTCGCTTAGCAACGGACCGAACAAGGTGATAAAATATTGCCGCTGTAATAAAATGTAATTAAGGAAATTAGTACTTAATTTTTATTTGACCACAATGAGTCACGTGACATAAATTTTCTATTTTATTTCTACAACGATATAGGGTTGGTGATTGCTCCTGTTTGCCTTCTGTTTTCAATGATATTTTGCGAAAAACAGCTGAAATATATTTGCATCATTAAAAGTTACATACAATAAATCACTTTTCACACTCATGTGAACCCTGGCACTCGCTTACTTCTCACGTTATCAAACTGTTACTATGTAATAAGAGCTGTTTTTAAAATTACTTACTATTTTTCGTTGTCTTTTAGATGTTGCTGTTACAATCTGAAACTTGGAATTGCTCTCAATAGATGGCGCCGTAATCTATATTGTGCTGTTTATTTTTCAAGAAATCGTTTCACCCTTGAAAAATATCTAGCTTGTAAGTATCGCTTCTCGGCCTTTTGGCTAATATCAAAGTGTAGTGTGTATAAGCGTAAAAGAAAGTAATACTTGACAGTAATTATTTGTACATTTGAAAGTAATATATGTTAATAAAATCATAGTCGCCATTGTGTCAAGTGCAAATATTAGTGACAAATTGACCTTAAAAACAGTATGTGTGTGTGTTGTTACGGTGTTGGTGTAGTTCAGTGCAGTGCTTACGTTGTATACTAAGTACTATTAACTACCTATCGATTTTAATGGTCCTTCGAACTGGATCTTTATTACTCTTACGAATTAAGATAGGCCCAACGCAGCTGATAGAATTGACTATATTGGTCCCACCGTCAATATCTTTTTCGATACAGAATGGAGGAGTTGGAGGAATATTTTTTGCCATATCCACTTCCCCAAATTTTAACCTGCGACTATTGTGCCATGATTCCCCCTAGGGTATTCCAAAACCATAACGACCTGAACAAACATACGAAGAGACATCATCAGCGTAAACTGTCATTCAAGTGTGCCATTTGCGAGATTGAAACTGGAACAATGAAGAAAGTCAAGGCCCACCAGGCGACGGCCCATCCGGACTTCGTGCCACAGGCAGTTCAGCCTGCACCCCCAGCCAGGATTACGAGACGCAGAGTCCAGGCAGCTGCGGACGGAGCGGCCCAGTTTGATCCACCGCCACCCGAGCCTGTCCCACGTGCCGGGGTCGTTGCAGCACGGCCACTCACCCCAGAACCAGACCAACAGCACCAGGCCCATCCGCTGACGCAGCCACTTGACACCATCCAAGCGGTCATACCTGTAGAGACGCCTGTCGTACCGGACTTACCACCCACTCAAACGGTTACAATGCCAGAAATGCAGCCAACCCAGCGGGACGTCCCACCAGCCGCGGTGCCCGCACTCGTCCCACCGAATGTGCAGCCAGCCGCTGGCCCCTACCAACGTGCGCAGCGACGACTGACAGCAGATCAGGAAAGATGGCTGCAGTGGATTGCGGCAGTGGCCGACGTGGACGACCTCGAAACAGCCTACGCCAGGATCTTGGAGGATTTCAAGTCGAAGACCGCCCCAGCTGAGCGACCTCAAGAACAGCGTCCGGCCCACCCTAGACCGCCCCCTAGACCTAACAATGCTTTAAACAGATATAACCCCGACGACGCAGCGAAAATCCAGAAACTTTATAGATCAAACAGGACCAGAGCCTACCGAAGCATCACACAGGAGGCGGGCTCTGTCTACTGCTCCATTGACGACGACCGCCTTACCGAACACTTCCAAAGCACACACAGCCTCCGTCCGATGGTCGGCCAGCCCCACAATATTGCGTTGCCTAGGGCCCCTGATGGCGACAGCGTGATAGAGCCTCTAACACCACAATTCGTTCAGGATAGGCTTGGGCGTACCTCGAATACCGCGCCAGGAAAGGATGGAATCAGGTACCCCTCACTAAAGAAAGTAGACCCTGGATGCCATGCGCTGGCAGCACTCTTCAGCAAGATCCTTGAACTCAGAAGGGTACCGAGTTCATGGAAAGACGCCTCAATCGTCCTAATATTCAAAAAGGGCGATCAGCAGGACCCAAGCAACTGGAGACCCATCTCCCTATGCTCTTGCATATATAAACTGTTCACGTCCTGTATAGCATATAAACTGTCGACCTGGGCTAACAGACATGGGCTAATTTCGAACAGCCAGAAGGGCTTTGGGCAATATGAGGGCTGCCTTGAGCACAACTTCGTCCTCCAGAGTGTTCTGGACACCACCAGACGGAAGAAGAGGGCTTGCTGTGTGGCATGGCTTGACCTGGCCAACGCATTTGGGTCAGTGCCGCATCAGCATATCTGCACCACTCTGGAAAGCATGGGGGTTGACCCCCTTCTTATTGAACTAGTCCAGGACATCTACCACGGCTGTTCCGCAACCATTAGAACCGGACAGGGCGAGACTCCAAGCTTCTCCATCCAGGCCGGCGTTCGCCAGGGCTGCCCCTTGAGTCCAATACTGTTTAACTTGGCCCTGGAACCGGTTCTGAGAGCAGCTGCAGCCAACGGTACGGGGTATACCATTGAGGACCATCGAATACCAATCCTGGCCTTTGCGGATGACTTGGTTCTCCTCAGCGAGTCGCCAGAGGGTTTACAGACCCTTCTAGACGCCGTAGGTGAGACGGCTGGAAGATGTGGCGTCACATTTAAGCCGACAAAATGCGCATCGTTGCACCTGGACTGCCGAAGACAAAACCAGTGTCTCGAGACAGCCTTCAATATACAGGGCACACCATTTCCATCACTGGTAGAGGGTGAGGCATATCAACACCTGGGCATCCCGACGGGGTACCATATTTCCCAGTCCCCGGACGAAACGGTGGAGAGGATGAACGGTGAGCTGGATCATTTGGATGCTTCCCTACTGGCCCCTTGGCAGAAGATTGACGCCGTGAACACCTTCATCCTACCACAGCTGAGCTTTGTGCTCCGAGGATGTCACGTCCAGAAGCACCCGCTGAAACAACTGGACAACAAAATCAAAAAGTTGTGCAAGAGCTGGCTTAACCTTCCCCAAAGAGCGTCCCCGGAGCTGCTTTATGTATCGGGCAAGAAGGGAGGTACTGGTGTCCTGCCATTGAGTGACCTTGCTGAGGTGGGCACAATAGTGCAGGCCTACAGAATGCTTACGTGTCCTGAACCACAGACCCGCGACATCGCCAACTCCCAGCTACTGGAAGTGGTGCAACGCCGAATTGGACGCAGGCCTACGATGCCGGATCTCGCCCGATATCTATCAGGAGATCTTTCTGGAGAATTCGGTAGAGATGGAGGCGACATATCATCCCTCTGGACCCGAGCCAGAAATGCATCAAGACGACTCTCTAAGAGGCTGCACTTGGAGTGGCAGATACTGGAGGATTCCATTTGTTTGTCTGCTGGTAGCCCCCAACATCGTGAGCTAATCACACCCGAGAGACGCTCAAGAACAGAGAGCACCCTTAAAAATATCATTAGGGAAATGTATGCGTCTTCACTTGCCAGAAAACCAGACCAGGGCAAGGTGTTCAGGGCCTCCTCCAAAAGTGCAGCAAGTAACCACTTCGGACGAACTGGCTTCGCCACTCGCTTTTGCGATTGGCGCTTCATACATCGTGCCAGACTGGGCTGCGTCCCTTTAAATGGCGCAAGAAGATGGGGCAATGGAGATAGGCGGTGCAGACGTTGCGGAGGACAAGACGAGACACTACCACATGTCTTAAACCACTGCAGAATGCACTCGGCGGCCTGGCAGCACCGTCACAATGCTGTACAGGACAGACTGGTCAAAGCTATCCCGGCACATCTGGGGGAAATCCGGGTGAATCGTACTGTCCCGGAATCCACCACCAATCTCAGACCGGACATAGTTATCACCCAGGATAACAAAATTACCATTGTGGACGTGTGCATTCCATTTGAAAATGGCCTGGAAGCTTTGGACCGTGCCAGGCAGACCAAGTTGGAGAAGTACACACCCCTCATGGCTGAACTGGAAGAGCAGGGTAAGGAGGTGTCAGTTGATGCCTTCATCGTAGGAGCGCTGGGCTCATGGGACCAGAACAACGAGGCTGTCCTACATCGCTGCCATGTTTCACAAAGGTATGCCAGCCTCATGAGGCGCCTTATGTGCAGCGATGTCATAAAATGGTCCAGAGACATCTACGTGGAACATGTGACTGGTACACGCCAATACCACTACGAATAGGAATCCGAGCTGTGATATTTTATGGACTATATGTTTTCTTTTAACTGTTTATATTTTCGTTTTGTTTGCTCCATAAATTGTATTATGTGACCTATTGTTTTGGTTTGTTTTTATATTCTATTCTGTGATATTTTTTTTTGTTTTTAATTCCGACTGATCTTTTTTTAACCTACTCAAAATGACTGTATGCAGTTTATATTACATCCTCTTGCTGAATACTTAGTAAACTATATGAACTCTATTTTATTAAGATTGTATAATGTAAATTAACGATATTTTACCTATTATTATTAAGAACCTTTTGACTCTGTAATTTGAAAAATTGATTTTAATAAACGTCTCAATCTGTTCTTATCAGCTTAATATCTGATACGCTCTGCATGCGGAGCCAGTATATTAAACTGATTTTTGGAAACTGAGGGAGGTTAGGGGCTTGCTCCACCTCCTTCACGGGTTGGCCCGGTATTGCAGTACCGCCGGGATCGGCCCATTTATGTAACTCAAATACAAACTTATTAATTTTATGTTTCGAAATACATATATTCAGTATTATTCAGAGCTAAAAAGAAAAAAAACATGTGTTATGATGTCTTGACTAGGTCCGATCCCATAATTTTTAAATAGGTACCTATGTAAAAACCAATATTTATTTGGTGTGTAAAAATAACATTGGAATAACTTAATATCACTACATATGCATATAAAATACATTTTTGAAAATTTACGATTTTCGGCGAATCGTACATCTTTTACTCAGGATGGACGTCAGTTTCGATTTTTATGGTATCAAATTAGCATATAAACAAAGTTTAAGCAAAATTTATTATGCGAAAGTTTTATTTTTATTTCCAAAACGCTTCATAATTATTTGTTGATACTGAGCGCGGTTGAATGCGGTGAATATATTTACCGGGCGTAAATAGTTAAACACTACCGTACATCCACGTCAAAATAGATGTCAGTTGGATGGATTTTTATGGTATCAAATTAGTATATACAAAAAAAAAAAAAGCAAAATCTATTTTCTGAAAATTGTTTGAAACTTTTATATATAATGTATAGAACTTTTTGTTGAACAGTTACGAAAAAAAATATTAAAATATAAATGATTGGTTTTCATATTTTCTTCTGAAACCACAATTAAATAGGCAAATTAGGATGTTTATAAACAATTAAGCTTTTTCTAAAAGCTACGTAACACGTAGGGATGTCATACTAATTAAATTAAAAAAGAACTATCTTAGTAAACAAACAGTAATTTTTAATGATGGTTGAAAAATAATTACCAATCTTAAAATCTATTTTTATATTTAGTTATATTTTTCATCAATTAATAATTGTTATTTGTATATTTAATTCACTGCGTAAAATATTAAAATTGATTTTGTTAAAAACATCCGCTGTAGCATCAATTACAAAGGAAACGACGGATCACCCGGGTCTCGTTCGCCACCCGACTGAGCCAACTGAGCCAAAAGTGTCACTTCTATTAAATAGCCAGGGATCCAAGTGATCCAACTGACCTGGATCCCGCTCACTGACCCGGATCTTTTAACTGATCCAGATCCATTGACCCGGCTCTTTTAAAAGAGCCAGATTGCCCACCGCTACCACCAATAGTTTTTAGCAGCAGCAAAAATACTATAATTATTAAAATCGGTTCTCGGCCTTATGGTTAAGATGAAAGTGTGGTATAAGCGCAAAACAAAGTAGTAATACTTGCCAGCTATTTATTTGTACATTTCTAAGTAATATATGTTAATAGAATTATAGTTGCCATTGTGTCAAGTTCAAATATTAGTGACAAATTGACCTCAAAAACAGTGTGTGCTGTTCCGGTGTTGATGTAGTTCAGTGCAGTGCTTACGTTGTATACTAAGTACTAATAACTATCTATCGATTTTAATGGTCCTTCGAACTGGATCTTCTTTTACTCTTACGAATTAAGATAGGCCAGCGCAGCTAATAGAATTAACTATATTTGTCCCACCGTCAATATCTTTTTCAATACAGAATGGAGGAGTTGGAGGAATATTTCTTACCATATCCACTTCCCCAAATTTTAACCTGCGACTATTGTGCCATGATACCCCCTAGGGCATTCCAAAACCATAACAACCTGAACAAACATACGAAGATACATCATCAGCGTAAACTGTCATTCAAGTGTGCCATTTGCGAGATTGAAACTGGAACAATGAAGAGAGTCAAGGCCCACCAGGCGACTTCGTGCCACAGGCAGTTCAGCCTGCACCCCCAGCCAGGATTATGAGACGTAGAATTCAGGCAGCTGCGGACGGAGCGGCCCAGTTTGATCCACCGCTACCCGAGCCTGTCCCACGTGCCGGGGTCGTTGCTGCACGGCCACTCACCCCAGAACCAGACCAACAGCACCAGGCCCATCCGCTGACGCAGCCACTTGACACCATCCAAGCGGTCATACCTGTAGAGACGCCTGTCGTACCGGACTTACCACCCACTTAAACGGGCACAATGCCAGAAATGCAGCCAACCCAGCGGGACGTCCCACTGAATGTGTAGCCAGCCGTTGGCCCCTACCAACGTGCGCAGCGACGACTGACAGCCGACCAGGAAAGATGGCTGCAATGGATTGCGGCAGTGGCCGACGTGGACGACCTCGAAACAGCCTACGCCAGGATCCTGGAGGATTTCAAGTCGAAGACCGCCCCAGCTGAGCGACCTCAAGAACAGCGCCCGGCCCACCCTAGACCGCCCCCTAGACCTGTCAATGCTCCGAACAGATATAACCCCGACGACGCAGCGAAAATCCAGAAACTGTATAGATCAAACAGGACCAGAGCCTACCGAAGCATCACACAGGAGGCGGGCTCTGTCTACTGCTCCATTGACGACGACCGCCTCACCGAATACTTCCGAAGCACACACAGCCTCCGCCCGATGGTCGGCCAGCCCCACAATATTGCGTTGCCTAGGGCCCCTGATGGTGACAGCGTGATAGAGCCTCTAACACCGCAATTCGTTCAGGATAGGCTTGGGCGTACCTCGAATACCGCGCCAGGAAAGGATGGAATCAGGTACCCCTCACTAAAGAAAGTAGACCCTGGATGCCATGCGCTGGCAGCACTCTTTAGCAAGATCCTTGAACTCAGAAGGGTGCCGAGTTCATGGAAAGATGCCTCAATCGTCCTAATATTCAAAAAGGGCGATCAGCAGGACCCAAGCAACTGGAGACCTATCTCCCTATGCTCTTGCATATATAAACTGTTCACGTCCTGTATAGCATATAAACTGTCGACCTGGGCTAACAGACATGGGCTAATTTCGAACAGCCAGAAGGGCTTTGGGCAATATGAGGGCTGCCTTGAGCACAACTTCGTCCTCCAGAGTGTGCTGGACACCACCAGACGGAAGAAGAGGGCTTGCTGTGTGGCATGGCTTGACCTGGCCAACGCATTTGGGTCAGTGCCGCATCAGCATATCTGCACCACTCTGGAAAGCATGGGGGTTGACCCCCTTCTTATTGAACTAGTCCAGGACATCTACCACGGCTGTTCCGCAACCATTAGAATCGGACAGGGCGAGACTCCAAGCTTCTCCATCCAGGCCGGCGTTCGCCAGGGCTGCCCCTTGAGTCCAATCCTGTTTAACTTGGCCCTGGAACCGGTTCTGAGAGCAGCTGCAGCCAACGGTACGGGGTATACCATTGAGGACCATCGAATACCAATCCTGGCCTTTGCGGATGACTTGATTCTCCTCAGCGAGTCGCCAGAGGGTTTACAGACCCTTCTAGACGCCGTAGGGGAGACGGCTGGAAGATGTGGCGTCACATTTAAGCCGACAAAATGCGCATCGTTGCACCTGGACTGCCGAAGACAAAACCAGTGTCTCGAGACAGCCTTCAATATACAGGGCACACCATTTCCAACACTGGTGGAGGGTGAGGCATACCAACACCTGGGCATCCCGACGGGGTACCATATTTCCCAGTCCCCGGACGAAACGGTGGAGAAGATGAACGGTGAGCTGGACCATTTGGATGCTTCCCTACTGGCCCCTTGGCAGAAGATTGACGCCGTGAATACCTTCATCCTACCACAGCTGAGCTTTGTGCTCCGAGGATGTCACGTCCAGAAGCAACCGCTGAAACAACTGGACAACAAAATTAAAAAGTTGTGCAAGACCTGGCTTAACCTCCCCCAAAGAGCGTCCCCGGAGCTCCTTTATGTATCGGGCAAGAAAGGGGGTACTGGTGTCCTGCCATTGAGTGACCTTGCTGAGGTGGGCACAATAGTGCAGGCCTACAGAATGCTGACGTGTCCTGAACCACAGACCCGCGACATCGCCAACTCCCAGCTACTGGAGGTGGTGCAACGCCGAATTGGACGCAGGCCTACGATGCCGGATCTCGCCCGATATCTATCAGGAGATCTTTCTGGAGAATTCGGCAGAGATGGAGGCGACATATCATCCCTCTGGACGCGAGCCAGAAATGCATCAAGACGGCTTTCCAAGAGGCTGCACTTGGCAGATACGGGAGGATTCCATTTGTTTGTCTGTTGGCAGTCCCCAACATCGTGAGCTAATCACACCCGAGAGACGCTCAAGAACAAAGAGCACCCTTAAAAATATCATTAGGGAAATGTATGCGTCTTCACTTGCCAGAAGACCAGACCAGGGCAAGGTGTTCAGGGCTTCCTCCAAAAGTGCAGCAAGTAACCACTTCGGACGAACTGGCTTCGCCACTCGCTTTTGCAATTGGCGTTTCATACATCGTGCCAGACTGGGCTGCGTCCCTTTAAATGGCGCAAGAAGATGGGGCAATGGAGATAGGCGGTCCAGACGTTGCGGAGGACAAGACGAGACCCTACCACATCTCCTAAACCACTGCAGAATACACTTAGCGGCCTGGCAGCACCGACACAATGCTGTACAGGACAGACTAGTCAAAGCTATCCCGGCACATCTGGGGGAAATCCGGGTGAATCGTACTGTCCCGGAATCTACCACCAATCTTAGACCGGACATAGTTATCACCCTGGTTAACAAAATTACCATTGTGGACGTGTGCATTCCATTTGAAAATAGCCTGGAAGCTTTGGACCGTGCCAGGCAGACCAAGTTGGAAAAGTACACACCCCTAATGGCTGAACTGGAAGAGCAGGGTAAGGAGGTGACAGTTGATGCCTTCATCGTAGGAGCACTGGGCTCATGGGACCAGAACAACGAGGCTGTCCTACATCATTGCCATGTTTCACAAAGGTATGCCAGCCTCATGAGGCGCCTTATGTGCAGCGATGTCATAAAATGGTCCAGAGACATCTACGTGAAACATGTGACTGGTACACACCAATACCACTACAAATAAGAATCCGAGCTGTGATATTTTATAGACTATATATTTTCCTTTAACTGTTTATATTTTCGTTTTGTTTGCTCCATAAATTGTATTATGTGACCTATTGTTTTGGTTTATTTTTATGTTCTATTCTGTGATGTTTTTTTTTAATTCCGACTGATCTTTTTTTAACCTACTCAAAATGACTGTATGCAGTTTATATTACATCCTCTTGCTGAATACTAGTAAACTATATGAACCCTATTTTATTAAGGTTGTATAATGTAAATTGATGATATTTTACTTTATTATTATTAAGAACCCTTACGACTCTGTAACTTGAAAAATTGATTTTAATAAACGTCTCAATCTGTTCTTATCAGCTTAATATCTGATACGCCCCGCATGCGGAGCCAGTAAATTAAACTGATTTTTGGAAACTGAGGGAGGTTAGGGGCTTGCTTCACCTCCCTCACGGGTTGGCCCGGTATTGCAGTACCGCCGGGATCGGCCCATTTATGTAACTCAAATACAAACTTAGTAATTTTATATTTCGTATCTCCTGCTCAACGGTAAATCAATGATACCAATAGTTTTTAGCAGCAGCAAAAATACTATAATTTTTAAAATCTTCGTTTGGTTTATACCCGCAGAGGTCTCCATTCCAGATTTAAATCTTAGCGAAATTCTGACTCAATAATATTTGGAAAACGGCCGGCTAATTTTCACAATGATGAATAACTTATACTCTTTAAAAATATTTTTAACATCTAGAACATTCGCTATTTCATTGAGAACTTTACTAGAAAAAAAATTCTTGATCTTATTTCAAAGCATGGAGTAATATGGAAATTTAAGCAATTTACACGGATTTGCTCCTCTTCCTGCTTGTCTAATTTATATCTAGGTTTCGAATATTAATTGAATTAATACTGGCCATCGGCATATTCATTTTTTAAATAAAATTTTAAAATCATCTTAAAATTTGTAGTAACTATTCAAATTAGTTTTTTGTAATAATTTTTTTAAATTCCTAAATGGTTTTCGTTACCGATCCTCTTGTTATGTTAGAGTGGTGTATTATTTGGGGTTATGATCCAGTAACAAAAAAACAAAAGTCTTTTTTTAAATTGTCGACGTTTCGCAACTTTATTGTTGGATCCTCGGGACATTTATATAGATTATATATCCCGCATGAAATCCAAATTATTAGTCCGCAGATATTTCCTGACCTCAAGTAAATACACCACTCTAACAAAACAAAAAGAGGATCGTTAACGAAAACCATGTAGAAACTTAATACCTGGGAAATATCTGCGGACTAACGGAAAATGTAAAGACTGATAATGTGGGTTTCATGCAGGATATAGGATCTATATATGTGTCCCGAGGATGGAACAATTTAGTTGCGAAACGTCGACAATTTAAAAAACTTGTTTTTTTTTTACTGGATCTTGAACCAAATAATACAACACTCTGACAAAGTTATATGATTTTTACCAAAATATTACCAGGTCATCCCCATGAAATTTTGCGCAGTGGTAGAACTGGACAAAATACATTTTTCAAGATATTACTGTTCAATTTCGCTTAAAAGCCCCGCCTACTACGACCTTACAGGTAGTCCCAATTTTCCGTATTTTGCTTCGCGATAAAGATATCAAAAAAAGTCTGTGGCGACTGAATGTCTCCCACATTTGTCTGCCAAAGTTAAAATTTGCGCATATGTCACTGTATATATTTGTTTTTCTTTTCATTGTTACTGCATAACATACTGTACATATTTATTTTATTTTACATTTACTTTTTTAATCTAGGCTAATTATCTACTGCTATTGAGAAATGTAACAATTTGTAGGTACTTAGTTTTCTGTACATAATTGTGGGAATGTTCATGGGCATTTAGAGTCTAATTTAGTTTTAAGGTTCTTGTATGCTATCCGTTAATTTTTATTTTTACAACACTTCTTTGTACGATTTTAAAATATGTTGTTGCACGTTCGATAGTAGGAACCATCATCGATAGTAAACTGTTTATTGCATTTAGGATTTATGATAGGAAAATACCGAAACGACCCTTCTTAGTAAAGCTTTCTCCAAATTCCCATTTTACTATCTGTAATGAATGTTTTTATTTTGACCATGGGAAAGTTTACGAAGATAGAAAAAAAAACCCTTTTGCCAACGAATAGGACCAATCAAAGCGAGGAATTTTGGCACAGGGGGTGGAACTTTATGCTTCTTGTGATTTGTATTAATATTATAGGACTCTGTTTTTGGACTTGCAAGAAGTCGGATGTGAATTTTGTTGTTCTAGTTCAATAGACTTGTTTTATTTCGTTTTAACAGTGTTTCAATAAACTCTCACAGTTCATATAAAAAAGGAATGTATTGGATATATAGCTAATCAAGCACACACATACGTTTCTAAAAGTCATTAGAAAAAGTTGTTCGAAATGTAATTTTAACCTACTATAGGAAGTTTCGGTGATAAATTCGCATTTTTACTTTTTCACAAAATTTGGATAATTACGGATCAGACCCAGTATAATTCTGCTTTTTATCTTTCCATTTTTACCTAGGGAGTTAGATTTAACAAGATTGCCCTAAAATCAAAATCTGACGAGTAAATTTGTCAGATTTAATGAAAATTTAACTGCTAATCTTGTTTAAAAATATTTATTGCATAACAAGGAAAATGCTGATTCAGTATTCAAGTTTAACAGAAAAAATCAAAATAATTAAGCTTTTTGGCGCACAAAAGTAGCACAAGAGTTTAACGTAAGGCAAACAATGCGATTATGCGAAATTATATTCATCACGAAACTGAAGCCGCTTTATTTGAATAAACTTTTTTACGAAATGGCAGTATGCTAAAAATCGTTAAATAGTAATTTAGGTAAAAACATATGATGCACGTATCTAAGAAGCAAATCAAAACAAGTCCTCATGGTCTACGACCTCTAGGTCCTGATCCACAATTATCCAAATTTTGTAAAAATGTCAAAAAACGAACTTGATGCTAAAGTTTCGTATGTTTTGTAAGAAGTAAATTTTGAACAACTTTTTCTAATGACTTTTTTTAATATCTTTATCGTGAAACAAAGCAACTATGGAATATTGAGACTATTTGCAGGGTCGCAGTAGGCGAAATTCATTCTTGCATAAAAACCCTGCCTACTACGACCTTGTTAGTAGACCCAATTTTCGATATTAGGCTTCGCAATTAAGATAAAAAAAATACATAAGAAAAAGCTGTTTAGATTTCAATTTTAAGCCACTATACCAAATTTTGCTGTACAAAATTAGTTTTTTTTACTGTGAATAATTATGTATCGGCTACTCAACTTTTATGAAAATGAACTTTGGGACATTATTGAAGAGTTGCTCTAAATCTGCGTCGAGAAATGTACTTTCAACAGGATGGTGCCTCAATCCATAACACTAGGGTGGTATGCCGATAGTTAAATCAACATTTACGTTGGATAGGCAGGAATAGTTCCTGTGAACAGTGGCCCTCAAAGTCCCCTGATTTATCGCCGCTAGATTTCTATTTCTGGGGACACATCAAGAACAAGGTGTACAAAACAAGACCACGAAATAAAGAGGAGCTTTGTACAAAAATTAGAGAAGCCTGCAATGGTATTAGCATACGTGAATTAAGGAGAGTAGCTGAACATAATCGCAAGATAATTGAAAAATGTATAAGAGTTGGAGGCGGCTTAGCATAAAAAGGATATATTCGATAATTTTTATATTTACTAAATGTATTTAAATTCACATTCTATTTTCTGTTAAATAAATAATAGTGTTTTATGTATTTTTAAAATCTTCATTTTTATTGCACGGCAGTTTATTTAAAAATAGTGCATCAAAACTCGATCTGTACAGAGTCTTACGTTAAATTCTTGTGTAACTTTTCCGCAACTTCAATATCATTTTATTTTTATTAGCTGCAAATGGTTTACTTTCAATTTGTTTTAAATGTTGAAATGGCATTTTTATTATTATGAAATATTAAATTTAAAAACAAGACCTTAAATTTCATTTTCATTAAATCTGACAAATCTAAACTTTACATTTTGTTTTAATGACAATATTGTTATATTGTCTAATGCTCTAGATAAAACAGTAAGAATTAAAACTCATACTGTACCGGGCCTGATCCAAAATTATCAAAAATTTGGTGCTGAAATTTGATACATTGTGTTAAAATTAGGTCCTGAACAACTTTTTCTAATGATTTTTTTCATATCTCTATCGTGATGTAAAATATGGAAAATTGGAACAACTAATAGGCCCGTTGAGATAGATCTTGTGAACCTCTAAAAATGTTAAATAGCAAGCTAAAAAACTAGAGAAAATACAGACTAGTACTAAAAAAAAGTTTTATAATTTCAATTTTTTCTGTTGAACTTAAATAAATAATCTAAAAACAAGATTAGTAATTATTAAGTAAATTTTTATTTAATCTGATAAATTTAAACTTCAGATATTGTTTTTAGGGCAGTCTTGGTAAATTAAACGCCCTAGGTAAAAATGGAAAGCTAAAAACCAGAATTTACCGGGTCTGATAGGTAATTATCGAAATTTTGCGAAAAAGTAAAAAGGCTAATTTATTGATGAAACTTCGTATAGTAGATTAGAATTACATTCCGAACAACTTTTTCTAATGACTTTTTTTGATATCTTTATCGCGAAGCAAAATACGGAAAATTGGGACTACCACTACGCAAAAGTTTAAATTATTAGCTATAAAACGAAAGAAAATATGAACTTGTCTTCATCTTATAGGCGACACACTGTATATATATATATATATATATATATATGACATTTTGTTCTGCCACCGTTCGTTCATCAATTCTCGACTTGGCATCGACACAGAGCAGATGTGTAGCTAAATAGGGAAAGTACGACGTGAATAAATCTTTGTGAGATTTCGAGTTGCTGTTCCTACATTCAGCTAGTAAGTGACTTATTTTTTCCAAGCCTTAAGCAAAGTAGAAGTAGAATTAACATTTTGCAACGATTCTTGGATCTTAGAGCTTACTGAAGGCCGAGTGCTGCTTAGGTATACCCCTTAGCGAGTCGGTTCTCTGATCCTAGTTGAAAGCTGCGCGCTGCTGTGGTACACCCATAGCGAATAGTCTCATTGATGCCTCTTAGATACTAATATTAGATTAGAAGTGAGTGACAGTGCGTGGGTGTCAGTGTGTTTCTGTGAACCAGTGTCGCGACGATGAAGACGCCAAAGGTAAGTAGAAACCCCAAGCCCTCACTTAAGGAGTCAAAGACCGAGCTCAAAAGGCTCAAAAAACAAAAGAAGCTCCTAGCGGAACAGCTAGGGCTGCTCAGGGCTGAACTAACAGCCCTGAAAAACGCTCAAGAAAAAAGGGCCGAGGAACAAGCTTCCCCCCCTAGTGCGATAAAAAAGAGCGCTAAAATCACCAGAATGTGATGTAGACGCTATAACCGAGAATCCTCAGGGGGCTACTGAGGCCACTGAGGACATGGACACGGCCCCCCCTACCTATGCCGAGAAGGCCAAAAAAGTACCACCCGTGGTACTTGACGGCGCAGAGGATTGGATCCTAGTAAATCGAAAGATAAAAGACAAAAACATAAGCCTAGAGAAGGCAAAAATTGTGGGTAACACCACAAAAATTTTTCCTAAGACGGCAGAGGATTATAGGATGCTAACAAAGCATTTAGATGAAGAGAAAAAGGGGTACTACACGTACTCCCTCCCTGAAGAAAAACGGGAGCATGTAGTCCTGACAGGACTACCTCTTAACGTCCCTCCAGAAACAATAAACGAAGAGTTAAAAATGCAGGGGATCTCGGATGCGGAAATCTATCCGATGACGAGTAGAAAAACAAAAAGGGCAATACCACTATACATGGTAAAAACCCAAAATAAACGCATATACGAGACTCGACGACCTCTTGGTCAAAGTGGAGCTTAAGAAAATGAGCAAAGGGCCGCAACAATGCTATCGCTGCCAGCGATATGGACACACACAGTGGAAGTGCACCTTCCAGGAGCGATGTGTCAAATGTGCCGGGGGGCACAGAAAACGGCATGTCCTCAGCCTATTGACAAAGAGGCCAGAAACGCGAAGTGCGTACTGTGCGGGGAAACAGGGCACCCTGCATTCTATCGGGGATGCACGAAGTGCCCTAAAAAGAGCTCGCACACACCCACAACAAACACAAACTAAAAACCCGCCACTCCTCAAAAGAGGAGAGAAAATGAGTGGGCCAGGCAACCTGCAGCTGCCAGTTCCCCCAAAGAAATGACAATGGAAATCTTCCAAAAAGCCAAGAGGCCTTAGCAGACACTCTCGAACGAGAGTGTCGACTAAACCAACATCCGCTCGAAGATGACCAACATGAAATAGGAATAATTAATGGCTGCAGAAGACTATACAACACAGAAACCCCTGCCACGGTGGAGCACCCGACTACACCGCAGGAGGTTGAAAATGTCATAAAATGTCTGAGAAGCGCAAAGCTCCAGGCAAAGATGGCATAACCAATCAAATGATAAAGCAACTTCCTAGAAAAGGGATTGCTGCACTAACTAACATAACAAACGCAGTCATGAGACTCGATTACTTCCCCAACAGGTGGAAGCATGCTGAAGTAGTGATGTTTGGTAAACCAGGGAAAGACCAAACTTTCCCACAGAACTACCGTCCGATAAGTCTGCTACCCGCACTCAGTAAAATCTTTGAAAGAGTCCTGAACATCAGGCTCAAAGATGAAACAGACCCCCTAGATATAATCCCTAAGGAGCAATTCGGTTTCAGAAGCGGCCACTCACCAGAATTGCAGGCTCTGAGAATAGTTGAAACTGTCACCGGCGATTTCAACTTGAAAGAAGCTACTGGCACGGTCTTCCTAGACGTAGCCTATATAGTAGTAGTATATAACGCCCCAAGACACACAACACTTCTATAGCCCTATACGCCGACGACTGTGCTATAGCGGCAAATCATAGAAATGCAGGTATCATTTGTAGGATACTACAGGAAGAAATGGATCTGGTAAGTGACTGGTGTATCACTTGGAAGATCAAAATAAATGCACAAAAAAGCCAGGCCATCCTCTTCCAAAAGAGGAGGATGATACCCCCAGAGGCTATAAGCATTGACGGAGATGACAATGGAAATCTTCCAAAAAGCCATGAAGGATATGGCAGAGAGTCTCATGAGTGAGACAAGGAAGCTGATTGAGGCAGCCCTAAAACCCAGAAATGGCAGGAATTAATCCCACAATCCCAAATAAAGATAGTGCCGTGGAACGTTAACGGCATAAGAGCACGAAAAATAGAGATTATGCATCTAATCTCTGAACAGACCCCTGATATTCTGGCACTGCCGGAACCCAGAATAAACTGGGCAGACAGGTTCTCTATCCCCGGATATGAAACCTATAGATACGACAGAGTCGGAAACATTGGCGGTGGGGTAGCGATCCTTGTAAAAAGGACTATCCCGCACGCATACATTGGGATTGAAGACGTCGAAATAGAAGCCATATCCATTGAACTGTCCACCACCAGAGGGAAGATTAAAATCTCCTCTGCGTATAGGCCCCCCAGAGGGGATCTACTACAGGAAGACGTAGATGATTTGCTAAGGGGCAGAAACCCCCGGGCTATTATAGGGGACCTGAACTGCAAACATCCACAGTGGAACAGCACCACACAGGATAGAAATGGACACAGACTCCTGGACGTCTCGGAAGCCCAGCATAGTTATAGGACCAGATAGACCAAAGTTTCTACCAAGAAACCTTGGCCGTCCTCAGGTGCTAGACATAGCAATCCTAAAGAATATAGTCCATGACTTCGACATAGAAACCCTCGAGGAAGGTACATCGGATCATAATCCGATAGTACTCACACTGGGTAGAGAAAATAGGGCTCAAGAAACCTCAATAAGGAAACAGACTAACTGGAGGAATTATCAGGATAAAGTCCAGGAAAAAATAGAAATAGCAGCCATTAATAACCCTCAGGAATTCGAAAGAGTAGTAGAGACTCTAGAGAACAAAATACTGGAAGCTTTTCACGAAAGCACAGTAATTATGAACACTCCCCACGTTCAGCCGGGGAGTGACCTCCCTCGCGAGCTGAGACTTCTCATAAGAGAGAATAGAAGGCTTAAACGTGCCTACGGGAGGAGACATCTCGAGCAGGATAGAATGGCCCTAAACAGGCACTCAACTAGGTTGAGAGATGCACTAAGGGTACACAGAGACAGATTGTGGTCCAATAAACTACGAGAATTAGATACTAAGGATAATACTGCATGGCAAATGCAGAAAAGGCTAAGGTCTGAAAACAAACCAATGCCTCCCCTGCACGGGGCAGGAGGAATGGCATACACAGACCAGGAGAAAGCAGAGGCCTTAGCAGACACTCTCGAACGAGAGTGTCGACTAAACCAACATCCGCTCGAAGATGACCAACATGAAATAGGAATAATTAATGGCTGCAGAAGACTATACAACACAGAAACCCCTGCCACTGTGGAGCACCCGACTACACCGCAGGAGGTTGAAAATGTCATAAAATGTCTGAAGAAGCGCAAAGCTCCAGGCAAAGATGGCATAACCAATCAAATGCTAAAGCAAATTCCTAGAAAAGGAATTGCTGCACTAACTAGCATAACAAACGCAGTCATGAGACTCGATTACTTCCCCAACAGGTGGAAGCATGCTGAAGTAGTGATGTTTGGTAAACCATGGAAAGACCAAACTTTCCCACAGAACTACCGTCCAATAAGCCTGCTGCCCGCACTCAGTAAAATCGTCGAAAGAGTCCTGAACATCAGGCTCAAAGACGAAACAGACGCCCTAGATATAAGCAATTCGGCTTCAGAAGCGGCCACTCAACAGAATTGCAGGCTCTGAGAATAGTTGAAACTGTCATCAGCGGTTTCAACTTGAAAGAAGCTACTGGCACGGTCTTCCTAGACGTAGCCAGAGCTTTTGACAGAGTATGGCACAAAGGACTTGTGTACAAAATGCAAAATGCAGGTTTTGCAACAAAGACATGCAAATTGATTGCCCACTATCTGGATGATAGATCGGCAAGCGTCAGAGTCAAACTCTCCAAATCGATACCTAGAAGACTAGAAGCAGGAGTGCTTCAGGGATCTGTGTTAGGACCGCACTTATATAACGTGTATATACATGACATCCCCAAGACACACAACACTTCTATAGCCCTATACGCCGACGACTGTGCTATAGCGGCAAAGCATAGAAATGCAGGTATCATTTGTAGGATACTACAGGAAGAAATGGATCTGATAAGTGACTGGTGTATCACTTGGAAGATGAAAATAAATGCACAAAAAAGCCAGGCCATCCTCTTCCAAAAGAGGAGGATGATACCCCCAGAGGCTATAAGCATTGACGGAGATGACATCCCATGGACTAACACGATAAAATATCTAGGGCTGATTATGGATAAGGGGTTAACATGGAAACCCCATATAGAGGCAACAAGAGCAAAGACAAACAGGGCTATGGCCAGACTATACCCTCTCTTGAACCGAAGAAGCCCCATGGCTCTTCGTACAAAGCTGACCATGATAAAAATGATTGCAAGATCTCAGTTGGCATATGGTACAGTAGCGTGGGCGTATGCACCGCCCACCTACATAAACCAACTGGCAGCTACAGAAAATAAGTACATAAGGACTGCGGTAGACGCACCTTGGTACGTAAGAAATGCCCAGATCCAAAGGGACCTGGACTGGGAGCCTCTTCAGACAGCAATCAGGAAGAAAGCCACGAAAGGCATAGAGCGGACAGCAGCACACCCATTCGAAGAACTCAGGATGCTAGTGGACTACAACCCTCAGGAGGAGCGGTGGGTACACCGGGTCTACCACCGTAGACCCCGCGATCACACACCGTTATACTGACAACACACACAGTTCTCTTCGTTTTTCAGACACTCTCCTATATTGACGCGACAATATAGAAGAGGTGCGATGTGAGTAAGATAGCGATGACTTATGGTTTATTAAGGCCCTAGGCCCGTTAAACCGGTAGTACCTATCATCGAGAGGCGGCTTCCCAGGAGGGAAGTCGGGTGGATGGTGGAACCTCTGGGCCATTGGGCCCTTCGCGCGTTCTGCCACCTTGAATTAGTTACACAGGTGCCAGTAGTACTAATGGATCTCTATACCACAACTAGTTATGGCAGGGACGTAGACAGAAAATTCATTTTGGGGGGGCCAGTTGGGGGCACAAATAGGGGCTAGAGGCCTATTCTTAAACAAGAGAAAGTTAGCACGTAAGGCACGAGAGACCGGTATTGTTACAGCGATTGTTACTTTTTATATTTCCTTTGTTTTAATTAGGTAAGAGTTAGCTTATATTTGGGATTCTTACTAGTAGAGATATTTTGTGTTGTTGTGGTTTGAGTATTTTATTTCGTTAAACATATTGCACTTGTATGACCGTTTGTATATTATATTTAGACAGGCTAATGCGGGGGGGGCAGTGGGAGGGCACATGACCGCGGCCCCCCTTGTCTACGTCCCTGGTTATGGCACATAATTTCAATTTGAAATCAAACCATTAACCCAGTTTTGCAGGCTGAATTTTTAAATATTTTGTTAAGTCGTCATTTTATTCCGCCATCTTGGATTCGTACCAAAATGTTACCAGTTGATTCCAACATAATATTTGGTGTTGTGCCATATTTCAGATAAATTGGACAAATGGTTTTTTAATAATAATTTTTGTAACATTTCACTAGGCCCCCATTTTGTTTCGCCATATTGGATTTTTACCGAAATGTTACAAGGTCATCGCCATATGACCATCAATTTTTGACCAAAATTTAAAGTAAATCGCAGTTTTTTAGCAATGCCGCGAACAGACAGACCGACGGAATTGTTTTTGTTCATCTACGGACCCTGAAACGTGAAGATCTGAAAAAATCTCGAAGGGTGATTTGTTCAAGATTACAATACTTCTTTTTTATCAGGGAAGTAAACATGAACGAGATATTATTACACAAAACGATTTTTAGATCAGTGTTCGAAAAAATTAACAAATAAGTTTATTTTAAACTATTTAAAACAATTATTTTATATATGTGTTTTTTTTCTTAATTAAACGGTAAAATTTAATTTTCAAAAAAATCAGTCTTCACCCGCCATCTTGTAAACCAAAGTTAGCTTATAATGTATCTTGGTGAAGCTATTTTCATTCTGAACACCATATCCTGTAAAAATATATAAAATCTTATTTAAAATAAAAACCTAGAGGTCATTTCTGGTAAAACCAGAAGTAAAAAAAATGTTTTTATCAGAAATCTGTTTCATATCGAGTAATATGTGTGCGAAATTTTGAATTGATATGTTTAAAACCACAAAAATAGGTCTCTGTTACATGTCTTCTGTGTTTACCCTCTATATACTATGTGAATTTTATTATTTTCTGAACATGAGTTATTCACTTTATTTGTTCTGGATAGGTACTCCAAACTAAACCAAATTTTACTTGTATAGTTAAAATAGAACAAGTTACAAGAGAACACATTATAATTTCATTTTTATCTGTCTAAAATTTTCAGAATCTATATCATGTAACACTTATAACACAAGATTATATTCCTCACCTTATTGTGGATTTTATCAACTCAACACTTAGCTGAATTGTTCTATTCGTGACATTGACTGTGCTTTTCGTGTTGGTTCAAATACCGATTCGGGTGATAAATCTAGTAGGGCGATTTTAGTAACTTTTGTTAATAATTGGAAACGAAACGAAGTGTTCAGTGCCAAAAAGGACCTTAAGGGTTCTGGATTCGCCATTTTTGAGGACCTAACCAAAAAAAGATATGACTTCCTAGTGAGTGCTAAAAAAAAATATGGAAAAAACAAAGTGTGGTCTGCGGGTGGTAACATCTATTACTGGCATGACGAAGAAAAGAAAAAATCCAAGTTGTTTTAGGTACATTTTCATTTATTCTTAAGTGTTCTCTGCAACTTTATCGCCAATGTACGAATATAACAATATCCATACATGTGGGCAGCGATAAGATTGTTCGGAATTTGTTTTTTTATGGTATATTATAATGTGGCTTGGGAATTTACAGAATACATACTTTAACTTTTTACTTTAACTCTAATAAAGTCTATTTTATTTTATTATAATCTGGTGTAAATATGTTTTTTTATCTTACTTTTAGCGAGTATGAACGTTCTTATCTTGCTTTAAGCAGGTATCATTTTTTATCTTAGTTAAGTTATTTATTTATGCAGGTATGGCTTTTTAACTAATGTTTAATGCTGTACCCACATTTGGTATTAAAACATGTCTAAATACATTGCCTTTTGTTAATCTTAAATAAAATATGTGACCGGCAAAATAAAGAACATAATCTGATAGCATGCATTCACGGGCGATAGATTTTTGTCATTTTAATGTACGATCCTTATGTGCTGGTTTTGATTTATTCACTGAAATGATTGTTGAGCACTCTTTTGATATCATTGGACTATCTGAGACTTGGTTAAATCCTGGTGTGGAGGATGGGGGAGTTAATATTCACAATTATAACATAGTAAGGAAGGATAGAGATGGGAGAGGGGGAGGAGTTGCATTTTACATAAAAAATATCTTTAAATATACAGTTTTAACAATAAATAATCAAAAGTCCGCCCTCGAACAGCTATGGATCTCCATTAAATGCGCGGGTAAGAAGTTGTGTTTTGGAGCTATATATAGGCCGCCTCACACTAATTTGTCATTGTGTATTGATGACTTGGAGGACACCTTGGTGAGTATGATACCCCAGTTTGACTTTATTGCGTTTGGTGGTGATTTTAATGTTGATATGTTGGTTGCCAATAGCCCGAACGGTGTTGCGCTTTTGAATTTTTTCAATAAATACGGCTTTTCCCAGTGTGTAAAAAATCCGACGCGTGTAACTAATGATTCTAGTACACTTTTAGATTTATTAGTGTGCAGTGATACTTCTCTTATAAATTCCACTGAAATTTTGGATGTTGGCAACATTTCCGACCATAAATTAGTGTCTTTTCAAATTAAATGTGCTAAAACCAAACCTAAACCATTCTATAAAACATACAGAGATTTCAAAAATTTTGATTATAATAATTTTTTAACCGATCTTAATGGAGTTAATTGGGAATATATATACTCATGCAGAGATGTTGATAGCATGGTTAACTTTCTGAATAATCAACTGAATACTCTCTTTAATAAGCATGCACCATTTATAACGACCAGAATATCTAAACCACCGGCACCTTGGTTAACTGACAACCTTAAATTTATGATGCGTCTGAGGGACAAAGCCCGTTTAAAATTTAAAAAACATAAAACTGCACCGTGTTGGGAGGAATATAAAGCCCTACGCAATCAAGTTAATATTGCCACCAGGGCTGAAAAGAAGGCTTTTTTGCAATACACATTTAAGCGCGATCCTAAGAATTTTTGGCGTACTATAGCCTACCTTAACCTAACGGACAATAATGCGAAGTCTAGCCAGATGAATGTGGTTGCCAATGATTTTAATAATTACTTTGTTAATGCATTGCCAATAGTGCCATCTGTGGACAGCACATTTATTGAGCAGAACTATTTTAACAAATATTTTGGAAATTACGAGTCTTTCAAATTCACTGTAGTTTCTAATGAATCAATAGAAAAAATAATTTCTAAAATAAAAACCAATTCAACTGGCTGTGATGGTATTAATCTCAAAATATTACTGTATATTACACCCCATTTAACTAACTTTATCACTTTCATTATAAATCAGTGTCTTCTATCCGGTGGTTTCCCTATTGCGTGGAAGCTTGCTCATATAGTTCCTGTTCCCAAGGTGTCTAATCCTAATCAGCTTAAAGACTTCCGACCTATTAGCATCTTGCCTTTATTTTCTAAAATTCTTGAAAAGATAGTAGCCGAACAGCTGTCTAACTATATTAATCAGCATAACATTCTTCCCTCAACTCAGTCAGGTTTCCGCGGTAGTCACAGTACTACTACAGCGTTACTTCAGGTAACAGACGATATCTACACAGCATGGGATCGCAACTTAACTACATGTCTCATTCTACTCGATTTTAGTAAGGCATTTGATACCTTAGACCATAATATATTACTAACTAAACTAAAATATTTCGGTATAGGGGATGTCGCTTTAACTTTTTTTAATAATTATTTAAGTAACAGACAACAACGAGTTTGTTATAACTCAACTATATCAACGATAGTTCCAGTTACAAAGGGTATACCACAAGGTAGTGTGTTAGGTCCACTGCTTTTTTCTTTATACACCGCGGACTTTTCAAAACATTTAAAACATCTTAAATCACATCAGTTTGCTGATGACACACAAGTGTACTTCTCCTTTTCTCCTTCTAATATAAATACTGCTGTCAGTTTTATCAATTCCGATCTCGAACTAATAGTTAAGGTATCTGAAGTGCATAGATTGGTACTTAATGAAAGCAAAAGTCAGCTTATGGTTTTCGGCAAGTCAAATACTAATGTTGTTTCTGACCCGAATTTTAAAATATTTATAAATGGATCTGAACTGGTGCCTGTCGAATCCTGTAGAAATCTCGGATTAATCCTAGATAATGAACTTAGGTTTTCCCAACACGTGTCCTCTCTAATTAAGAAAACCTATGGCAAACTGAAACTTTTATACATGCACAAAGATATCTTGGACCTTAATACCAAATTAAGACTTTCAGACTCATTAATACTCTCACATTTAAATTATTGTAATGTTGTTTTTTGGCCCGCCTTATACCAACGCGATCGTGATAGCTTACAAAAATTGCAGAATGCTTGTCTTAGGTTCTGTTATAATGTACGCAAATTTGATCATATAACGCCCTCACTTGTGGAGTCTGGATGGCTAACTGTAAAAGAGCGGTTTGAACTCCATATGGCGTGTCTGATTTACAAAATTGGGAATCAAGAATTACCTGAATATCTTTTCGGCAAGCTCCAAAAACGTTCGGATTTACATTACATCCATACGCGACATGGTAGTCTGTTTAGCGTCCCGGGGCACAACCACGAATTTTTTAAGAGATCTTTTAGTTATGTTTCAGTAAACTTATTCAACTCCCTCCCCTCCCAATTGAAGGAATCCTCTAGTATTAACACCTTTCGTAAAAAAGTTAAGACATATATTTTAACCAAACGTGACCAGCACTAAGGATGTTTATACATTTTGTCATTTATTATTAATAATTGAATAATATAATAATAAATTAAATAAATTATTAATAATTAAAAAAAATTAATAATTATATAACTTTTTCGAATTTTCTATTCGCTTTTCGCTTTTACCTCTCCTCAGTATATATTTTATTATTATTCTGGTCTATTAGGTAGTTATATTTAATTTGTAACCATTGAATTTATATGTTTTTTTCTTTAGGATAGTACTTTGAAAATCTAAGTACATAGGTATATTTACATTTAATATTTATGTTATTATTGTGTAACTAGGGTGGTTGTATGAGCAGCTGTAGTTGGATACCGCCACCTATCTTTAAATAATTATATAGATGTATTTGTTTATCTATAAAATAAAGACATTTATTATTATTATTATTATTATTATTATTAATATTTGTTTTTAATCGAATTAAGATTTTATCTGTGTTGTAACCAGGGGCGTGCGGTGAAGTTTTAAGAAAGGGAAGCAATTTTTAGAAACTTACCTACTTGTTATGTAATTCGATTCTTCGATCATTTTTTACAAATTCGTCAATGACGTCATCATAAAAACGTCGATGCTCCAACATATCCTGGAGAAGTTTATTTTCAATGGACAACAGCGATGTATGCGAAAGTCTCTCCTGCCCCGTTGAAATTCTCACGAAATTTTTTATACGTTGAAATGTCGAAAAATTGCGTTCTACTGATGAACTTGTGGCAGGTATTGTCAATACTAATTCACACAATTTCGACACTTCGGTGTAGACATCTTCCAGCTCGTTGTCTTTTAAAA
Source organism: Kuschelorhynchus macadamiae (assembly GCA_030620095.1). Classification (NCBI taxonomy): domain Eukaryota; kingdom Metazoa; phylum Arthropoda; class Insecta; order Coleoptera; family Curculionidae; genus Kuschelorhynchus; species Kuschelorhynchus macadamiae. Next base: position 350,069 of record JAUTXW010002537.1, read on the forward strand.
ATTACATCAGTTCCTTAGCGTTATTTTTTGCGCTAATGTCATCGGTTTCGTAAATCACTTTTAGTTCAGATCGCTGTAACACTCGGTCTTTAAATACATCAAAATTGCAAAGCTCGAGGAATTTATAATCATTTAAACCGTTAAATCTATAGTTTATTTGTTGCTGAATTTGATCGATTATTTCATAAAAGAGGCGTCTGCATGATGTTTGAACATCTCCCACCTTATCTGTTCGAAGACGCTTGGCTTGTGGCTCAACACTTAACGTCATCGTTTTCTCCCAAAATAGGTCAGTCATCTCTTTTTTGGCTTAACATGGACTTAAAATCATCCACTTTTTTTAGGCAAAAAGCAATATCATTTGTTTTAGTTTGTAATATATTAAAAACATTGTCCGAGAATGGAAATATTTCTGAAAATATGTTCAACAAATAATTAAAATTAAAATCTCGTTTCAAACAGTCCAAAAACCCCCTCGAACTATTTATTGCTTCTAAGTGCCATGTTTCATTATTTTCTATTATATTCTCAAATAGTTCAATCAGTGATTCACGATTTTCAGATACTGTTAACACAAGTCTTCCATTATAGTTCCACCTAGTAGGAGCTACTTTGGGCAATCGTTTGTGGACAATGCAGTCCAAAGCTTGTGTACGTTTTGTTGACTTGGAAAAAAGCAGCCATGCCACTTAAAGTAACGAAAAATAATGGAAAAAAACCGATATTTTATCATTTACTAGGTTGTTGACTGTTAATGTGCAAATTAGATGATAAGAGTCTAGTAAAATATCGTATTTTATTCTCATTCATTAAATTCATGTGTTAAGGGAATTCCCTTTTTTTATGTTAGTCGATGTTTTTGGTGAATCCTATTGTGCTAAAAGTAATTTAAACAGGTCCGGTTTCAGGGTATTTTTTTTTGAATTGGAATTTTTATTATTTATTTAAATATCACCGACCTCTCTCACCTTATTTTATTTAATTATATTTAAACTTATATATTGTACCAGGGTTGCTCATTAAGTGTTTAGTTGTACTGCTGGATTGAGTAGGTGGTATAACTTGACACTTTAAGTATCTTTATTATTTACACACACATATTTACTATCTTGCTGTTCTTTTCTTTTCTTTTTCTTTTCATATATAACATTTAATATTAATTCATTTAATTGGATAATTAATTTAACATGGAACGCAACCTAGAATGTTCTAAACATAAGGATTTCTCAAACTTTTGCTGTGTATCCTGTATGGGCATGTTTCATCCTAGCTGCTTGGAACGCTGCAAGGATGTTGTGAAACCTGGCGGTTATAGAATTTATTGTTCTAGCAGCTATCAAAGTCTGAAACTGATGAACAACGGGAGAATAATTATATTGACGAGCTTAACAAATTGAAATCTGAAATAAACGACAAGAATAATTACATTAAGCGACTAAAAAGAGGAACACAGGATTTTGCTGATGATGTCTCTGAGGCTGAAAAAGAATTTAATGCCCAGCTAGCTGAACAACGTTGCAGAAAAGCAGAACTTAATATGGAGATAGACAGTCTCAAAATTTCCAAATCTGAGCTGGATAATAAAATTAAAGAAAATGAAGAACTTATTACTCATTTACGTACTCAAATTCACGACCTCACTGACATAAACAGGCAAATGGTGACATCAATATCTGTTCTGGAAAAGGAAAACGATGTAAATTTTAAGGAAATTAAGCATCTCAAGCGGCAATTGGATGTTCACATTCCCTCATCAAGGGGAGAAGTTGGTCTTTCTCAATGTGGTAGAGTTCCAACCGCAAGCACAACGGTTTCGACCGGATTATCTGCGCCAATCCCTCGTAAACCACAGATTTTGATTATGGGTGATATTAATGCGAAAGGTTTTATAAATATCTTTGAGCGGCTCACAGGCAATAAATATGATATTAATTGTCAGTGGTCGGGTCCTATTCTCTTCGAAGAGCGCATTGAGGATTGTGAAAAATTGGTTGGGAAGTTTTCTAAGGACGATTTTGTTGTGTTATTTGGGGGAGGATTGAATGCACTTAGGGGAAAGACTATCAGATCACAGGCTTTGCTTCGTCTTCTGGAAAACTCTAATGGAACCAGTTTGTTTGTTTGTGGTCCGCCTCTTCAGATGAATCGTCCAGTACTTAATAAGATTATTCAACAGGACGACTTTCATTTGCAATGTCTCTTTAAAAATTATCAACATATCCATTACATTCCGTCCAGAGTCACAACCGAGAGAGGTATAATGAATTTCAGTGAAAAAGCTGAGCTTGCGCAGATGATTTTTTCAAACTTTGTTGGGTCTGTGAAACACGTTTGTACGTCTAATTCTGATCACGACAACCCCAGTGCTCGTTCTCAGACTATGAATAATGCTCCAACTTCTCTGCAGCAGGAACTATATGAAAGTTCGAATTTTTCGCTATCAACGAACAAAATGTAACTCAGACATATGATACAGTCAGTGGTATTAGAGTTTCCTCAGCGAGTAGTCTGAGCATGTTTTATCAAAATGTCAGGGGACTACGCACAAAGACTGACGAGATTTCTCTAAGCATTTTGTCTTGCGACTATGAAGTAATTTCTCTTACCGAGACGTGGCTTAATGGAGATATTAGTAGCTACGAAATGTTTAAACATAAATATATGGTTTTCCGTAAAGATAGGAGTTATGAAGTACTGGGATGCCAGCGCGGCGGAGGCGTGTTGATTGCAGTTTCTTGTTGTTTTCAGGCATCCTTGATTATTACTCCTATTCATCTAGAGTTTGACGATGTTTGGGTTCAGGTGAAGGCTGGCGACACAAAATTAGTCCTAGGATGTGTATATTTCCCACCCAATTCTAGCCTGGAGTATTATCAGTCATTCTGCAATACCTGCGAGTCGCTGAGTAATAGTTTTGACAGTCATACATTTTTAATTTCTGGGGATTTTAACCTTTCTTCAGTGGAATGGATCTATGAAGACGATACCCTTGTTCCAAGGTCTTTAACATCGTTGGCCTCTGAAACTCTTATTGTGTCAATGAACTTTCTAGAATTGCAACAAATTAATTCTTTATGCAATCACATGGGTAGAACTGTAGACTTGATTTTTGCTGATGACTTTGTTAATGTTCGCATTTCATCTCCTAATTTACCCCTAGTAAATATTGACCCTTACCATCCTGCGATTGAATTGATGTATAAAATTGAATATGTTCCTCCAATAAAAAGTTTACAATCAAGTGAGTGTATATCAGTTTCATCGGGCAAATTTCCATGAACTCAATCTTTTTTATAAGCAATCGGATTGGTTTTTATCATCTCCTGACATCAACGGGATCGTTGAAACCTTCTATGAGGTTTTGCTTCGGGGAATCGATATTCATGTTCCCAAGAAAACCATGGTTGACTGCAAGTACCCAAAATGGTTTGACTTCCCATTGAGAAGGCTTATTGGACAAAAGAATCGCCTATATAAGAGGTATAAAAGGACTGAACAACAAGCTGACTATCTGGCCTATTCGGACATACGACGTGAAGTAAAGTTTCGAACTCACATGTGCTATCTTACATATGTCACGCAAACTGATTACTTATTCCGGAAAATATCAAGCACTTTTGGTCATTTGTTCGTAACTTAAGAAGAGACTCTGGTATGCCTAGTGTTATGAATTATGACGGTGAAGAAATTATGGGTTCAAATCACATCGCTAATGCCTTTGCAGCCCATTTTCAGTCCTGCTATTCACACCATGAAATTTTAGATTTTAGTCAGATCAGTCCCGTAAGTTCTTCAGGGAAACTACTAACAACATATTATTTTACAGAGGCAGAAATCTGCACTAAAATAGATGGCCTTGATGTTTCTAAGAGGGCTGGTCCTGACGGAATTCCCACTATCTTTTTGAAAAGATGCTGTCAGTCGTTGTCTCAACCGCTATGTGTAATTTTTCAAATATCTTTTAATCTAGGTTCATTTCCTGATATTTGGAAATTTTCTACACTGATGCCGATCTTTAAATCCGGTGATAAAAGCGATATAAAGAACTACAGAGGTATCTCTTTGCTTTCACATATCCCAAAGCTGTTTGAGGCAATTATCACTGATCATTTATTTGAGTCTTTGAAACACTACATTACGAGTATGCAACATGGTTTTTATCGCGGTCGCTCAACTACTACAAATCTTGCGATGTTCCAAAATTACTTAATTACATCTGTCGAAGCTGGCCAACAGATTGATGCTGTTTACACGGACATATCCAAGGCTTTCGATAGTGTTTGTCATCAGCTTTTATTATTAAAATTGCAGCAAATTGGTCTTTCTGGAAGTTATTTGGAGTGGATCAGATCTTATTTGTTTAATCGTCGACAACAGGTCAACATTTGTGGTTCAGTTTCTAGGGAGGTTATTGTGACATCGGGTGTCCCACTGGGTTCACATATTGGTCCAGTGCTCTTTCTACTTTTTATAAATGACATAGTATCTTGCTTTAGAGCGTCCAAATGTCTTTTGTATGCAGACGATTTAAAATTTTTTGCTCCCGTTTACACTGACTCAAATGCACTGCAATCTGACATTGGAAGGCTCGTCAACTGGTGCAGCACTAATTATCTCCATCTTAACATATCTAAGTGTAAAGTGCTCCGTTTTCATAAACGCATTAATCCTGTTCTCTCCTCCTACTTCATAAATGATGTAACACTAGAGGTTGTTAGTTCTTGCACTGACCTAGGTGTTATTTTTGATGACAAACTAACATTTAATCTGCATATTGACAGCATTGTACTCAAGAGTTTTAGATTGTTGGGCTTTATAAAAAGGAATACAAGCCATGTGACGGACACCAAAGCAATTGTCTGTCTGTATTACTCACTGGTACGGAGTGTTTTGGAGTATTGTTCAACAATATGGAGTCCATCATACCAGTGCCATAACGATAGAGTTGAGAAAGTACAAAATAGATTTGCGAAATACCTCTTATATAAATTTAATTTTCCATATCAGGATCTATCGTATAACACTAGAGCTCTTCTATGCGGCCTTCAAACCCTTGAGTTTCGGAGACGTAAGGCACTTCTTGTTTTTCTACACAAGCTAATAAATGGAGACATTGATTGTGAAATATTGTTGGGGTCGGTCTCATTTTTGGTACCTATTAGGAGAACAAGACAACCTCAGCTATTCTTTGAAAGATACCACCGTACAAATTATGGGTCTGGCGCATTTATTGACCGACTAGTGTGTAATTACAATCGTCATTTCGCAGAATATGACATCTTTAGACTTTAGCACTTTGCAGCTAAAAGGCAGCTAAATGGATTGCTTTTGTGAGGTTTTTTACACTTCGTATTCATATGGATTTATGTATTCCTTTGTAATTTTTTTTGTCTGTAAATGTGTATTTGTGTATCAATTTTTTTTTCTCTATTTTAAATGTTTGATGTAGTTACTGTTTTTATTGGGTCTCTCGATTTTGACTTTTTTATTTTGACCTTGTTTACGAATCCGTACTATTTAGAATGTTTAGCATTCTGTAGTGTACGTTTCAGAAGGACCACTTGTCCGATGCGTGCATCGGCTACGTCCTTCCTTTCAAACTTAATTATTTTTAGAATAATGGTTGCAACGGAAATTAAATCATTCTGGATTCGATTCGACGTTCCGCGAAAAATCCTAGACTGCTCTAAATGATTTTTTAAGCAATCATCATATTTAGCCATTAAACTAAGTAAATCTTGAAAATTTTCTCTATTTGAGGAAACCCTTGTTTCGTCATGACCTGTAACTCCCAATTCATACTGTCCGAGAAAACAAACAACATCGATTAGTCTTCTTAATATTTGCCTATTTTTATCGACTATTTCATTGTGTTGTCGGTGACTAGTTTCCAACTTTTTATTAAGGGCGTGTTCAATTCTGGTTTTGCCGAAGACTTTTTCTTTTATGACGGCCTGCAAATGCGCTTTGGACATAATGTGTCTTTTTACAGCTTTATGGAAATTGTTTAAATCGGAAAAACCAGTTTTATTCCAGAGACCTTTTTCATTCTCCAAAAGTAAACACGGCCAACAAAATAATTTACTTATATTTTCACACCCTGTTAGCCATTCAAATTATTCGTATTGTTTTTCCGGATAAAAATGTCTAATACAGTTTTTCATTTTTGTGGTTAAATTATTCATAGCCGGTTTTGCCCTTCCTATGAAAATTATTGGAAGCTTATCAGCGAAGTTTAATGCTGAAAATCCCTTTATTATTAAGACACACCACACATTCACCGTTATTACCGCCAGCCGAAGTTGACGGTATTGGCATATCCACGTCCGTATTATTGTCTTCCATATCGCACCATGCACGACGCGACGTACGTATCACACAACACACGGATAGCCGTTCAAACAAAGAAACTACTCCAACGATAGCTGAAATGCAAAAATTGCAAACAGCCCGTGGAAAGTTCAATAACCCCTGGCTCGATTCACAGGAAATCAAGCATACAGGATTTCGCTGCAGAGAAGCTAGCGGCCCGCATAGGTTCTATTCGATTTCTATTGTGGCTCGGTCGGAGTCAAGGCCGCAAATTATTATGGGCTTGATAACTAAGATAATATTTTAGCATTTTTAATTAAAACTAAATTAATGGTTTCCTATTTCAAAAAAAAAACATTTTAGATGTTTTGTAATTTTTTTTGGGGAAGCACTGCTTCCCTTGCTTCCATGGACTGCACCCCCCTAGTTGAAACCAAAAAAACACCTTCCAAGTGATATTTTTGTTACTCAGCTTGGAGAGCGAAGACCAAAGATTTACTTGGTCAAAGATTAAGGAATTTACCTCGGCTAGTTTGGGTCTCGTACCTATATTTTATTGGTCAAAATCTATATGGCGCCATCTCACAGTAAATAAAAAAGAAAAATTTAAAAACAAGTATTTATTTACAAAACTCTGATATTTTAAATAAAACAATTAGTTAATTAGAAATCCTTGTTTTAAAGAAAAGTATTATATTGTAATTCAAGTAATTTTCTGGTCTTTACAAGTCTTGGGCTGATCCACTTAACTGAACTGTAACCTCCAATGGTCTCCTTGGAACCTCTTCACCTGTAGGCTGTAGGGTCAGTTGTTTAATCTATTAGGCCCTTGTGTAGATCGTAGGACTTCACTGGTTTCCAAGAGGAGTACTCATCTGTAGAGCTTTTTAGTTTTTTTGCTAACTTCATAGGCCAGTCCCAGAGTGTACATGTAAAGTTGGATACAGATATGTATTAGACCAGAGTAGCGACTTAAAAAAAAAGGTTAAATTGGGAAAGTAAATTAATTTACCAGAGAGTTACAAAATAAGAAATTAAATTTAGCTTAAAATGAAATTAATGTATGTTTACATAAGCAAAAAGAAAAAAATTACTGAAAATATGACAAATTTAACTCAAATTAAAATATCCAAATAACAGGTGTCAAAATTATTAAAAATTGTTTATGTAAACATGTGATTTAATTTATAAATTGACCAACAGTTGGTCACTTAAATAACTAAATGAAACTGACAGTAGACAAAATAAGATAAAACTTAAATTTAAGATTTACTGTTACTCAAGAAAAAATGAAAATCAAAATTTAGTGAAATTCAATTCACTCTTGTTTATAAGAAAAATGTGAGGATATGAAATGTTATTATTTTACAGTTAATCCATAGATATACAAAAAGAAAGCCAAAAGTAAAATAAAGGGTCAATTTAGCAGTTCACCTTAAATAAAGAAAAAGAAATCTGATACCAATCAGATGTTTTTTTATTTGTCAAAAAGATAATTTAGTCAAAATAGGTAAAGTTGAAATTGAGATATAAAATGAATTTTAATTGTAAAATCCAAGGAAAGTCACAGTTTAGGTAAATAAGACAAGTCTATATTAAGGCAAGATAATATTTCGAAGGAGCTTCCAAGTGAACGAGCCTTCAAAATCAAAATTTTACAAAATTGGCTTGTAAGATCACTCGACCACAAGACAATAGATAAAGATAAGGTAGTGTTTTACAAAACAATCTTAAATTTGCAAAACAAGATACTTTTATGAAGATTCAACTAATCTTCCTAAGTGAGAAATTCAAATTTTTATAAAAAGATAACTTATGAGACAGTTTGCTCATACATAAAGATATGTTTAAAATGTATACCACATTGTAAACTCCAATTACAACATATATATATATATATATATATATATATATATATATATATATATATATATATATATATATATATATATATATATATATATATATATATATAATATTTGTTTATATATATATATATTATATTAATATATATTATATATACAAATTATATATTTTTTTATTTATTTAATGTACTCAAAATTTTACAATTTGTAAGGTATTATATATAAAAATTTAATGTTTTGAGTACAGGTTTTAAGTGCACGATGAATTCACATGAATTTGTGGGTACACTGATTACCAATAAATCAATATTGTTTTACTAATTTTCAGCTATTTTCCCAAAGTAAAGCAAATTTCTGAGAATTACAAGTGAAAACTTAACTCTAGTGTTAAAGTAAATTAAAGTAAGTTTGTCTGAAACCAAGGAATTATATCACAAATCTTTTCAAAATTTGCAGCTATCCATTTAAATATTTTCTTTTTATTTCTTTGAAAATTTAGTGCAGTAACCCTAAAGGGTATTTTATTTGTAATTTTAGGTATTATATATGTGAAATGCCTTTGCACAGATGAGAAACGGGTATTTGGCGTAGTCAAGTTTTTATTCCAGTATGCCCTTGTACCCAGACCATGTGACACGCAATCTTCCCGTGACTGATTCTTGAAATATAACTTAAAACATGTCTTTATATATACTTGTCTGATATTCATAAGTTTTATATTTCTGAACAATATATTTGTTGGATACATCCGTTTTTTAAACATTATTATTTTTAAAAAGTACTTTTGTAGTATAAATAAAGAAGTCAGAACGTTGTTAGAAGCTGCCCCTCATGCGGAGATCCCGTAGCACAAAACCGATTCCACAAGTGTCTGGTATAACATCCGTAGCACATGATACAGTACTATGTCTCAGGAAGTAAAATTTGTATATGTTCTTTCTTAATTTCTCCATAACTAGGTTTACATGCTCATGCCATCTCATATACTGATCAAAGTAGACTCCAAGATATTTAATTTTTTCTGTTTGTTTAATTTTATTTTTACATTTACAGTTTTCAAAATATTTACAACCCCAATCATGAATTTTTATTGATATGATTTTCTGGTACGTTCCGATTTGTCATAGTGAAAATTAAGAATTTTGATTTATCTATGTTAAGTGTTAATAGACTTTTATCTAACCAGCACTTGATTTTCTGCATAGTCTGTTCAGTTTTTTTTAATACGTTATTCCAACTATTGTCCTTTATTAATATTACTGTATCATCCGCATAACATACAACCCTATTATCACAAATATCTGTAAGGTTATTCACATATATTAAGAAGAGAATCGGTCCAAGTACCGTGCAGTGTGGTACACCAAAATCAATTCTTTTTGGGTCGCTTTCATAATTTTTTATTTTTACTTTCTGCATTCGTTTATCGAGGTATGATCTAAACAGGTCATTAATTTTACCAAGTACTCCAATGTTCTCTAATCTTTCTAAAAGAATCTGGTGCTCCACAGTATCGAATGCCTTTGATAGGTCTAGGAAAATTCCATTGGTTTATGTCCTTCATTAAAACTCCTTGTGATAAATTCCGTCACCTCGGCAACAGCATTCTCGGTACTGCAGCCATCTCTAAACCCAAATTGATGATTGGACATTAATCCATTTTTTTCCAGATAATCCCAGTCTTAATTTTATACATTTCTCAACTATTTTGCTCAAGGTACTTATAATTGCAATAGGTCTGTAGTTAGTTTTTTCTGTCTTATCGCCTGATTTAAATATTGGTATTACAAGATATCCGGAAAGACGCTTGTCTCGAGAACACTGTTTACCAGGTGTCTTAGAGGTTTTACCAAAAAAAGTGAGTTCTCCTTAACAAATTCCGCAGAAATACCATCTTCGCCACTAGCTACTCCATTTTTAATGACATTATTTCTTTTAATAATTCGGTTTCAGAAATTGGAGCCATAAATATGGAGTGTGTGCAAACTGGCCCGTCGTCACAGGCTTCAAACGGGATTTAGGGGCTTCTCAATTTTGTTTGCAAGTTTCTGGCCTACTTTACAAAAGTATTTATTTAATTCTTCTGCTATGCCTATATTATCTAAAATATCTTTTCCATTATCATCTTTAATTACTTTTATCTCATGTTTAGTATTATTTTCGCCTATGGCATGTTTTATGGAATTATGTTTTTCCGATATATTGATATCACAACCTGATACGCACTGAAATCATAGTCTAGTTTTCGGATAGTTTTTGGCTTTCTCCTAGGTTTAGTCTAAGTTTTTCAATGCCGTCCCGGTTGTAAATCCTGTGTGTGTTACTGCTGGGAGCGGGTCTGGGATGAGGACAATGAAATGAAACGACAAACGACGAGTCTAGTTGGCAACTGCTTTATTATAAAAGATGGCGTCTATTTATATGCGAGCCTGTACACATTACAATGTTGCACGATTTACATTTAATATTTCCTGACATCTCCCTTCTTTAAATAAAATAGCTATAAACTAAAAATTATCAGTCTTAATTTAATTTTTTATCACAGATCATTAATTACAACTAGTTACATTTATTTTATAATTACATTAAATTTATTTAATCTCACAGAACAGCAGCTGTTACGGTATATACAATATATAATGAATTTTATGTAAAATTCACAACATAATTAAATCACAATATTGTTCAAAATGTACCAAACTTCTAGAGGTTTTTCATAAAATATTTTAATAATCACTCAAGATTTTTTATTTTGTAATAAGAATAGTTATAACCATAATGTACAACCATTCTAACCTTAAATTGCAAACACATCTCTAATTCAATATCAATTATATAATGTTATATAATAAATAAAAATGTTATGCCACAATATAAGACATTCTCAATGATAAACTACTTGTGAACCAGTGAAGACTCTATCTTAATAATGTATTAGTCGAATTCAAGTTTATAATCTTGAAGCCTTGTAGGCAGCTTTCTACCCGTTCTACTTAGTCGAGTAGCATTAAACAGATTTTCATCCTCGCTAGAGGAATGAGGTGACTCAGAAGTTTCATAACTAGAAATACATGTTTTATGTGATTCGTCAGAATTACTATCTAAAAAATTATTAAGTGTATCCTCACTGTTCTCACAGTCGTCTACTGTACTATTACTAACATTACTATCACTAAGACAAACACTATTTGGACAAAGATTAAAGTTATTTGGACTAACACGACTGTCTGTAAATTATCTAGGTTGCCATTACTAGATAGTCTGTCCAAAGGTGTTTGTTGCCCACCCTCTCCAGTATCTGAAGACTTATTGTCAAATAAAGGAATATAATTATAATTTAAAAAATTACTAGAAGATGCAAAATTAGTTAGGTTACCATTCTCCATACTAGAGAGTTCGGTTTTCTCCCTTGGCTGGTGTTTTAGTTCTTTTATAAATTTTCTATTTCTTCTATATTTCTTGCCTTTTTCAGTCTCTACTAAATATGATCTAATGCCAACTTTTTTAACAATTTTTGCTAAAACCCAGGGGGTTTGTGGTTTTATTTGAATTAAAAATGAAGAGTTATTTGGGAGATGTTTTAAATTTTTTGATGCTTTTTATCATAGTATTTTTTCTGCGATTTTTGACTATTTTTTAAAAATGTGTTATATTTATTTTTATCAAAAGTTTTACGCTCGAAATGAGAATTAGACTGTGGCAAAATTGTTCTTAAATTTCTATTAAACAAAACATTAGCCGGAGAGTTATATTTATCCATAGGTGTATTTCTATATTCGAGAAGCGCTAAATAAGGATCTTTCCTGTCTAAAATACATTTTTTTAACAGTTTTTTGATAGTTTGAATTGATCTTTCAACCTGACCGTTTGATTGAGAATATAAAGGTGAAGAAGTCTTATGTTGAAAGTCATATGCTTTTGAAAACCTTTTAAAAAGCAAACTGGACCATTCAGGACCATTATCTGAAATCAGGATATTTGGAATACCAAAGCGAGCAAATACACTCTTAAGTTTATGTATAATATTATCACTAGACAAGTCCTTATCTAAATTTATAACCTCGATATACTTAGAATAATAATCTACAATCAGAAGATATGATACATTAAAAAGATGGTAAATATCTACACCAAGCTTGGACCAAGAACGCAAAGGAATATCATGAGATATCATGGGCTCAGACTGTTGAGACTTCCGGAAAGTTTGACATACATGACATGATAGTACGAAGTCTTCAATCTGTTTTGTCATGCCTGGTCAATAAAATGAAAGTTTAGCTTTATCAATGCATTTTTTTGCAGAAAGATGACTATAATGCAATTTATTTAAAATTTCTTTTCTAAGTGCTGAAGGCACAATTAAATTTTGGCCTTTAAACAAAAGATCATCTATTTCAGAAATTTCTCCTTTAAATTTAAAATAAAATTTGATATTTTCAGGGCAGTCTGCTAATCTACTCGGCCAACCGTTCCTGACAAACTGTTTTAGGGAAATTAACTCTGGGTCCTCATTGGTTAGTTTTATTATTTCTCGCTTTTTATCTTCAGAAACATTAATATTCATTAATACCAAGCAAATGTGTGATTCCAGCTCTAAATCTACATTTTCCTCAAAGAAATTATTTTTACGAAAAGCCCTACTTAAGGTGTCAGCTAAAATAAGTTTTTTGCCTGGCTTATACACTAATTCAAAATTATATTTCCTTAACTGCATAATCATTCTTTGTAATCTAGGTGGACATAAATGTAAAGGCTTTTTAATTATACTAACTAGAGGCAAATGATCAGTTTCTACAATTAGATTTTTAATTCCATATACATACTGCGAAAAACGAGAAATTCCGAACCACACACTTAGCATTTCTTTTTCAATTTGAGAATATTTACACTGAGTTTCTATCAAGGCCCTGGATGCATGAGCACAAGGCCTTCCATCCTGAAGTAATACGGCAGCCATCCCAAACTGAGATGAATCCACAGATATTGTTGCCGACTGTTTAGACACATCATAAAAATGTAAACAAGGAGCTTTAGACAAAACATTTTTTAAGTTGTTAAAAGTAGCTTCGTGTATGTCATCCCACTGGAAAAGATTATCTTTCCTCAGGAGAGCACGAAGAGGTGCAGTTTTTTCTGAAAGTCCCTCAATAAACCTACTCATATATGTTATCATACCAAGAAATCTTTGAACGTCTTTTTTATCTATTGGTGAAGGCATATCTTTTATAGCCTGTACTTTATCTTCATTAGGTTTTATACCTGTTCTACTTATAGTATCACCCATATACCTAACCTCAGATTGCAAAAATTTACATTTATTTTTATTAAATTTTAAGGCATTTTTTAGGGCAAATTCTAAAACTTTTATTAACCTGGCATTATGCTCTTCTATAGTATTTCCATATATTAAAATATCATCAACATAGAAACTACAGCCCTCAATACCACGAAAAATTTCAAACATTCGTTCCTGAAAAACCTCCGGGGCACTGCACAACCCATAAGGTAACCTTAAAAATCGATATCTCCCAAATGGAGTAGCAAAAGTACAAAGTTTTGAACTATTTTTATCTAATTTAATCTGCAGGAAACCTTGTGTTGCATCCAAGACACAAAAATATTTTGAACCTGTCAAATCAGCCGTCAATTCTTCCAGAGTGGGAATTTGAAAATAATGTCTTTTAATATTTGAATTTAAATCTTTGGGATCTATAGCTATTCTAAGCTGACCTATTGATTTTCTAACTATTACCATATTATGACACCAATCAGTACAATCATTAGATTTTTCTATAAGTCCCTTCTTTTCTAACTGATTTAGAGTAAGTTTGAGTTTATCTCTAAGAGCAAATGGAACTTTTCTAGGATAATTTGCTACTGGAGTTGCGCCTTCTCTCAACTCAATATTATATTCTTTTTTTAAACAACCTATACCATTAATTACAGAATTATATTTTTTTAAAATGCTTTTTAATTCAAAATTTTTATTTAGAAAATTATTTTCTACTGAATCTATTCTTTTAATAAGTTCTAGTTCTACACAACCATTAAGACCCAAAATAGGACTGTTCTCTGAGTAGACCACATAAAATAACAGACTCTCCTGTTTATTTTTAGACTTACAATTTAAAATACAATGACCAATAATAGGAATAGTATGCCCAGTATAAGAAGTGAGCTTGGTTTTAACTTTATTTATTTTTGAAAGATCAAAATTGATTTTTTTGTAGAAAACTTACAGGTATTATATTGGCCATGGCTCCTGTATCCAGTTTAAAGTCCAAAGTCTGTCCTTCAATCTCCAAAGTCGTAACCCACAAACTCTCAGACATCCCAGCGGTGGCTCTTGAACCCCTTGGCGAGATTGTGTGAATATCAATAGAACCTATGAAAAGAAAATTATCTGTATCATCCAAATCACTACAACTAGAGTCATTTTCCTTTATACAGTTAATAGATTTTTTATGTTTAAAATATTTAGATTTATTGTTAAAGTTAGAACGGTGGTTATTAGATACTTTGTTTTTAAAACAACAAGAAGAAAAAAGATTACTGATACCACAATTTAAACATTTCTTGCCAAATGCAGGGCATTTCCCATATTCATGACGTTTGGCACAGTTGGGACAGGTGGATTTGCCTTGATTGTGCCCTGTAGATGAACCTAACGAACCTGGATGGTCAGTTCTTAGTTGCTGTGATCGGGGGCCCTGATTCTTACGAGACCTGGTACCAATAGCGTCCACTTCCACTTGTTTTTCTTGTTTAATACCATTGGTGATATATCTCTTCTGCTGCCTTGTGCTTTCTATGTTAACACAAATTTGGACGGCCCTTTGCAGCGTAGTAGCATCTTCTTGAAGTAGCTTTTCTCTCAGTGTGGTAGACCTTAATCCACAAACTAGCATGTCTTTAATAAGTGACTCTCTTAAATCGCCAAATTCGCAAGAAAGTGACAGATTCTTTAGTTCAGTAATGAATTGATCAACCGATTGACCTTCGAGTTGCTGAATTGTGAAAAATTTATGCCGTTCATAGGTAAGGTTCTTTTTCGGGTTAAAATGAGCATCGAACTTAATCTGCAGACTTTCCAAAGTTTCCGTTTCATCCTGCCCCCAAGTAAATGCATTATATATTCTAATACCTTCGTCTCCAATCAACGTGAGGAGCTGAGCACATTTTGTACCTTCGTCCTTTTTTGATATTTCTGTTGCTTTTAAATACGTATTGAACCTTTGCTTCCAAAATTTCCAATTTTCTGAAAGGTTTCCCGACATTATCATGGGTGGAATCCCTCTAAAGTCCATTCTTCTAGCTTCAATCTTCAGTTTTTCTCTTTTTTTTCTTCGGCTTACAAAATGGACGACCTTACTGCGCCATGTGTTACTGCTGGGAGCGGGTCTGGGATGAGGACAATGAAATGAAACGACAAACGACGAGTCTAGTTGGCAACTGCTTTATTATAAAACATGGCGTCTATTTATATGCGAGCCTGTACACATTACAATGTTGCACGATTTACATTTAATATTTCCTGACAACGTTTACAAAGGTAGGAAGCCACCCAGTTATATGCCACTCCACGCACACCATTTGCATACAATTTCATTAAAAGAAGTTCGTGACTTATAGTATCGAATGCTCGACTAAGATCATAAAATAGCCCAATAACAGATTCTTTGCCATTAAGAGCAGCATAGACAAATTCAAGACAGTCAGAAATGGCCGTGCCAGTTAACTTGTTATGACGAAATCCATGTTGAGAATTATTTACAATGTTATTAGTCTCTAAAAAACTTAACAATCGTTCAGAGAAACAAAGTTCAAATATTTTTGATATTTGGCTTTGTACACAAACAGACCTATAGTTTGAAACATCATACCTTGATCCTTTATGCTTATATATTGGAACACATTTAGATTTCTTAAGAGGTTCTGAAAATTCACCAGAGTTAAAAGATTCATTGATCAGGTATGAAAGAGGGTAACATACTAAATCTTGAATGACTCTTAGGGCTTTACCATGTAATTCATCCAAACCTGCGGCTGACTTGCGAGTTGTTTTGTTAAGCAAATCCCTGACTTCCCATGGAGTGACAGGTCGCAGAAAAAAACTGGTAGGGCCAAAATTAGTAAATTTGATGTTATGAGAATTCAAGACATTCAAGAAATATTTGTTAAATGTGTCACAAACATGTAATGGATCCGCAATCACACCTCCCTTGTCATCATTTACACATCCAGGTATACCATGACAATTTCTGTTTCTACTTTCATTAATTATTTTCCAACTTTCTCGTGACAGATTTTCCGCATTTGACAATCTTTGACAGTTTCTCTGTTTTTTTAAATTTTGAACAAGTTCTTTATATAATTTTAAGAGTTCTTTATATTTTTGTGTATAATTAGGATCATTGAGATGTCTCTCTACTGATTTCATTTCACAGAGAAAGCCATGTATTTCCTTTATTTGCAGTGAAACCCATTGAGTCTACCTACCTTTTTATATTTTTCCTTTTAACTGGAAAATTGCAATTGTAATGAAATAATAATGTGTCATAGAATGCAGAAAACATGTCCTTAAAATTGTTGGCATTATACATTTCATGCCATTGTTCATAAAATATAGCTTTATAAAAATTTTCCATATTTATATTATTAAAATTTCTACAGTTTATATAATCTTTTACAGGGCTACACCAATATAAGTAAATTTAAAATTAGATGTTTGATACATATGATCAGAATAAAAAATAGGTTGGACTTGCACGTCCTCACAGTCAGATAGGTTAGAAAATATATTGTCAATGCATGTTGAACTAGTACTACTTACTCGTGTTGGTTCCAAAATATGCGGATGAATGTCATATTCTAAGAGTAAATTTAAAAGGTCAGTCTTACTCTCACTATTTGCCAAGAGATTTATGTTAATATCACCACAAATTACATAACTATCCTTGTTATTATAATATTTAAATAAAAATATTCCAAACTTCGTTAGAAATTCCTTAACACAACTATCAGGTGTCCTATATACAGAGACAATATACAGTCTGTTATTCATTACTGTATTATTCAAAAAAGCTACACACCTCAAACTCCTTTTCGATGCGTTTGTTATATGAGAGTGGAGTGGCGTCCTTCTCTTCTGTAAAAACCGAGAAACCAGAGCTCCTTGTGGCCAAATTTCTCTTCTCTATGCCTGCTTAAAGTGTTCTTGTTGTATTGTTACCTTAAATGATGCGTATAAATCCGGGTGTTTTGAGTTATGTGGCTCACAAACCACCTCAGGAAAGTGCTTTGACAGCATGTTTTGCAATGATTCTGGTTTTGTATTTGGGTTCAAGCGAGTTACATGGAGTGTAATAAACTTTGGAACAGCTTGAATCTCATTATTGCACTCGTTGTTTCCACCAACCATAAAACGTTTATTACGCCGTTTTTTTGGGAACTGCCATCCTCCCGAATCAACATTCTGTTCAGCTAGTTGTAACTCAAACATTTTATTCACTGCTTGGGCTTGGTGAATTGCTACTCCAACATGTTTGTTATCAAAAACACTTTTTGAGGTTACATTTTCGACATCTTTATTTTCCGCTTCATGGCGACAAACTGCGTTTTTCTTTTACGCGGCTTGGTTCATACAAGCAGGATGAAAAACGTTTTTACATTTAACACATTTTACTAAATCAACAACAACTTTTTTACAGTGAAAACACGTATTTCTTTCCTCCGCCTCAGACGACGATCCGTCTTCGTCCGCCATCTTAACAACGTTATGTGACTTGCCTTATCACTTACAACCATTTTTAATTTATCCTTAGACACTAACAGCTTTCCCGAGATCTGGAAAATATCAAAAATTTGTCCCATTTTCAAATCAGGGGAAAAAATCGCAATATCAAACTACCGCCCTGTTTCAATCATCCCAAACTTTGCAAAGGTTCTTGAGAAAGCTGTATATAATAAATTGTTTTTTCAACTTAAATCTGTTATTATCCCGGAACAACATGGGTTCTTCCACCAACGTAACTAATTGGATATATATATATATATATATATATATATATATATATATATATATATATATATGTAGGATTTGTTTTTTTGTCGCTGTCTAGAGGTTGCAAGGTTCTTTCGGGAAAATGAAACAAACAGGGATTTTAAACCGATGTAAATAAGTTCTATTATTTATTAAATGGTAAATGAAATGGTCGGAAAAAGAATATCAATATTAGGATATCAACCTAGCCGATTCTTAAATATTAATATTGTCTCTGTCACACACTTTTACCGTGTAAACACAACTTTAAAGCTTAACGGCCGGATTCACTATGTATACAGGTAATTTAAGAGAATGTTTATTCGTCCTATCGTCCTAAACAATTAGGTACTCGTCTTTCGTCATAATGCAAGATGGATAAATAACCTTTTGCAACTCACGGCGCGGCGTCTTCCGCATATCCCGTCTTTTCCGCGAGTTTTCGTGTTAAACTACCCGGCAGCGATACTAATTCTTTCACGTCTTGTTTCCCACTGCCACTCAGTACCCGTCGCCCGTCGTAGAATAAGTTCCCCGTATCCCGGTAATACATGGTTGCCGTGTTTACTTTATTTTCTTAAGAATCTTTAAAGGTTGATGCTTTTATATTTTGTTTGAGAAAAAAGAAATATTTTTAAAGACATAGTAATAATTTATTACAAACAACCGACCCTACATTCGGTCATCCGACAAAGAATCCGCCTCGGATTCGCTAGTATAACCGATCCAGGGTTTGAGATACCCAGAACATGTGGTGGTACGCATTGGTCCCTCGTGGTGACCTACTTTTATTACGTCATATCTTTCATGACCTTTACTCTTGGTGATCTCGTAGGGTCCGAGATATTTACAACTTAACTTGAGTCCTGAACCGAACTGAGTCCGCTTGATAGCGACAAGATCTCCCTCTTTGTATCGTCTTGGTGGTCTTCTTCTCAAATTATATCTTTTCTTGTTTTCCTCCTGTACTTTCAGAATCTGCTTTTTACTTTCCTCTCGTAGTTTATTTCGATTTTCATCAAACTCTATTACTACTTCTTTTTCTAACAATTCCTTTATTAATAGGTCTTCTTTATTCCTCATCTGTACTCCTACCAAGATTTCAAAAGGTGTTGCGTTGATGCTTCGTTGAACAGTGCAATTTAAAGCTTTTTGTACCCAATCGAGGTACTTATACCACTTTGCCGGTTCATCCAAAGCTAATTTCGTCAGTACCGGAATAATAATACGATTTACTCTCTCCACCTGCCCATTACTCCTTGGTACACCAGTTGTAATAAGGATGTGTTCTATATTTTCCTCAGAACAATACTTCTGAAACTCTTCTGCCGTGAAAGCCGTGCCCCGATCACTAATAATTCGAGCTGGATTGCCAAATATCTTTTGCTGCTTTACTAAACAATCAATGGTTTCCTTAGCTGTAGTTGACTTGGTTGCGTAAAGCCATACGAACTTAGAAAAATCATCTATAATCACAAGGATATGCTTATAACACTTTCTAGTACTTTGCAATGGACCCAAGTGGTCCATGTGATAGGTATGAAGCGGACCATCTAATTTGGGAATAGGGTGTAAGTATCCCTCTCTCTTTCCTTCCTTTTTACTTCCAAGGATACAGATTATGCAATTACGAACACAAGATTCAATCTTGTTTTGTAGGTTTGGTATCCAAAATTCCCTTTCGATAATTTCTTTAGTCTTAGCTACTCCGAAATGTCCAACATCATGGGCCTTTTTTATTACTTCATCTTGCATAGCTTCTGGAAGCACAAAATTATCACGTCCCTTGTGACACTTATATACGATGTCGTTTTTCATAAAGTAATCTTGATAATTTCCTTTTGTACTAAGTATTTCCGTGATACTTGAAATGTAGGCGTCTTTAGTTTGTGCTAATTTTATTCTCTGTATCATGCCTTCTTCTATTCTAACTTCGTTAATTGCCATCATACTTATGGGAAATCTGCTCAATGCATCCACATGTGGCACTTGAGATCCCCTCCTGTGGACAATCTCGTAGGAATACTCCTCTAATAGTAGGGCCCACCTGGCAACTCTAGTGGTTAGGTCCTTTTTTTCCATTGTTTTCTGGAAAGCGGCACAATCAGTTACAATTCGAAATTTAAATCCCAGTAAATATATACGAAACTTTTTAACAGCTTGTATTATTGCAAGAACTTCAAGTTCATAGCTGCTATATTTTTCTTCCGCTGGGGTAGTTTTCTTACTCATATAGTATACTGGATGTAGTTTATTGTCCTCATTTGATCTCTGCATCAAACAAGCACCATACCCATACATGCAGGCATCGGTATGAAGTTCTGTTTCACTCCCTTGCTGGTACAAAATTAATACTGGAGAACTGATAAGTAATTCTTTCAACTTATCAAAAGCTTGCCGCTCCTTTTCTCCAAATTTAAATGCAACTTCTTTCTTGAGAAGGTCACTGAGAGGTTTGGCAATTAAAGCGTAAGACGATATAAATTTACGGAAAAATCCGGTTAGTCCAAGGAATGACTGTAGTTGTTTTGAAGTAGTTGGTTCTGAAAACCTACTTATTGCCATGGTTTTTTCCATGGATGGCTGCACTTTTCCATCTTCAATTATAAAGCCCAAGAATGTGACCCTTCTCTTCAAAATCTGACATTTTTCTTTTTTAATTTCCAGGCCATAGTCCCTTGCCACCTCTAAAATCATTTTCAATCTTAGTATTCCTTCCTCTTCATTCTTACTAGTGATGATCAAATCGTCCATGTAATATATTACTATATTTTTGTTAGTAAGATCTCGAAAAATATGCCCAATAAACCTTTGGAATACTGCTGGACTATTACACAAACCGAACGGACATCGTAAGAACTCATACTGGCCACTGGGTGTGATAAAGGATGTGTATTTAATAGACTTCTCCTCTACTGGTACATGAAAGAAGCCATTTCTTAAATCAATGGTACTAAAATATTGTGAATCTTGTAGACTATCTAAAACATCCTCAATAAGAGGTAACGGAAACCTATCTTTTACTATGATTCGGTTCAATTTCCTAAAATCACAGAACAACTTTGTTTTACCGTCTTTTTTAGTCACCAAAACAATTGGGCTAGCATACTCAGAAAAACTTGGTCGAATTGTGCCTTCACCTAGCCACTCTTCTATTTGTTTATCCACTATTTCCTTTTCTGGTTGAGCCAGTCTTCTTGGGGTCTGATAAATAGGCTGCTCATTCTTCAAAATAATATTCATTTTTATATTGGTCGACTTACATTTTTTTGGTTTGTAATTTTCCACGAGATCTTTGGCAGTTGTCCGGAGCACTCTATCTTGAATATGTCCAACATCTACTTCTTTATGTTCCTTTCCGCCTAAAGAAATTTGCATCAGAAAATTTTCTTTTTCCTTTTTGAAAACTACAATCTCATTATCTATAATGATAATATTTACCTGTGACAATATTTCACTCCCAATGATAGCTTTAAAGCTAGAGGTACTTGTTGGTACTACATAAAATTTTAAAGTGACTACCTCATCGTTAACTGTAACCTTTTCATAAAATGAACCTATGGTTTCCAATACCTTTTAGATAAACCGTCTCTTTCTCTAGTTTTATAATTTCTGAAAAGTTATTTTCAAAAACATCTAAGCGAATAGCATTGATGTCACTACCCGTGTCTAGTAGAGCCACTAGTGGTACATCTTTCAAAATTAATTGTACCCCATTCTTTGGAATTATTTCAATAGTACTTATATTCTTCTTGCCAGAACCTTTCTTGGGACAACTGTTTGACAAATGCCCAAATTCATTACAAGAAAAACATTTTGTTCCTTTCTTCTTATCAGGGCACATCTTTGATGTGTGGCCTCTTTCACCACAGTTGTAACATGGACCTACTCTTGATTGATTGATGTCTTCATTTTTTTGAAATTTATTGTCACTCTTCTTAAAATATCGATTCTTCTGTCCTTGGTTAGATTCACCAATCGTCTTAACAGTTTTCATTTGTTCATATAACTTTACTTTTTCCTTGACTTCACTAAAGTTTCTAGCGCCGTACAAAATAATTTTATTTGATGAATCATCCGGAATCCCATCAACAATACATTGTATTACTACTTCGGGCTCGACATTAGCCCTACTTCCTATTTCCCTCATGATTAATACATATTCTTGTACTGTTTCCTCTTTTCTTTTTGTTCTCGACATCAGTAACTTATGAACCTGTACGCTGCTAATTTTTACTTCAAACTCTTCGATGAGCTTCTTCTTTAGTACACACCAGGACTTTATACCTTTTTCCGACTGCACATACAATTTAGCCAGTCCCCTTAGTTTCTTGGCAAATATTAATTTTTGCAACCCATTCCAACCAGTTATGCCGGCCATTTCCTCGAAATCCATAATCCACTTCTTTACAGGATAATCTGGCTTACCTTCGAACGGCCGTATGCTATCTTCTATATCCCTAAATGTCAATGAAAATGCACCCTCTTTTTTGGCTTTTAATCGTCTTTGTATTACGGCTAAATTTTCATCTTCGTCTGAATCTTCTACATCTTCACTCCCTGTGTCTTCACTTTTTTCTTCTTCATCCTCCTCTAAGTCTTCTTCTCTTACAGCTTGTTCAGCATCTTCGTCTAAGGTTAAGTCATTCATAAAGGAACAAATACGTCCCACCAGAGCATCCACATTCCCACGATGATTTAACTCTAACAACTGACACACAGAAATTAGATCAGATACATCAATTTGTTCTTTAACATCCTCTATTTTCTGAGAATATTCATCTGAATTTATGTCTAGACCGAACCCTGAAAATTCTCTACAATTTTTTCGCGCTTTTCGATGATCGTTTACTGTGCCATAGGCTATTAAATGCAAAGCTTTGACCGTATCAAATGCACTTTTCTTAATATTTTCTGCAACCTTATCGATTTCTCCCAAAGATGACATTTCGCCCCTCCTTTTTTTTTTTTTTAATAATCAAAAAAAATTACGCCTGGTCGTTAGGACGAAATAAACAATCTCATCACAATATTAATAACTTAATCTAAAATATATAAATGTCAAAGATTTTAATCAATCAAGAAATCAATTGAAAGTACGTTAAAATATCAATAGATAAATACTCAGGTAAGTATGTTTAAATCATACACACAGTGACATATGATAAAAATAAACTAAAATGAAAAATCATCAAAATCTATATACACAATAAAAATTAAACAAAGTTTAACTCGAAGTTTATTCTAGGCATTTTCTGCAAAAAAACTATTTCCTACTTAAACAGAATATATATATATATATATATATATATATATATATATATATATATATATATATACATATAATTATTTTAATTCTGCCCAAAACTTCAGTTCAAATCTGCCTCATTAACATTATTTAACTGTACGCCACGCTAATAAAATTACTTTATTATTACGCAAAAATCTAACTTTCTGAACCAAAGTAAAATAAGAATTTCTTATAGCCTAATACAACCTTTTTATCCTAACTAATCCTAATCTAATAACAATTTTCAATAAAAATAATAACTGAGCAAATAAGTTTTTATTATGACATTGCAAATGCAAATTACAAAAATTAAAGCACAAAAACAAAGGTTAGATCCTACCTTAAACTTTCCAATAATCCGTCTAACTGTACATCTGTCACTTATCACTTTTCCATTTCACATTTCACACTACTTTCCTGCTCCATTTGAACTCCATTGGCCGAAATTCCATTCGCTTCTCCATCTATCCGCAGTGCTACCAGTTAGCAAATCCATCCACACGCCCGTTGACGTCAGCCCTAACATTTTCCAAACTGCGCCAACACTGTCAAAAACAGCGCTCTCAACTTGAAGGCCACTCCACAAAGCCCATCTTACTGTGAACTACTGACTGTGTATACAGTTAAGTTCAAGATTACTTTGAAACTGCTTGGATTCCGTTCGTCACTGACCATTAATAATTAACTATCGCTAATCTTCACTCTTCATCGTTATCCATCATTTTCCCTCACTATCCCGGACGAGCCCCCAAATGTAGGATTTGTTTTTTTGTTGCTGTCTAGAGGTTGCAAGGTTCTTTCGGGAAAATGAAACAAACAGGGATTTTAAACCGATGTAAATAAGTTCTATTATTTATTAAATGGTAAATGAAATGGTCGGAAAAAGAACATCAATATTAGGATATCAACCTAGCCGATTCTTAAATATTAATATTGTCTCTGTCACACACTTTTACCGTGTAAACACAACTTTAAAGCTTAACGGCCGGATTCACTATGTATACAGGTAATTTAAGAGAATGTTTATTCGTCCTATCGTCCTAAACAATTAGGTACTCGTCTTTCGTCATAATGCAAGATGGATAAATAACCTTTTGCAACTCACGGCGCGGCGTCTTCCGCATATCCCGTCTTTTCCGCGAGTTTTCGTGTTAAACTACCCGGCAGCGATACTAATTCTTTCACGTCTTGTTTCCCACTGCCACTCAGTACCCGTCGCCCGTCGTAGAATAAGTTCCCCGTATCCCGGTAATACATGGTTGCCGTGTTTACTTTATTTTCTTAAGAATCTTTAAAGGTTGATGCTTTTATATTTTGTTTGAGAAAAAAGAAATATTTTTAAAGACATAGTAATAATTTATTACAAACAACCGACCCTACATATATATATATATATATATATATATATATATATATATATATGTATATATATATTTATATATATATATATATATATATATATATATATATATATATATATATATATTTATATATATATATATATATATATATATATATATATATATATATGTAGGGTCAAGTGGGGTAATTGTACATTCGGGGTAAATGTAAATGATCAAAATTTTTTAACAGGGAATTTATATTTTGTCAGTTGGCACATATGAGGTGGTAGCCCTGCACAATATGTTTATCTCACAAATTAGTTTACTCTAACCAGTGTTCAGAGAAGGTTGTGTGTTATTATTTTAAAAGTTTTGTGAAAAAAAAAGTTTTTCAATTTTGCAGAGAATCACTAAATAGGTGAAAACACATAGAGAAAGGTAAGTATTCATAATAATTTCATTTTGGTAGAAATATATGCTTCTAAATTAGTTTGTTATTACCAGCAGTCCTCCATTACATAGAAGCTTTTTTAGTTACAACCTTGTTTACAATTCCCCCAAAAAATGACCCAGTTGGGAAATTGTAAATATAATTTTAGGGGCAATTGTAAACAAAATTATAAATTATGTTTTTATTAAAACATAACATAATATTACTTTTTAGGGCATTGCAAGTTAATAAGGAGCCCATTGGCAGCCTTCTCTGTAGAAAAATAAAATTATGCCTCGCAAATATATAAAAAAAACTAGAGGTCCAAGTTATACCCATGACAATTTAATAAAAGCTGCAAATGATATTATGAACTCCAGGAGGACATATGCTGAAGTAGAAGAACGGTATGGAGTACCTAAATCCGTAGTATATCATCGTATTAAAGGGAGAAAAGTTGCCATAGAAAAAATGGGGGCTGGTCGACCCATTTGTTTATCAGCAGCAGCTGAACTCCACTTAGAAAACTGCATAAAAGCTAAAGCCAGAATGGGATATCCTTGTGATAGGGACGAAATTAAAAATATGGTAGGAGAGTATGTGAAAGATCAAAACATACAAAAACCATTTAAAAATGGGATTCCAGGGAACGACTGGTATTATGAATTTATGAAGAGGCACCCTTCTTTATCATTTAAAAAACCAGAGCTACTTCAAAAAGCTAGAAAAGATGCTAGGAATCCTGAAGTAGTATATGAATTTTATAGGGAATTAGAAAACCTTGTAAAAGAGAATGATTTAGAAAATAAACCATATTTAATTTTTAATGCTGATGAAACAGGTTTTCTCACAGATCCTAAAAAACTAAAAGCTATTGGAGAGAAGGGTAAAAGTAGGTTATAAAGTTTATATTATAAGTAACTTTCTAAATATTTTTTTTTTTTAGGTCTGACGCGGATCTCTGGTGGTTCAGGTAGGGAGTCCATTACTGTGCTGGCAGCAGTTTCAGCATCTGGAAGTTTCATGCCTCCTTTGATAGTATTCAAAGGTGTGGCCATTCAAGCTAGATGGACTAGTAATGATGCTTATCCTGGGACATTATTGACAACGTCTTCCAATGGATGGATGGAGGAACCGCAATTTCATGAATGGTTCACAACAGCATTTATACCATATGTTGATAACATTAGAAAAGAACACAATTGTCCAAAACAAAAAGCTATGCTCATGTTTGACGGACATAACAGTCATATAAGCTATCGTATCATAAAAGCCGCTTTGAACAACAATGTCCATCTGGTTAAATTTCCCAGTCACTTGACTGATCGAATCCAGCCCCTCGATAAATGTGTATTTGGTCCTATAAAAACATCCTGGGACAAGCATTTAATAAATTTTACAAAGAAACAGCTGGAGAAAAGAGATACGGGACGTTTGACAAAGAGTAAATTTGTAGAACTGTTAGGGCAGACCTGGTCTCATGCAATGAAGAAAGAAAATATTATAAAAGGGTTTCTTTCTACAGGAACATATCCTGTTGATGCGTCTAAATTTCCTTCTGAAGAATTCAATCCAAAAGATTTGGAAATATATAGGAAAAAAATTGCAGAGAAACCTGAAGTCACTAATATTCAACAAGAGACATCAAATATTCCTATTGCAGGTCCTTCCAAAATTACACCCTTGGCTTCTCCATCACATGCCCTTTCTAATACAAAAACGCCTATCAAAACTCCTTCAAAAATTATAGAAATTTTTACAACAGCGCTACAACAAAGCAGCAAAAAGAATACAACTCCTGAGGAAGTATTACGAGTAAAGCGCCAAATAGTTCCCCGTTTAAAACCTGTAAAATATGGGGAAATTCTTACAACACAAGAAGTTTTAGATAAAATGGCAGAAGTTGAAGCAGTAAGAAAAGAAAAAGAGGAGAAGAAAAAACTAAAGGGTAAAAAACGTAAAATGTCTATAGAAGACTCAGTAGGAGATAAGGAAATAGAATACCAAGACTCTTCAGGAGATGAAAATTATATTGAATCTGTCATTTCAGAAAGTATTCCTGAAGTCACTTACCAAAAGCCTGACTGGGAAGAACTTAAAATTGGTTCCTTTGTTCTTGTAGATTTTGTCGGTGGAAGTCGTAGGTCAGTTCATTACAAGTATGTTTGCTGCATTTCAAACATTGATCGGGACGATGGAGAAATAACAGTAAATGGATATACTATGTATGACAAATTCGCAACAGAGTTTATACTAAAGGAAAATGATGTGTCAAATATAGACTTTGACTCCGTTAAAGCTATTCTACCAGAACCAACTTTAAAAGAGAAAGACAGACGTCTTATTTATGCTTTCCCTGGATGCGTCAGCATATTTGAAAAACAAAAATAGAACTTCTCATGCCGCATTTCGATATTTTATTGGTTAATGGTTACATTATTAGAGTTACCTGTTTGTGTTACTTATCTTAAGAATGTTTGTAACGTTTTATTTTTCACAATAAAATTATAATTTTGAAATTTTGCATTGATTTTTTTATGGGGTAATTGTAAATATTTGTATTTATTCGGCAAATGATTTTGCAGCCCAAAATGTATACTTGCAAAATATTTACAATTGGATTTCATTTGAAGTCATTACAAGTAATGGTCTCTGAAATGTTCATTTACAATTACCCCTTAGTAATGGGGTATTTGTAAACAAGAGGGGGTAATTGTAAATATTAAATTATGTTACCAGGAGGTAAAATTTTTCATATACAAGCCCGTAGATATGAAAATACCTTACCATAAAGTGGACTTATACTTAGGAATTAAATTAAAAATTAATTTATAAAAAAAAAGATAATTTTCAATTCAATCTTGCAAATTCCATTTACAATTACCCCACCTGACCCTATATATATATATATATATATATATATATATATATATATATATATATATATATAATGTTAGATAACAAGAAAAGTTATGAACATGTTTAGTAAAAGTACCTTACATTATAATATACCATGATACTAATTTTTATACAGATTGTCAAAAAAAAAGTATCTGAAACTCATATTTCAACACATTCAAGTTGCACATTACTGTATTATCCAATTTTCTATATAAAAACTATTTTTTACCTTCATGATTGCAGTAAGAGATATCTCATGTATTCCCATAGACTTACTAGTAACTTCCTTTACCATAGTCTCCATAATAGGGAGAAGTTTAATTTTGCTACAACTTTTAAAGTAACCACTACTGCCATTTCATCTACATTCAATTCATGTATTTTGTCCAATAGTGCATGCTCATATTGAAAATCAACTGGCTTTTTCCTACATAAGTTAAAATAAAAGAAAATACGCACTAGCTGATCTTTTGTAAGTTTTTCTGCTCTCTTTAAAGTTCTGTCTATCATTTCAAACATAAAATCACAAAATCTGCTAAGTTTCAATTTGTACCATGCATCAGCAAATAAAAAAAGCATATCTAGATCCCAACGGGACATTCTCCAACAACACATATCATCCAGACAGCTCCATAAGTCATGATAATTGTGTGAAGTATATGCTGTGCAACTGGGGAATTCGCCTATGCATTTTAATAGCTCTAAAAGTTGCTCATCTGTTAATTTGTCGCAGTGATCCATAAGACCATCAATTAAACTGTCAAATCTTGGATCCGTAAAAGTAATGTGTTAAGTATTGTGTTGAGTAGCATTTGCATCCGCCAGTTCGTATTTAAATAGGATGTAAAGATTGTTTCATTTGAAATTTTTTGTTCGCTTTGTAGCTCTGTATTATCAATTACTGAAGTACCGTTCAAAACCTGGTACAGAAACGTATTCTCTGTCTCGTAGTACTTTTTACTTGAAATAGAACTACAGACTCGTTTATTTCTTTGCTCACAAATAAAAGAAATTGAAATCTGTTCCATGGCTGGAAAATCTCTCTTGTAGAGAATCTTGAAAATATTGAATGAAACTTGTATACTCGTAAAGTGTCAGTAATTATTCTTTTAGAGAACATTCTGACTGAAGCTAGAATAAAGGTAATTACTTCTTAAATTATACTTATTTGAGATTCCCTTCTTCTTCTTCATTCCTGTTTAGCCTGTTACATAACAGGACTTATTGGCTTTGCTACGAGGCAGTCGCCAGATTGCCCTCCGTCCGGGGCTCACAGTCGTTAAATCGGCGACCCTCGAAGTCGACCCTGCACCTTGGTCCAGTTTGGAGGCGTTATCGGTAGGATATCCGGATGGCGAGCTCTAGGCTCCCGAATACCCCGAATCTTTCAAATACTTTAATAATTCCTTTTTAAATTTTTGAAATGCATCTAGGCTTCCACTAGGTGCCCCTTGAGAGTACTACTGATATCACGAGATGACCCTTTCTTTCAAGCTATCCCCTTACCCCTCCCACTCCCGCCACGTAGCGGCCGTTACGCTTGAGATTCCCTAAATTCAAAAACATATTTTTTTTAACCTCACATTTTGTACATAGTGCACTAGAACTACTTATAAACCAGAAGAGCGACTAATTCTCAAAAATCAATCCGTGACTGTGGCGCCTCCTGCGAGGATTAATGAACTGAGATTATTTTGTTCTATAGTAGATATTCTTTACTTTCCTCGTAAGAGGAAATTATTGAAATCTACGTCAACCCCAAAAAAGAGATCTTACCATTGCTAACCAAAAACTTAAGGAAGTTTGTTTACTAGGCTGTCCAGAAGGCTGTCAAAGCTGACATCCAAAATGGCCGCCTGTAGGCACATATCGATTTTATGCTTTATTTTAAATAAATCTGGCTTCAGTGTGTCTACAGGCGGCCATTTTAGCCGTAAAATTGGACAGCATTCAGGACAGCTGTTTTTTTCATAATAGCGGACTAACTCGGGCTGGGAGACTTTACACTGGGAGCAGTGCTGCCACTGCATCATTTAAAATAGTAGTATGTCCTCTGATAAAAAAAAAAGTAGTAGATTGGGCGGTTTGACCAGCTTTAGTAGATTTCTACTTTATTTATCAATATCAAATAGCAAAATATGGGCAAACTGAATTACCATTATCGCCACTGTAAAAAGAAGACTAAAAGCTCTAAAAGTGGGAAAGTAATAGTGATCATCTGAAAAACGAGATGGTGCGGCAGTAGCATTATCTCTTTGGAAAAAATGAAAAGATTTCTGCACTTGAGTGAACTACTATAACACGGAATAAATAAATATGTAATAAATAGAAAGTTTTTTTTATCCAAAAATCTTCAAAAAAAATAAAACACCAATACAACAAATAAATGTATTAAGGTCTTGTTTAAAACTGTTGATTTGTACACCATGGTTATAACCAAGACTCGTACTGGAGATGATAGGAATCGCCGATCAATTTTAGGTCCGTCAGTTTTTTTCTAATATATAGGTTTAGTGAGTGACACAAAACAAAGTTGTGGAAACTACTTGGACTTACACGTTTACAAAGCCAAACTGGAATATATTACAACAGAGATTCTAAGATAGCCTTTAAATTAGTATTTTGCTTCAAAAGAAAATATATAGATGGAGCAACCTACTAAAAGCTTTTGTTACATTCCATGTAGTTTTAATGACACCTTATAAACCTGAAACAAGCGTTATAATTTAAAATGCTATCAAGTATAATTAATTGTTAATTTTTGTAGGCTCTACGAAATGGAGCTATTTATTTGAATTAAAGCACAGAAACAACCCAACCCAGCAGAAATGAAAGAAAGGCGTTTTATCAATGCCGTTTTTCGAATGCGCATGTTCAACGCCGCCATTTGTTAACCGGAAAATGCGTCCCACTTAGTACGTCAACTGTCTTGACAAATTAAGAAATTATTTTCTACGACAGATGTGAAAACTGTTTAAATACGCACACCCCAAACAAGATCTGAAAATTACTAATTTCACATGATGTGTGAAATTTTTGCACAGTTTTGCTTACCTTTGCTTTACCTCAATATTCGTTATTTCATTTTGACATAAGCGTGTGAAAAGTTTTCACACGGTGTTTGAAAAAATTTCTGTCTTGTCAAAGTTGAAAGAATAAAAATAATCAAAATTGTATTTTTATTTTCTGCAGTCGTAGAAAAAGTATCGTGTGCAACACGTTTGAAAATGACTCTTTACACACTCGTGTGACTTGTAGGTAGCACTTGCCTGCGGCTCGTGCACAAACCTCACACTCGTGTGCAAAGAGTCAGTTTCTAAACTTGTTGCACAATATACTATTGTTTTGTTTTATTTGAGTTTTCTGAGATTTTAAGTGTGTGTTTGTTAGATATTGGTGATCTTTGTAGCCAACTGCTGAAGTACCTAGTTCAATGGCTTCTAAACAAAGTAAGAGGAAACGGTGTGCCTATCGTGCATGCCCTTCTTGGACGTCTATAAATACCAGCTATTTTTCGTTCCCAAACAATCTTTATTTGCGTTTTCTGAGATTTTAAGTGTGTGTTTGTTAGATATTGGTGATCTTTGTAGCCAACTGCTGAAGTACCTATTTATTGTTCAATGGCTTCTAAACAAAGTAAGAGGAAACGGTGTGCCTATCGTGCATGCCCTTCTTGGACGTCTATAAATACCAGCTATTTTTCGTTCCCAAACAATCCAGAAAGGTATATAATATACATTGAAACTTTATTTGTACTTTTATTTGTTTAAGCACTTTTCGATTAATTCTTAAAAATGCTTTACTTGAATTTGCGGTTTGTTTACTTTACAATGTAATTATATAATTTAAATATATTTAATTTCGATGTGACTTCGATTCAAAAGTGTAAGTGTTTTTCTTGTAATTGCATTTACTACATTTTTTGCTCCTTTTCTATGCAAGCTTGTGCAGATTATCGTTTTTGCCAGACTTATTTCATAGCTTGTATAAGTCTGAAAACTTAAGTGTTTAAACTACATGCACAAATGAAGTAGGTATTTTTTGTTCTAGTGGAAAATAACTTTTTGCATTCATCTCACATTATGAAATACCTTAAACGTTAAAATGTTTTTATTTGCTTAAAAAAATAAACAGCTATTTACTATTAGTTTGTATGAAGCTACCTGTTGCAACTGTGTGCAGGTG
The DNA here is from genome assembly GCA_030620095.1 of Kuschelorhynchus macadamiae. Taxonomy (NCBI): domain Eukaryota; kingdom Metazoa; phylum Arthropoda; class Insecta; order Coleoptera; family Curculionidae; genus Kuschelorhynchus; species Kuschelorhynchus macadamiae. The sequence continues at coordinate 382,437 of JAUTXW010002537.1, forward strand.
CAGGAAAAATGAAATAGTGATGATAGTGATTTGTCTATTGTACGAGTGGTCAAATTTTCGCCTTACAGTGGAATGAAGTACTGAGCATAAGCCATATCTATGCCATCAGTTGATTGAGATTGACTGTGAACCGAGCTTATAATAGTGGTTTTTAATATATTATTAGGTATCAAATTAATATAACACTTATAACGTAAATATTTTGAATGTCATTATTGGAGTAACTATTTCTAAGTATCTGATTAAATGACTTAATCAGACTATAAAATGTTTACCCCTAATCACTTGCAAATCCACCTTTATATAAAGCTCAGTTTAACATGTTGGAAGGCTTTATTCTACTTGTCTTAAACCATTTTTGCACTCATTTAACTTACATGCCTAATTAACCTAGTAAAGTTATAATATTTAGTAATTATCTAAGAGGTTACTGTAATTATGTACAGGTTGGTTCTATATTTTTTTATATATATGTAAAAGTTTTATTCTTAAAGATAAAAAACACTATGAATACAAAATTCTAGATTGTAGGATGAAATATCTTTCACTGGTGAAAAATGAAACAAGCTGGTATCACGAAGCTGTTATAAAATATACAGGGTTTTTCACGCAACCCGTTCATTAAAAGTTTTTGCTGATGCCATTTAGATAAAAATTTCAAATTTTGGGATTAAGGTAAGGTCAATGGGTACTTCTTTTCTGAAATATTTTCAACTTCCTGTCACTTCCGGTTTAACCGGAAGTTGGTATTAACTTGCTTATTTTAAATGGAACACCCTGTACTTTATGATATTTTTGGATTCTATGGAGAATTTTAATGTTATTTTATGTAGCATGTCCTATACCTAGGTTCAAGCGCTCTTAAGATATTTGACCTTGAACCGAAAATGAGCCTTCGGGGTACCAAATTTTAAAATCTCATATTTTTGTAAGTTTTGAAGATATAATCTTCATATTTTGCAGACGATCGGTAAATAATCTTAGGTTTCTATTTTTTTTATTGAATTTGTCTATTTTTATACAGAGTGTCCTAAATTCAGCGGCAAACATTCACATTTTCAAAGCCGCTAAAGTTCGTTTTTTTAAATGGGTCACCCTATAACTTTATGCACTATCAAATATAGAATTTCATTTTCTATCGAACTATATTAAATTAGTGCAGTTTATCTCCAATTATCTCGAATTTTTGAAAATCGCTGGATTGGTCCCAATGGCCCTTGGAGATGGCCCCCGCGATTGCCTGATTTAACACCCCTAGACTTTTATTTATGGGGATTTATCAAAGGTAAAGTCTATGCTTCCCCAGTAAATAACCAACAAAATTTACTGGACAGGATACGAACAGCTTTTGCCGAATTAGAAAACGGACAAATTCAACGGGCCACAGCAACTGAACAAAGAAGAATTGAAATGTGTCTTCAAATGAACGGACAGCATATAGAACATTTGTTATAATTCAATTTTATTATTTTATTTATTTATTGTTGATTGTTAGATTGGTATAATTTTTAAGTTCACTAAAGTTTAGAACAGTCTCGAACTTAGTAGATATGTTTAAACATAATGTAAACAGTTTATTACATTTTTTATAACTTTAACTTTTCCGAAACGAAAAAATTTCGTTTCAATCCTCTTCAATTTTCTCTTGTTCATTGGCGATAAATGAGGATGTTTTTCATTAAAAACATGGCACGTTCTCTCCAATATTTTGTAACATTCTCCGCGAATATAAAATAAATTGAGAATATCAGCTTTTGAGTGTTATTTTATTTTAATTTAAAAGTTTCAAATCAGCTGTCATGTTGAATAGAAAAGCACAACAATTGTTTTTCCATGGCTTACTACGGGAAGGTGTAAGCATTTAGCAAATACATATGATAGTTTAATAAATACCTGATTATTTCGAAAATGGTTACGAATAGGTATAGGGAACCTTAATACAGTTCGATAGAAAATTAAATTCTACATTTGATAGTGCATAAATTTATAGGGTGTCCCATTTAAAAAAACGGACTTTAGCGGCTTTGAAAATGTGAATGTTTGCCACTGAATTTAGGACATCCTCTATATAAATAGACAAATTCAATAAAAAAAATAGAAACCTAAGATTATTTACCGATCGTCTGCAAAAAATGAAGATTATATCTTCAAAAATTACAAAAATATGAGATTTTAAAATTTGGTACCCCGAAGGCTCATTTTCGGTTCAAGGTCAAATATCTTAAGAACGCTTGAACCTAGGTATAGGACATGCTACATAAAATAGCATTAAAATTCTCCGTAGAATCAAAAAATATCATAAAATACAGGGTGTTCCATTTAAAATAACCAAGTTGATACCAACTTCCGGTAAAACTGGAAGTGCTGGGAAGTTGAAAATATTTCAGAAAAGAAGTACCCCTTGACCTTACCTTAATCCCAAAATTTTAAATTTTTATCTAAATGGCATCATTAAAAACTTTTAATGAACGGGTTGCGTGAATAACCCTGTATACTTCTATTTTTAAACTAATTTATACTCATATATTTCGCCATATTTTGAAATTGTTTTCTGTAGATTTCAGAATTATAATTGTTGCAAGTTGATATTTGCTGTGCGTAAACCGAGGCATATATATGAGTACAGCTTTAGAGTAAAACATGACATAATGGCTTCAAGTGGATCACAGATGCTCATGGAAAATATATGTCAAGGCAGACTGAAATATCATTAGGTAGTAAAAGTAAAATGGTTCAACTTATCTAAAAAATACAATTTGGGTTTCATGGCAACATATGATCCACTCATAACCATGGTGTCATATTTTGCACTAAAAGCTGGATTTAAGGCTATATACACAACAAATGGGACTTGTCATAATATATACTTACTTTTGAAATTAACAGAAAAACAGTAAAAATATTGCAAAATAGTGGGAGTGTTGCATTTGAAAAACAAAAGTTGGTATTTCCTGGTAGCTTTCTGATACTTTCTTGTTTCATTTTTCATCACTAATTTTATCCTAAAATCTGCTTATTTTTTATGTTATCAAGTGGTCATTACCAATGATTAGAAGGTCCTTGAATAATAATGAATTCATTTGCATTTTTAGAGTTAGTTTTTTAAATAACTGTATGTACAGGGTGGCCCACATAAGATGACCCACTACCTTATCTCAGAATCTGTACGAGATAGGGAAAAAAGTTTTATAAATAAGTTTCTTAGGTTTATCTAGATTTTTTAAATATTATATTTTTATATATATAGGGTGTTTGTTATTTTAAATGGAACACCCTGTATATTATTATGGATTTGAATAGCTCTCTTAGAGACGATTTCAACGATGTAATATAAGATGGGTCTACGAGGCACCGTTTCGGAGATATTTACGATCATCTTCAATTTTTGACATACTTTCAACTTGTTGTATCTCTGGTATTTATCAACTTTTTTGTTTCATTTTTGTGCAGGAAAAAACATAATTTTATGCTTTATTGGACGTGTAGGTAAAAATATTGAAATTGAAAAAAAATGTTACAGTGTTGTCACGTTTTGCGTACCATCAGTTTTCTCAAGATTTTTAAATGCAACCCCCTATATTTTATAACGGATTTAAATAGAGCATCGAAAGACGATTTCAACGATATATTATAACATAGGTTTACAAGTCACGGTTCCCGAGTTTTGGGGATTTTCTTCAGGAATCAATTTTAATATTAAACAATTTTTACTAAAACATAATATAAACTATTAAACGTGACATGACATGAACGAAGACAACAAAATTAATATTATATGCTAAAGAATATCTAAATTAGATTTTCTAATTGCTTTGAATAATTATTACCACGCCGTTTTCCAGATCAAACGTAAAACTCTCTAAAAATCAGTTAAATACATAATGTGTATTTTTGTTAAAATAGTGTGAATCTATTTAAAAATAGTTCTTTATATTTCCTTCCCATATACTAAATAAGCCTTATCAATGTTATGATTAGCGATTACCGAAACAGACGGCCAAGGCGACTGTGTCGATAATGGTGCCGCAAAATGTGTTTACTTACTAATCATTTTTGTTGTTTCGTTTTTATATAGAGCGTCTGAAAGTCAGTCGAGTAATAAACGTCATCAAGCTAAGTATTGGCTTCGTGTTTTTTCTCTCACAATTATTTACCAACCTTTCCACAACCCCATCAACAATTTTAAGTAGGCTGTGCTTCAAAACCATGGAAACAAACGAAATATTATTTGCATGAGATTTGACAGCTTGGTTGCATTTCTTGTTTAAATTAGTAAATTTAAGAAATAATTATGTCGAACTACACTATTCAACAACGTTTAAATTTATATGAGTGCTTCATTAGAAACAATAAGAGTCCCGCACTAGCGTTAAGGGAGTATAGAAGACTGTATCCAAATAGCAGAATTCCAAGTAAGAAAATCTTCGTAAGAATTACACGAGATCTGGAAAATGGCGTTGTGATAAACAATAAAAGAAACCGGCCTAGGACAGTTCTTACAGAAGAAAATCAACTTGATGTTCTTTTATATTTTGAGGAAAGCAATGAAAATTCCCAAAGGGATGCCGCACGGGACATATCGCTTATTAGCCGAGCAAGTATTCAGAGAACACTTAATATCAACGATTACCATCCTTTCAAATTCACTCCGGTACAAGAGCTATCCATAGCTGATTTTGACAACAGAGCTACTTTTTGCATGGATATGATGGACCGCCACTTTGATCAACCGGTTTTTGACAAAATTCTTTTCACTGACGAAGCAATTTTCAACACCGCGGGAATATTTAACCGAAAGAACTACCACTACTGGTCAAGGCAAAATCAACATAAAATCAAAGCCATCAGAAAGCAGGGACATCAAAGTGTATATGTTTGGTGCGGAATAATAAAGGACCGAGTGATTGGGCCGGTTTTTTATGATAATGAAATACAACCTCTTATTAATGAATTACCGGATGAAATTAAAGATGGTCTTGTATTTCAACAAGACAGTGCGCCGTACCATACCGTAAGACCTGTAATTGAATGGTTAAATGAAAGATTTCCAATGTGGATTGGCAGATTTGGGTCAATACCCTGGCCAGCTCGGAGTCCCGATTTAACTCCACTAGATTTTTTTATGGGGAAATATTAAAGACAAAGTGTATAAGAATAAAGTTAATAACGTAGACGATTTAAGGGGGAGAATAATGGAAGAGATCCATTTGATCAATGAGAGTGGAGCAGTTCGTAGGGCAATAAAAAAATTAGACATTATTTATACAACAGGTATAGCACAGGAAGGTGGTTATATAGAAAATTTAATTTAAGTAATGTTTATTTTTTTGTGTTTGTTCTTGTTATATCATGTTTAATAGTTTATGTTATGTTTAGTAAAAATTGTTTAATATTAAAATTGATTCCTGAAGAAAATCCCCAAAACTTGGGAACCGTGACTTGTAAACCTATGTTATAAAATATCGTTGAAATCGTCTTTCGATGCTCTATTTAAATCCGTTATAAAATATAGGGGGTTGCATTTAAAAATCTTGAGAACTGATGGTACGCAAAACGTGACAACATAAAATTATGTTTTTTCCTGCACAAAAATGAAACAAAAAAGTTAATAAATACCAGAGATACAACAAGTTGAAAGTATGTCAAAAATTGAAGATGATCGTAAATATCTCCGAAACGGTGCCTCGTAGACCCATCTTATAATACATCGTTGAAATCGTCTCTAAGAGAGCTATTCAAATCCATAATAATATATAGGGTGTTCCATTTAAAATAACAAAGTTGACATCTGTCAACGCAAAATGAAACACCCTGTATATAAAAATACAATATTTAAAAAATTTAGATAAACCCAAGAAACTTTTGTATAAAACTTTTTTCCCTATCTCGTACAGATTATGAGATAAGGTAGTGGGTCATCTTATGTGGGCCACCCTGTACATAATATTATAAGCAATATATGTACGAAAGAACTTTAGAAATAAATTATTATGATTATTATTTTTTTGTTGATTGACTATGCAGACTTTCCGACTATGATTGAAATAGCATATTGAAAACATTTTCATTTTAGGGTCGCAATATGGTTGCGAGCTTGTAAGAGGCAAGACCTATTTGATAAAGAAATTGATCAGCTACATAAAAATTATCAGTTGTGTGAAAAGCATTTTGAGGAAAAGTACTTTTCAGGAGGCGGTACTCGAAAACGCCTGTTTGGTAATGCTATTCCTACAATATTTTCTCATGATGGTGGTAAACTCATAGCAATACAAGAGACATCTGCCGAACCCATTGTTGAAGTGGCATCAGGTGAGAACAAAAATTGACTAATTCCCTTGGTAATTCCTAACTGTATAAAAAGCATTTTAATTATAGTCATATTATTTATTGCCATACAATCACAATAAACGGTGACAAACTAAAGAAAGTTTAGATACTACAATCTAGTCCACATAATAATTTAAGCACTCAAGCAAGCAAGTCGGTTCTAAAGGACAATAACTGTGTGATCTATTAAAAAGTATAACATATACAGAAATAGTACCATTGTACATTTTTTAATTCCGTTTCTGATACCAATAGTTTAGGCAAACTCATTTATATTCATTGGTTTCTTCACCACTGATTTATATATATTATAATGATTTTAATTATTAACTTTTATTTTTACTCTTTAATAAATATGTTTTTAGATATTACTATGGCACTTCCTACTTCCACATTGATTTTAATTGATCCCCCTGAAAGCAAGCCCACACCAGTTATCTCTGGTAAGTTATTATTATTTTACTATTTTTTTTAAATTAGAGTTGTTAATGGTGTTATAATGAAAAGACTCTTAAAAGATTTCAGTTCTTCAATATGTAGGTAGTCATAAAAGCTTGTATATTACATATAGTCCATGAGAGTGCTGTTTAGAGCTCTGGATGGTTTTTTTGAAGTTGTTTAGAGATGATGCAGAAATGGTTTCTTCTTGGAGACCATTTCAAGTGCAGACCACTCGATTAGAGGGGATGTTCATACTCACTAGTTTCCTATTTTTTATACAAGTTTTTTCCTGTGTCGATGAAGATATTGGTTGATTTTTGGCATGAAAAGAGGAAGATACAATACAATACAATCTCTTTATTCGAAAAGAGGTGTAGTATAGTGGGCCATTTAGTATCTTAAGTTTCAGTTCACTGTCTTCAAGTGGCAAGGGTATTCAAACTCAAGATCTAGATCCAATTTTAATATATTTGGCCCTTCAGCTTCAGTTGTATTTTATTACCCTTTCTATAAAGTTTTCTAAAGATATTCAGTAATTGAATACCCTTAATATAGTAAAGACTCTACACATTGCCATATTCTAAGATAGATTTTATACAACTCCTGTAGAGTTTTAGAACTGTTTGGGAACTTTCATCCATAAATGCACTCTTGGTAAAAGCAATGATGGTATTGGTCTTTTTGAGTCAGGAAAATGTAATTGTTCTATTTTAATTGAAAGGATATGTTTAAACCGAAGTCATTTTATTCTGTTACTTTATTTCGTGGTACTCCATTTAACATTACATCATATTTTGAATTGTTAAAACAGACATGGAATATACTGTGTATATTTGTGTTTAGGAATAGCTGTCAGGTGTTTATCCAGTTTTCCAAGGTCATGAGGAATAGAGCTGTCAGTAAAAAAGGATAAAGATGAATGTATGAGAGCAGTACAGAGCCTTGTTGAATCTCAACTTGCTTTGACATTGTATTACTAACCCTTACTATCTTCTGCCCTGTAAGAAGGATAGTATATGTCAGGAAATATTAAATGTAAATCGTGCAACATTGTAATGTGTACAGGCTCGCATATAAATAGACGCCATCTTTTATAATAAAGCAGTTGCCAACTAGACTCGTCGTTTGTCGTTTCATTTCATTGTCCTCATCCCAGACCCGCTCCCAGCAGTAACACATGGCACAGTAAGGTCATGCATTTTGTAAGCCGAAAAAAAAAAGAGAAAAACTGAAGATTGAAGCTAGAAGAATGGACTTTAGAGGGATTCCACCCATGATAATGTCGGGAAACCTTTCAGAAAATTGGAAATTTTGGAAGCAAAGGTTCAATACGTATTTAAAAGCAACAGAAATATCAAAAAAGGACGAAGGTACAAAATGTGCTCAGCTCCTCACGTTGATTGGAGACGAAGGTATTAGAATATATAATGCATTTACTTGGGGGCAGGATGAAACGGAAACTTTGGAAAGTCTGCAGATTAAGTTCGATGCTCATTTTAACCCGAAAAAGAACCTTACCTATGAACGGCATAAATTTTTCACAATTCAGCAACTCGAAGGTCAATCGGTTGATCAATTCATTACTGAACTAAAGAATCTGTCACTTTCTTGCGAATTTGGCGATTTAAGAGAGTCACTTATTAAAGACATGCTAGTTTGTGGATTAAGGTCTACCACACTGAGAGAAAAGCTACTTCAAGAAGATGCTACTACGCTGCAAAGGGCCGTCCAAATTTGTGTTAACATAGAAAGCACAAGGCAGCAGAACAGATATATCACCAATGGTATTAAACAAGAAAAACAAGTGGAAGTGGACGCTATTGGTACCAGGTCTCGTAAGAATCAGGGCCCCCGATCACAGCAACTAAGAACTGACCATCCAGGTTCGTTAGGTTCATCTACAGGGCACAATCAAGGCAAATCCACCTGTCCCAAGTGTGCCAAACGTCATGAATATGGGAAATGCCCTGCATTTGGCAAGAAATGTTTAAATTGTGGTTCTATTGATATTCAGTCCCGCCAAGGGGTTCAAGAGCCACCGCTGGGATGTCTGAGAGTTTGTGGGTTACGACTTTGGAGATTGAAGGACAGACTTTGGACTTTAAACTGGATACAGGAGTCATGGCCAATATAATACCTGTAAGTTTTCTACAAAAAATCAATTTTGATCTTTCAAAAATAAATAAAGTTAAAACCAAGCTCACTTCTTATACTGGGCATACTATTCCTATTATTGGTCATTGTATTTTAAATTGGAAGACTAAAAATAAACAGGAGAGTCTGTTATTTTATGTGGTCTACTCAGAGAACAGTCCTATTTTGGGTCTTAATGGTTGTGTAGAACTAGAACTTATTAAAAGAATAGATTCAGTAGAAAGTAATTTTCTAAATAAAAATTTTGAATTAAAAAGCATTTTAAAAAAATATAATTCCGTATTTAACGGTATAGGTTGTTTAAAAAAAGAATATCATATTGAGTTGAGAGAAGGCGCAACTCCAGTAGTAAATTATCCTAGAAAAGTTCCATTTGCTCTTAGAGATAAACTCAAACTTACTCTAAATCAGTTAGAAAAGCAGGGACTTATAGAAAAATCTAATGATTGTACTGATTGGTGTCATAATATGGTAATAGTTAGAAAATCAAATGGTCAGCTTAGAATAGCTATAGATCCCAAAGATTTAAATTCAAATATTAAAAGACATTATTTTCAAATTCCCACTCTGGAAGAATTGACGGCTGATTTGACAGGTTCAAAATATTTTAGTGTCTTGGATGCAACACAAGGTTTCCTGCAGATTAAATTAGATAAAAATAGTTCAAAATTTTGTACTTTTGCTACTCCATTTGGGAGATATCGATTTTTAAGGTTACCTTATGGGTTGTGCAGTGCCCCGGAGGTTTTTCAGGAACGAATGTTTGAAATTTTTGGTGGTATTGAGGGCTGTAGTTTCTATGTTGATGATATTTTAATATATGGAAATACTATAGAAGAGCATAATGCCAGGTTAATAAAAGTTTTAGAATTTGCCCTAAAAAATGCCTTAAAATTTAATAAAAATATATGTAAATTTTTGCAATCTGAGGTTAGGTATATGGGTGATACTATAAGTAGAACAGGTATAAAACCTAATGAAGATAAAGTACAGGCTATAAAAGATTCCTTCAGCCTACACCAATAGATAAAAAAGACGTTCAAAGATTTCTTGGTATGATAACATATATGAGTAGGTTTATTGAGGGACTTTCAAAAAAAACTGCACCTCTTCGTGCCCTCCTGAGGAAAGATAATCTTTTCCAGTGGGATGACATACACGAAGCTACTTTTAACAACTTAAAAAATGTTTTGTCTAAAGCTCCTTGTTTACATTTTTATGATGTGTCTACACAGTCGGCAACAATATCTGTGGATTCATCTCAGTTTGGGATGGCTGCCGTATTACTTCAGGATGGAAGGCCTTGTGCTCATGCATCCAGGGCCTTGACAGAAACTCAGTGTAAATATTCTCAAATTGAAAAAGAAATGCTAAGTGTGTGGTTCGGAATTTCTCGTTTTTCGCAGTATGTATATGGAATTAAAAATCTAATTGTAGAAACTGATCATTTGCCTCTAGTTAGTATAATTAAAAAGCCTTTACATTTATGTTCACCTAGATTACAAAGAATGATTATGCAGTTAAGGAAATATAATTTTGAATTAGTGTATAAGCCAGGCAAAAAACTTATTTTAGCTGACACCTTAAGTAGGGCTTTTCGTAAAAATAATTTCTTTGAGGAAAATGTAGATTTAGAGCTGGAATCACACATTTGCTTGGTATTAATGAATATTAATGTTTCTGAAGATAAAAAGCGAGAAATAATAAAACTAACCAATGAGGACCCAGAGTTAATTTCCCTAAAACAGTTTGTCAGGAACGGTTGGCCGAGTAGATTAGCAGACTGCCCTGAAAATATCAAATTTTATTTTAAATTTAAAGGAGATATTTCTGAAATAGATGATCTTTTGTTTAAAGGCCAAAATTTAATTGTGCCTTCAGCACTTAGAAAAGAAATTTTAAATAAATTGCATTATAGTCATCTTTCTGCAAAAAAATGCATTGATAAAGCTAAACTTTCATTTTATAGGCCAGGCATGACAAAACAGATTGAAGACTTCGTACTATCATGTCATGTATGTCAAACTTTTCGGAAGTCTCAACAATCTGAGCCCATGATATCTCATGATATTCCTTTGCGTCCTTGGTCCAAGCTTGGTGTAGATATTTACCATCTTTTTGATGTATCATATCTTCTGATTGTGGATTATTATTCTAAGTATGTCGAGGTTATAAATTTAGATAAGGACTTGTCTACTTAAGGGTGTATTTGCTCGCTTTGGTATTCCAAATATCCTGATTTCAGATAATGGTCCTGAATAGTCCAGTTTGCTTTTTAAAAGGTTTTCAAAAGCATATGACTTTCAACATAAAACTTCTTCACCTTTATATTCTCAATCAAACGGTCAGGTTGAAAGATCAATTCAAACTATCAAAAAACTGTTAAAAAAATGTATTTTAGACAGGAAAGATCCTTATTTAGCGCTTCTCGAATATAGAAATACACCTATGGATAAATATAACTCTCCGGCTAATGTTTTGTTTAATAGAAATATAAGAACAATTTTGCCACAGTCTAATTCTCATTTCGAGCGTAAAACTTTTGATAAAAATAAATATAACACATTTTTAAAAAATAGTCAAAAATCGCAGAAAAAATACTATGATAAAAAAGCATCAAAAAATTTAAAACATCTCCCTAATAACTCTTCAGTTTTAATTCAAATAAAACCACAAACCCCCTGGGTTTTAGCAAAAATTGTTAAAAAAGTTGGCATTAGATCATATTTAGTAGAGACTGAAAAAGGAAAGAAATATAGAAGAAATAGAAAATTTATAAAAGAACTAAAACACCAGCCAAGGGAGAAAACCGAACTCTCTAGTATGGAGAATGGTAACCTAACTAATTTTGCATCTTCTAGTAATTTTTTAAATTATAATTATATTCCTTTATTTGACAATAAGTCTTCAGATACTGGAGAGGGTGGGAAACAAACACCTTTGGACAGACTATCTAGTAATGGCAACCTAGATAATTTACAGACAGACGGGTCTAGTAATGTTTGTGCTAATCAAAGTAATGTACGTGTTAGTCCAAATAACTTTAATCTTTGTCCAAATAGTGTTTGTCTTAGTGATAGTAATGTTAGTAATAGTACAGTAGACGACTGTGAGAACAGTGAGGATACACTTAATAATTTTTTAGATAGTAATTCTGACGAATCACATAAAACATGTATTTCTAGTTATGAAACTTCTGAGTCACCTCATTCCTCTAGCGAGGATGAAAATCTGTTTAATGCTACTCGACTAAGTAGAACGGGTAGAAACAAAAAGCTGCCTACAAGGCTTCGAGATTATAAACTTGAATTCGACTAATACATTGTTAAGATAGAGTCTTCACTGGTTCACAAGTAGTTTATCATTGAGAATGTCTTATATTGTGGCATAACATTTTTATTTATTATATAACATTATATAATTGATATTGAATTAGAGATGTGTTTGCAATTTTAGGTTAGAATGGTTGTATATTATGGTTATAACTATTCTTATTACAAAATAAAAAATTTTGAGTGATTATTAAAAAATTTTATGAAAAACACCTCTAGAAGTTTGGTACATTTTGAACAATATTGTGATTTAATTATGTTGTGAATTTTACATAAAATTCATTATATATTGTGTATACCGTAACAGCTACTGTTCTGTGAGATTAAATAAATTTAATGTAATTATAAAATAAATGTAACTAGTTGTAATTAATGATCTGTGATAAAAAATTAAATTAAGACTGATCATTTTTAGTTTATAGCTATTTTATTTAAAGAAGGGAGATGTCAGGAAATATTAAATGTAAATCGTGCAACATTGTAATGTGTACAGGCTCGCATATAAATAGACGCCATCTTTTATAATAAAGCAGTTGCCAACTAGACTCGTCGTTTGTCGTTTCATTTCATTGTCCTCATCCCAGACCCGCTCCCAGCAGTAACACAGTATACTCTCATCAAAGGCCCTTTCAAAAACAAGGTACTCAGTGTCAGACAGGACATTTTTGTCATGGCTTGGATCTATTTATTAATACATTAGAGTAGGTGGCTAGTTTTTGAACATCAAAGTAGAAACCCATGTTGAGAGTCTGAAATGTTGTTTCTATAGATGTTAAAAAAAAGCAGTAAATTCTTAGCACTCACTGCACTTCTCCATTTTCAGGGATTGCAAGGTAAGCTAAGTTAGTTAGCTAAGCTAGTTGCAGAGTTGCGTTTCCCCTTTCTTTAAAGATAGCCATTACATAGGCTGTATGAGGTAATTATATATATATATATATATATATATATATATATATATATATATATATATATATTTAACTTGAACACATAATATGTATTTTATCTTTAGATATCAATGTTGTCCAAAAGCATTATATTTTTCTTTTAAGTGCCATGGTGTAAATAAAACTAGGACCATGTAGTATTTTCATAGTTGCTAAATTATAACATCACATATTCAATCTTTTAATTTATAGATATATAAAGTGAGTCATGATGAGTTGTGGGTTGGTGCAGTATATATATATATATATATATATATATATATATATATATATATATATATATATACAGGCTTATCCAAATTAAGTGTCCACCATTAGTAACTTTGTTATTAGTAAAGATAGAAAATTGTTTAAATAAGCAAACTATTAGCATTTTCAACGCTCTTTAAGATGGAATCACTAAAAAAACAATTGAGCATCGCGTTTTCGAGTTTAGACAAGAAATACAATGTTTTTAAATGGAAACCCCTGTATATTATATTTTTTTCTGTTAAAGCTTGAAATTTTAAACAAAAAAGGTTATAAGGAAATTTATCTTAAAACCAAAAATAACATTGATATTACAGTTTCTAAAAATTAACTGCAAAAATAATAAGAAGGCTCGCTATGAAAGCCACGCCATGTTTCGAATTAAGATATGTGATGGATTAGAGGATATCAGTTCTAAGTATCGAGGAGGCTTTGAAAAACAATGATAATGGTTTTTACCCATGAAGAAAAGTGTGATATGTTGGAATCTTACTTAGTGTGCAGAAAATCATCTTTGAGGGCAAAAGAATACTATGCTGAATTATATCCACTTCGCATTCAACCGCATGAGAGATATTTTCTGAGATTATACCGAAAATTTAGAGCCAATGATACTGTTTTTGCTAAAACCAGGGCAAAAAAGGATTTTATAATAAGCAAGGCCACGGAAATTGCAGTTATTGCATATTTTGAAGCCTACCCTGAGAATTCCATACCAGATATTGTCAAAGACTCGAATTTTAGTTATGGCAGTGTGCATAGGATTTTAAAAAAATACAAATTTATTCCTTATAAGTACCGAACAGTTCAAGCGCTTTTGCCAGGAGATCCAGAGAGAAGAATTGTTTTTTGCGAATGGTACCTTAACTTTTGTCGCCAAAATGTAAATAACTTCCGTTATATTTTATGGACCGATGAATCCAATTTTTCAAATTCCGGAATGTACAATAGAAAAAATCATCATTACTGGTCAAGGGAAAATCTTTTGCTAGTACATCCAAGAGCTCCACAAGTCCGTTTCAGTTTTAACGTTTGGTGCGGTTTAATTGGGTCAAGAATTGTTGGTCCTTTTTTTTATGAAGGCAGTCTAACCGGTGAAAGGTATGTGGCATTTATGAGTGAAATTCTGAATAATTTCTTAGATGAACTGGATCTCATAAGTAGACAGAATCTGCATTTTCAACAAGATGGCGCACCTGCGCACAACTACAGAGGTACTTATCAACTTTTAAGTACTTTTTTTAATGCTCAGTGGATAGGGACAAATGGCCCCATTCAGTGGCCCCCGCGTTTACCAGACATGACCCCTCCTGATTTCTTTTTTTAAAAAGGATATTTAAAGGATCAAATTTACAAGCAAAGGTACGAAGACGTTAACGATTTAAAGGCTGCAGTTAGGGAAAAGATACACCAGATAGATGGTAGAACCATACTAAAGGCAGTTCGAGCAGTTCAGAAACGAGCACAAAAATGTATCGAAGAACGGGGCGGTGTATTTGAGCACCTTCTAAGAAAAAATTAGTTGTTTTGTTTTCTTATAATCGATGTTTGTAAAATTAAGATACTTTGCTGTTCTAGCTTTTGCTGTTAATTTTTAGAAACTGTAATATCAATGTTATTTTTGGTTTTAAGAAAAATTTCCTTATAACCTTTTTTGTTTAAAATTTCAAGCTTTAACAGAAAAAAATATAATATACAGGGGTTTCCATTTAAAAACATTGTATTTCTTGTCTAAACTCGAAAACGCGATGCTCAATTGTTTTTTTAGTGATTCCATCTTAAAGAGCGTTGAAAATGCTAATAGTTTGCTTATTTAAACAATTTCGTTCTTTACTAATAACAAAGTTACTAATGGTAGACACTTAATTTGGATAAGACAGTATATATATATATATATATATATATATATATGTGGAAAATCATGTCATATTTTTTTCTGAAATTTAAAAGGAGTGGCAGATATAACAGTCAACATAATAAATAAAGTTTCAACATCTTATTGCAACAAACTGATTTTTTTTATAGTGACAATATAGACTTTTAATTGTTTTATATCAATTTTCTTGTTGACTTATTTTAATTTTTGCCCAAGCCTGAAGCAGATTGTCTTCTGAAAGAATTTTTACCTAAGTTTTAACTTTATTACCAACACAGTTAAAAATATAATATAACCTGATAAAATCATTTAAGGATAGTGATGACATTCCTAGTAAGTATGAAAGTATTTTTAAAGCCACTACTAGATTGCTAGAATTTCGACTCGTCTGTGAACTTAGTCAACAAGAATACTTGTGATTATAAGCAGTTGCTCAACCTGTCATGGTAACGACCCAGATTTTTGTGTTTTTTTTAATGGAACAAGCTGTATACCATCAGGTTTTTCAAATCTAAGGACGATTCTAAATACATTTGATGTAGCATATCCTATACCTAACTTGAATTGTTTTTAGAATTAATATTTTGTGCCATTTGAATAGCTGTAAAATCTGTATGCTTTAAGTTAGGGCAAAGTATGTTGTTTTCGAGGCTCATTCCATGGTATTAATAATCATGTAAAATGGTATGATGAGGTAGCTTTAGAAAAACTTAGATAAAAAAGTGCAAACATTTTCATTAACTTTAGCTGTTTACATTTTACAGCCATCTAAATACCACACCTTCAAATGTCAATACCCTGAATAATGAAGTTAGATAAAATATATTGATGTACAGGGTGTTAAATAAAAAAAAAGAAAATATTCTCGCTGGTCACGACTTTTTGGACTATTCCATATTATAACAGCCACCCTTGTTTGCTAGGTTTTTTAAAAACTCATTACTTTAGTACAGGACGTTTTTTAATAATGGTCGCCATTTTCAAAAGAATTCACTGGTCCGAGACTTTTTGTACACAGTGTAAGTCTTTGTTCTGCAAACAAAAAAATAACATAATTTTTAATTACAGGTCCAAGCCATGCACAGGATGGTAAGCAAGATTCTCAAGAACTGCTGTCACCCACAGCTCCATAATTGCTGGCACCCACAGATTCAGAATTGTTGTCACACACAGCTCCAGAATTGCTGTCACCCACAGCTCCAAAATTGTTGTCACCCTCAGCTCCAGAATTACTGTCTCTCTCAGCAAGCACACAGACAACGAAAATATTAAGTTCAAGTACACCACGTAAAATAAAATTAAGGAGAAAGATCAGACATTTGCAGCAACAAAAGCGAAGGCTTATCTCACCAACTGATGAACAAAAATCTGAATGGACAATTATGGATTTTTATGAAATGTGTGATAAATTTTTAAGCCCACCACTTGCAGAAATTGTTAAAGCTCAAGCAGTTCTCAAAATGAAAAAACCAATTGCTCGAAAATACTCTACAGAGTACAAGCAATTTGCTTTAACATTATATTTCTTGGGTCCAAGAGCATATAAATTTATGAGTAAGCTATTATGTCTTCCAAGCAAGAGGAGCTTACAGTACATGACTCAAAAACTCAGTTTAAAACCAGGACTCGCAAATTATGCTATTTTCCAGGCATTAGAAATAAAAATTAAAACAATGTTGGAGGAAGACAAACATTGCACACTTTGTTTGGATGAAATGTCGATTAAATCAAACTTATTTTACTTTACTGGGGGTGATGAACTAGTTGGACTTCATGATGTTGGGGCCGGAACAAAAAAAATTTGCCTATGCGCAAAATGCCTTAGTCATTATGGCAAGAGGTCTTTACTCTAACTGGAAACAACCTATTGCCTATTTCTTCTTACAGTCACAATTTGAAGCCAACCAGTTGCGTGCTGCATTAGAAGAATGCGTAAAAAAGTTGACCAAAGCAGGTTTGTTTGTTGATGCTCTGGTTAGTGATATGGGCTCAAACTTTATTAACCTTGCCAACTTGCTTGATGTTACTCCAGAAACTCCTGAGTTTATAATGTCGGGTGTAAAAAATATATATTTGTTTGACATTTGTCGCTTACTTAAGGCACAGGAAATAATTTAATAAAAAATGTTTTCGTTTTCAATGGAAAAAAGACATCTTGGACATTTATTGAATACTTTTTTAAGGAAGATAATAAGCAATTTTACAGATGTGCATCAAAACTCACAAGAGCCCATATATATATATTATAAATCTACTTTCCTATTATAAATACTTACCTTTATAGAATCCTACTCTGTATCTTATAGAACGCTAAAATCAAATTAAGTTCCATGTTCTATGTTTAGATTGTAGATGGCGACACATGTTACTTTTTTAATTATTTTTCAAGCATGGCTTTTCAATATAAGTGAAGGTAAGGTTAGAGTAATGTTTTGGAGTTTTGTATAAAGATGTTGTAACACTTTTCACTGTTTGTAGTTTCGGCTTCCAAGTATTCAATAAATACGTTAAAAGTGCCTAAGTAATGTTTTATTAATATCAGGTTATGGGCCCAGATGAAGTGAAAAGTGTTTAAGAGTTTAAGTGCGGTAAAGCATAAAAAAAGGTGTTGGCAGGTTGTGTATAAGGAGAATCGAGGTTAGAAATTGGCCGGTAAAGGTGCAATAAAGTGAAATAGATAGATACGACCTGTATAAGTATAAATAGAGAAGAGAGACTTATTTTTAAGATAATGGATCGAAAATTAAACATCGAACCATTAAATAAAAACAATTATCAGACATGGAAGTTCAGGTTTGAACTAATTTTAGCTGAAAACGATGTATTAAGCTATGTTCAAAGTCAGGTTGATTTACAAGAGGCCACCGGCCGCAGCAAAGAAAAAGGACAACAAAGCAAAATCTCTTCTGGTGCAATGCATTGAGGACTCCGAAATAGAGTGTTTAAGGGAATGTAAGACCGCCTATGAAATGTGGACAGTTTTAAAAGGAAAATATGAACGTAAGGGCCTACCTGGACAGCTGTTTTTGAAAAGAAAGTTGTTAAGTATGAAGCTTAAAGAGGGTGAGTGTCCAATAAAATTTTTAGAAGATTTTGAGGCTTTAGTCAGACAACTGAAATCAGTTGATATAGAGTTTAAAGATGGAGATCTAGTTTGCAATTTTCTCTTGAGCCTACCAACTTCATATGAAACATTTGTAACTGTAATTGAAAATGTTCCTAATTTAACCTACGAGATCCTGAAAAGCAAATTTTTGGCTGAAAATGAAAAACGTAAATTGAATTGTAAAGACACTGGAGAAAATAATACTTCTACACCTACTGCCTTTATGTCACACAGGAGCTGTTTTAGATGTGGTAGATTGGGCCATTTTAAAAAGGATTGTCCATACAATGAAGTTCAAGGAAGTATGTATCAGGGTCCTACAAACAATAGTGAAAGGGGAAGCTACAGAGGACTTTTCAATGGAAATCAAGGTGGTACAATTAGAAGAAATCCAGGTGGATTTAGAGGTAACAAGGCATTTACAGGATAGTACAATAGAGGATTTCAAGGTAGGAGAAGATTTAATAACTATTATCGTACAAATCATGTTGAAAATGTAAGTGAACAAAATAATAATCAGGGTTTGCAAGTTGCTAACAGTTCAAGTGAGACTATTTCTAATAATGCTAGCACCGAGTATAGCACTGACAGAAATATTTGTTTTATGAGTGATAGAAATAATTTAAAGAGTGATAATGAAAATTTAAATGTTCTGAATTTTTATATTGATTCAGGTTGTACTGATCATATGGTCAACAAGAAAGGATATTTTAAAAGTCTGCTTATGTTAGATGTACCTATTAAAATTGCTGTTGCTAAAGATTCCAGTTTCTTGTTGGCTGTGGGGGTTGGCAACATTGAGGTGTACAGTATTTTAAATAATAATAGGATTAAGTGTACAATTCAAAATGTCTTCTATATGCCAAATTTAAGAAAAAATTTACTTTCAGTCAAAAAACTAGAAATGTCAAATGTTAAGGTTTTATTTGAAATGGGACAAGTTAAACTTTTAAATAATAAAAATGAGATCTTAGGAATCGGAGTGAGAGGTAACTTATATGAAATCACATTTGAGCTTTCGTCACCTGAATGTCTAAACATAGAAAAATATGACAATGAATATATGAAATGGCATAAGAGATATGCGCACATAGGTTTTAGTGGTTTACAGGCTATTGTTAGGTCCGACATGGTGATAGGTATAAATAAAAACTTAAAAATTCATGATGTTAGTTTTTGTGAACCGTGTGTTAAGGGTAAAATGACGCGCATTCCTTTTGGAACTCGCACGAAAACTTCTAGGATTCTTGAAATCATACACTCTGACTTATGTGGGCCCATTACTCCAGTGGCTATAGATGGTGGTCGATATTTTCTCACATTTATAGATGATTACTCAAATTTTTCAGTTGTTTACATTATAAAAAGTAAAACAGAAGTGTACAATAAGTTTGTTGAGTATTTGCAGATGGTTGAGGCTAAGTTTACTTGTTAAATTCATAAATTAAGATGTGACAATGGTGGTGAATATCTGTCGAAAGAAATTACTAAGTTATGTTGTAAAAAAGGAATAGTTATAGATTATACAGTGCCTTACTCACCTCAACCAAACGGCAAGGCAGAGCGTAAGAACCGTAGTTTGGTAGAAAGAAGTAGAACAATATTAGAAGAGGCCGGTATGTCAAAACAGTTTTGGAAGGAGGCTATAAGAACAGCAAATTATGTAATGAATAGGGGAATTTCAGCAAATTTAAACAAAACACCTGCGGAAATTTTGGATGCACTGCTTATAGTCACATTCAAAAACAATTTCGTGATAAATTTGATTATGCACCAACTGGGTATAGGCTATGGAATATAGAAAAAGAAAAGATAGTAATTGCAAGGGACGTAGAATTTGATGAAAATAAGTTTTGGTTTAAAAATAAATTAATTGAGCCAGATAGAGAAAGTGAGACAGACAGAGATGAAAATAGCCAGGTTAATAGAGAACAAGAAAATGACAGGGAAGTAAATAGGGAAAAGAACAGCTCAGATAACTAAAGTGAAAGTGATTTTTTAAACAATAGAGTAAATAAGGAAAATATAAAGATTACGGAAAATAAGCGTACTGTTAAGATTCCTGCAAAATATGAAGATTTTGAACTTTATATGGCATTTGATGCGGTATCATTTTTGAAAAATGTTCCTAAAAATTTTAGTGAAATAGAAAGTAGTCCAGATAAACAGTTATGGTTAAATGCAATAAATAAGGAGTTAAAATCGATAAATGAAAATGAGACGTGGGAACAGATAAAAACACCTAAAGATAAGAATATTATTGATACAAAGTGTGTTTTCTCTTTAAAAAATTGGGAAGATTCTAACGATGACAAATACAAAGCGCGATTAGTCGTAAGAGGTTTCTTGCAAGAATATAATGTAGATTTTGAAAACATTTATTCGCCTGTGGCAAAAATGTCAACAGTTAGATTATTGTTAATAACAGGAAATCAATTCAATTTCTTTTTTTCTCAACTAGACGTTAAAACTACCTTTTTAAATGGTGAAATTAATGAACCAGTTTATATTTTTCCTCCCGAAGGTGTTAAGTGTGATAGTGATGAGGTCTTAAAACTTAAGAAATCTCTTTATGGATTAAAACAATCAAGTAAGTGTTGGAATGATAAAATTAACTCATATTTGTTAGGCATAGGTTTTGAACGCTCAGATAGTGACTATTGCTTATATAAATTGAAGACTAATACATGTTCTGGTATTGCATTTCTATTGATTTATGTAGATGATATCTTGATTTGTAGCCCAGATATTAATTTGATAATTAAAATAAAAACAAGTCTGATGGAAAGGTTTAAAATGATAGATAAAGGTGATATGAAGCATTTTTTGGGTCTTGAAATAACTTATGACAAGGATAAGGGTAAATTAAGAATAAGCCAGGAAAATTATATAAAAAATTTATTAAATAAGTTTAAAATGGAAATATGTAAAGAATCTAATATACCTATAGAACCAAAGTTAAAGATTGATGTATGTACGAATCCTGATGAATTGACAAATAAGCCTTATAGAGAACTAGTAGGATGTTTAATGTACCTTATGTTGGGGTCAAGGCCGGACATTTGTTATGCTTTAAATTATTTTAGCCGATTTCAAGATAAAGCCTCGGATACAGCATGGAAATATTTAAAAGGTATTCTTAGATACTTAAAAGGTACCCAACAATTAGGATTAGAGTACAAAAGAAACAATACAGATTTAAAATTAACTTGTTATGTCGACGCGGATTGGGCAGGTGATACCCAAGATCGTAGGTCTGTTTCAGGTTTTGTGTTTAAATTATTTGATAATACACTAATGTGGGTCACTCGTAAGCAGCAATGTGTATCATTATCAAGCACAGAGGCTGAGCTTGTGGCGCTCTGCAGTGCAGTATCAGAGGGTTTATGGCTATTAAAACTTGTTAAATTTTTAAATATAAATATTGGATCATTGTTAGTTTATGAGGATAATCAGGGGTGTTTGGCCATTGTAAACAACCCTGCTAATAACCGAAGAGTTAAACATATTGACTTAAAATACAACTTTGTTTCAGAGAACTTGGATAAAAAGATTATTGAACTTAAATATGTTCCAACTAAAGATCAATTGGCAGATTTGTTAACAAAGGGCTTAAACAAGGTTGCATTAAATAGGTTTAGGTTTTTGCTTGGAATTATTTAATTAAGTTGCAAGTTTTAAATGATTTTAGCGAGGAGGGGTATTATAAATCTACTTTCCTATTATAAATACTTACCTTTATAGAATCCTACTCTGTATCTTATAGAACGCTAAAGTCAAATTAAGTTCCATGTTCTATGTTTAGTTTGTAGATGGCGACACATGTTACTTTTTTAATTATTTTTCAAGCATGGCTTTTCAATATAAGTGAAGGTAAGGTTAGAGTAATGTTTTGGAGTTTGTATAAAGATGTTGTAACACTTTTCACTGTTTGTAGTTTCGGCTTCCAAGTATTCAATAAATACGTTAAAAGTGCCTAAGTAATGTTTTATTAATATCAATATACACATCAAATTTTGAAAAAATGAGGGTGCGGTTAGCTGCCCAGGTGTTAAACCATTCAGTCGCAAGTGGCATGAATGTTTACATGAGCCTTGGTGCATTGCCTACTGATGCCATAGGCACCATAGAAATTGTTGATAAAATGAATAATCTTTTTGATGTATTAAACTCTTCAAATACTGATGAAAAAGGACACTTTAAGAAAGTTTTTGAGGGTGAAGATTATCAAATTAAATTTTTAAGTGAAATGATAACTTTTTTTTTTTGATAATTTAATTATATTAAATGAAAAAGGGGAAGATGTAACTTCCAAATCTAGATTTAAAAAGTGTAACTTTAAATGCAGTTAAAAAACTGTGGAAAAAGTTGTGCTCTGTGGGATTTAAATATCTTAAAACAAGGAGGTTAAATACTGATTGTCTTGAATTTTTTTTTGGGACCATTAGGCTGTGTGAATCCCACTGCCATACAATTTCAAAGAGCTTTTCGAAAACTTTTTTGTCAGCATTTTTTACACACTAACAATATGAATTGCAAAGATGACTTAGATGAATTATTAGTTAGAATCGATGCAAAAAATATTTGTGTAGAAGAGCCCGAAGAAAAAACTAGTAAGGCAATATCCCTTCCTGACTATAATTACAGGCATGAGACAATTGTTTATCAAAATGCTTTTAAATATGCCTGTGGATATTTAATTAAAAAATCTCTTGAGATTCACCAGTGTGACATTTGCACAAAATATTCAAAAGAGTGTGACTTAGATAATACACAGTTGCTTACATATTTTAAAGCTTTTGATACAGACCTCAGTAATTATGGCGGGTTGAGAAGGCCTAGTGAACATTTTATTTTATTTGTTTATAAATTAGAAAAAATATTTGTTTCTAAATTTGAAGAGTTTACTACAGAAGTTGGTATTTCAAATAGGTTTTTAAGTATTATGACTGATGTTCATCCATGTCCTCAGTTTCCATTGTTATATATTGTAAAATTATTTATAAGGTTAAAAATATTTTATTCTGTAAAATATGCTAATAGGGATCTGAAGGAAAATAAGGCAAATAAGAAAAATCGAAAAATTTGTATTCCTTCTCATTTATAAATGTCGTTGATTTTTTAATTTTAGTGGAATTATAATAAATGTTTTCTCTGCATGCCTTATGGTTTTAAGTTTTTAAAAATTAATGTAAAGTTTTTAATTTAATATCTTAGTAACTAAGTATTTAGTGTATTTAAGCAAATATTGCTGCCATTTTCAGCTTTTGCATTACAAAATAAAAAATTGCTTGCCCCTTACACTTCATTTATTTTTATTAAAGATAATATTTTTTATAAAATTTGAAAGATTTGCATTTAAAAGAAAAAAATAAAATTGTGAATGCATTTTTATTTGAACGTCTAATAATTACTAACTAATTTAGCTATTTTCCAAACTGGATTTACATGTTACAAGAAAAATATACAACAAATTTGAAATCCCATATTTGTTAATTTAAATTTTAAACATTTGCTGGCTATTTTATATATAAAGTTAAGATCTTTCTGTGCTAATTACTTTGAATAAATATACTTAAGTAAACAGTATTAACTGTTTGAAAATTGTGATTTAGTATTACATAGTAAAATTTATATATGTAAGTATTTTTATGTTCTGAAACTTCCCTTTCAGTACTTTTAACTATCTAGTATTTCCAACTATTTAGGTACTATAAGTTAAGATATTTTCGCTTTTTTTCAACTACTCTTAATTATTTGAATTTTGTGCATTTATGTTACCAATACAATTTGGTTATAGATATTTGAAACAAAACAGATTACAATTTTCAATATAAAATTATTTTATTCTTAAGCAAAATAGAGAGGTAGATGCAAGTCGTGATTTAGATATTGGCTTTCTCTCCTTTTTTGATATGATGATAGTTCGCAAATAAAAAAGTAAACATGATTTAATAGTGGTAATAATTTAAATACAGATTTCCGCTTAAATATACATCAATGTATCAAAAATGTCGTTTTCATAACAAAGTGGTCATAAGGTAATTATGCAAAAATACACAAAAAAAAAAACGATTTTATAACCAAGAAACGATATTATTAAAAGTATGTATAATAAAAAAATGTGTTAAAGTACAGGGTGGTCGAAATTGGTCTGTTTTAACAGAGAAAACCTATTTCCTGACTAGATAGAGCAAAACTGACTTAGGTGTCATGGGCTCGATTTCTGAGAAATGTTTAATGGCAAAAACCGCCTGCCGATATTTTCACTGCCAACTGAGATATAGGGCGTTTTTCAATTTTCGGCCATTTTGAAAATTGTCCATAACTTTTTTATTTTGCGGAATATTAACATTCTGCAAAGACATTCTAAAGGCACATTTTTATGTGCAATCCAGTGGCATACTCAGAATTTTTCTATAGTTGTCCGTTTTATCATAAATAGGCAAAACTTTTTTTTTTCAAATGGAAATCATAGTTGGCTATAAATTATAAAAAATGCTCGCGTTTAGCCCTTTTCAGTGATATAAAGTTGTAGGTACTTATTTTCAAAAATAACGAAAATATTAGGTGTTTTTGGTTTACATCGAAGTAGGCTTTGATTTGTGATGACAATATCTCAATTATGTATTGTTAAGATTTATAGTTTGTTAGCAACTTAAACACAACTTTAAATAACACTAGCTAACGTTATTTTAATTATTTATTATTAATTTTTTTTATTTTTTTTTGTTTACATAGCAAAGTTGAACAATATGTGCGCAAAATATTTACATAATCATCTGCAGTTAAATTTCCATCGTAAAAATAAGGTCCCACAAATCTTCCTCGGAATATCCCCACCCATATATTGAATCCACACCGACCTTGCCGGTCTTGTTGCACAACTACGTGTGGATTTTCAGTGGACCAGTGATATGAATTATATCTATTAAATATACCAGAAGTATCTACTCTGGATTCATCACTCCAAATAATATTTAATGGAAAATTCTCATTCTCCATGAATTTTTGCTCATACCACTGACAAAATCTCAATCTTCTAGCGGCGTCCCCTTCACGGAGTTGATGAACTCTTCTCATTCTGTACGGTTTGAATTTATGTTTTTTGAGTATTTTTAAAACGGTGGTCTTTGGAACATTCGTTATATTAGCCAATGTTCGAGAGGAGGTGCCAGGATGATCTAATACCTCACCAATTATATTTAGCTGCTGGATTTCCTTTTCTTCCTTTAGTTCATAATGTCTTGTTCTTAACTTTTTAAAACTTCCGTAATTTACTAAATTACTTTTTAATGTTTGATAAATTCGGTTATCCGGTTGACGTCGCTCGGGAAATGTATTAAAATATAATTCACTAGCTGCTTCAGGAACTTCGTTAGATAATATGTAACATTTTAACATATCATACTTTTCATAATTCTCAAACATATTTTGTCAGCAACTTAACACAACTTTATAAAGATAACACCAAAACGCAATAATTACACCAGACTACAGTAATCTGACAGCAATATATTCAAAATATTGAACGCGCGTCATTATTCCAAGGCCTACTTCGATGTAAACCAAAAACACCTAATATTTTCGTTATTTTTGAAAATAAGTACCTACAACTTTATATCACTGAAAAGGGCTAAACGCGAGCATTTTTTATAATTTATAGCCAACTATGATTTCCATTTGAAAAAAAAAAGTTTTGCCTATTTATGATAAAACGGACAACTATAGAAAAAATCTGAGTACGCCACTGGATTGCACATAAAAAAGTGCCTTTAGAATGTCTTTGCAGAATGTTAATATTCCGCAAAATAAAAAAGTTATGAACAATTTTCAAAATGGCCGAAAATTGAAAAACGCCCTATATCTCAGTTGGCAGTGAAAATATCGGCAGGCGGTTTTTGCCATTAAACATTTCTCAGAAATCGAGCCCATGACACCTAAGTCAGTTTTGCTCTATCTAGTCAGGAAATAGGTTTTCTCTGTTAAAACAGACCAATTTCGACCACCCGGTACTTAAGTGCTTTTAAAGTACTGTAAATATATAAAATTTACTGATTAACTAAAATTATTATTATTTTAGAAATACTTATGTTTAAAAAATACAGATTGTTTTACTTAAGTATACACTTTGCCAAGTAGACCAGCTCTGTTTGATTTCTGAAAGAAACTGATATTAATCCTCTTTTAGCAGATATTTATGTATGTCTGTCATATTGCCTTAGCATTGGTTTAATCAAAGCTCACAGCATATCCTTTAAATCATTCTCATATATCTAAAAAGCTTACAACGCTGCCCAATGTACCCCTAAAATCTTGATAATAATAATAATAATAGGAATATTCAAACCAAAAAGAATTTAGCTAGTTTACCTGCAGTAATCTGGCTATTTCTTGTATTAAAAATATGACTTTCTTCAGAAGAAACGCAATATAACACCATCAGACTATCACATTATATTTTTTTTTATTCCCATGGTGAAACCAGTAACAAAATTACGAAAACTAAAACAGTTTGAAACAATGCTAAAAAGGCTAGGCAGCAGTTTCAAAAAAAAATTATGCAAATTATGATAAGTCAAGTTTTAGGAACAACCAAAAAATGGCCACATCTCGAAAACCAAATGACTTCTCATATATGGCTAAATATACCTCTCATCACCCTCAAAATATACACATATTTATCAAACATCCCGTGTATAATGCCACCGATTTAAAAAAATACCTCTTTTCTTTAAGCAAATCAATAACCGAACTTTTCTCTCAGTGTATAAGTAAAGTAAATCAGGCTTCCCGAATACAAAGGCGCCGACGCATTATTTCATTTCTGTATGGTTAGGATTTTCTGTGGTATCATTGTGTTCTTTTTTTTAACAATATTTTTAAGTAATTTGAAGTCTCCTTCCGATTTTTATTTAATGATATTCACGATTTCTGCATTATCTTATCTGGCAACACTGTTAACTGAATCAAATCAGTGATTATAATCTTTCTAGAGTTATTCAAATGAATTCATAAACTAAAATAAGTGTCTCGACCCTCCACTAAATTAAATTATATAAATGGGCCGATCCCGGCGGTACTGCAATACCAGGCCAACCCGTGAAGGAGGTGGAGCAAGCCCCTAACCTCCCTCAGTTTCCAAAAATCAGTTTAATATACTGGCCCCGCATGCGGGGCGTATCAGATATTAAGCTGATAAGAACAGATTGAGACGTTTATTAAAATCAATTTTTCAAGTTACAGAGTCATAAGGGTTCTTAATAATAATAAAGTACAATATCATCAATTTACATTATACAATCTTAATAAAATAGGGCTCATATAGTTTACTAGTATTCAGCAAGAGGATGTAATATAAACTGCATACAGTCATTTTGAGTAGGTTAAAAAAAAAAGATCAGTCGGAATTAAAAAAAAACATCACAGAATAGAATATAAAAACAAACCAAAACAATAGGTCACATAATACAATTTATGGAGCAAACAAAACGAAAATATAAACAGTTAAAGGAAAATATATAGTCTATAAAACATCACAGCTCGGATTCTTATTCGTAGTGGTATTGGCGTGTACCAGTCACATGTTCCACGTAGATGTCTCTGGACCATTGTATGACATCGCTGCACATAAGGCGCCTCATGAGGCTGGCATACCTTTGTGAAACATGGCAGCGATGTAGGACAGCCTCGTTGTTCTGGTCCCATGAGCCCAGTGCTCCTAAGATGAAGGCATCAACTGTCACCTCCTTACCCTGCTCTTCCAGTTCAGCCATCAGGGGTGTGTACTTTTCCAACTTGGTCTGCCTGGCACGGTCCAAAGCTTCCAGGCCATTTTCAAATGGAATGCACACGTCCACAATGGTAATTTTGTTATCCTGGGTGATAACTATGTCCGGTCTAAGATTGGTGGTAGATTCCGGGACAGTACGATTCACCCGGATTTCCCCCAGATGTGCCGGGATAGCTTTGACTAGTCTGCCCTGTACAACATTGTGTCGGTGCTGTCAGGCCGCTGAGTGCATTCTGCAGTGGTTTAGGAGATGTGGTAGGGTCTCGTCTTGTCCTCCGCAACGTCTGCACCGCCTATCTCCATTGCCTCATCTTCTTGCGCCATTTAAAGGGACGCAGCCCAGTCTGGCACGATGTGAAACGCCGTTGCAAAAGCGAGTGGCGAAGCCAGTTCGTCCGAAGTGGTTACTTGCTGCACTTTTGGAGGAAGCCCTGAACACCTTGCCCTGGTCTGGTTTTCTGGCAAGTGAAGACGCATACATTTCCCTAATGATATTTTTAAGGGTGCTCTCTGTTCTTAAGCGTCTCTCGGGTGTGATTAGCTCACGATGTTGGGGACTGCCAGCAGTCAAACAAATGGAATCCTCTCGTATCTGCCAAGTGCAGCTTCTTAGAGAGCCGTCTTGATGCATTTCTGGCTCGCGTCCAGAGGGATGATATGTCGCCTCCATCTCTGTCGAATTCTCCAGAAAGATCTCCTGATAGATATCGGGCGAGATCCAGCATCGTAGTCCAGTAGCTGGGAGTTGGCGATGTCGCGGGTCTGTGGTTCAGGACATGTCAGCATTCTGTAGGCCTGCACTATTGTGCCCACCTCAGCAAGGTCACTCAATGGCAGGACACCAGGTCCCCCCCTTCTTGCCCGATACATAAAGGAGCTCCGGGTCGCTCTTTGGGGGAGGTTAAGCCAGCTCTTGCACAATTTTTAATTTTGTTGTCCAGTTGTTTCAGCGGGTGCTTCTGGACGTGACATCCTCGGAGCACAAAGCTCAGCTATGGTAGGATGAAGGTGTTCACGGCGTCAATCTTCTGCCAAGGGGCCAGTAGGCAAGCATCCAAATGATCCAGCTCACCGTTCATCTTCTCCACCGTTTCGTCCGGGGACTGGGAAATATGGTACCCCATCGGGATGCCCAGGTGTTGGTATGCCTCACCCTCTACCAGTGATGGAAATGGTGTGCCCTGTATATTGAAGGCTGTCTCGAGACACTGGTTTTGTCTTCGGCAGTCCAGGTGCAACGATGCGCATTTTGTCGGCTTAAATGTGACGCCACATCTTCCAGCCGTCTCACCTACGGCATCTAGAAGGGTCTGTAAACCCTCTGGCGACTCGCTGAGGAGAACCAAGTCATCCGCAAAGGCCAGGATTGGTATTCGATGGTATACCCGTACCGTTGGCTGCAGCTGCTCTCAGAACCGGTTCCAGGGCCAAATTAAACAGGATTGGACTCAAGGGGCAACCCTGGCGAACGCCGGCCTGGATGGAGAAGCTTGGAGTCTCGCCCTGTTCGGTTCTAATGGTTGGCCAGGTCAAGCCATGCCACACAACAAGCCCTCTTCTTCCGTCTAGTGGTGTCCAGCACACTCTGGAGGACGAAGTTGTGCCCAAAGCCCTTCAGGGTGTTCGAAATTAGCCCAGGTCGACAGTTTATATGCTATACAGGACTTGAACAATTTATATATATATGCAAGAGCATAGGGAGATGGGTCTCCAGTTGCTCTTGGGTCCTGCTGATCGCGAACGTGAGAAGTGAGCGAGTGCCATAGTTCACATGTGTGTGAAAAGTGATTTATTGTATGTGACTTTTAATGACGCAAATATATTTCAGCTGTTTTTCGCAAAATGACATTGAAAGCAGAAGGCAAACAGGAGCAATCACCAACCCTATATCGTTGTAGAAATAAAATAGAAAATTTATATCACGTGACTCATTGTGGTCTAATAAAAATTAAGTATTAATTTCCTTAATTACATTTTATTACAGCGGCAATATTTTATCACCTTGTTCGGTCCGTTGCTAAGCGTAGTAATAAAAAATTAGTCGGCATAACAAATATTAAAACGATTCTGATTCTGTTTAATCAATAGCCTGAAGTTGTTTTTCATAAAAAATTTTTTGTTTTATACAGGGTGTGCAAAAAAATATAATGTAAAAAAGAAAAATTTTAACTCTCTGCACCTCTTGCAATAGTTATTCTAGAACTTTTATAGTAATCATTATTCGATATCTCGGGTCATATTTGGCGGTTTTTTACCTTTTCGTTTAGAAAAAAAGTTACAGCGTATTTTTTAATACTGTATTTTTTAAATTAAAAAATTTAAATTTTCTAGAGGGTCTTTTATTTATTGTGGAAATTCTGGGTTTTTATTACAGGGCATCTTTTGTGTTTAAAAAATCGTAGCCCTGGCGCATCCTCCATTTGTTTTAAATGTAAAATTTTATGTGCCTATCGGATATTGAAACAATATTTTATGCCTTTTTGCCTTAAATTTAAAACAGCTATTCGAAAAGAGGATCAGATATAATGTTTTAATCTATGATGTTATGTTACAATTATGTAATAATAAGATTATGTAAATTAAGAATAGCTTTACAAAAAAGACACGTTCAAAACAAAATTAGTAAATAATCAGTTGAATCTAAAACAACTAGGAAAAAACCAAACAAAATCAAAAGTTTCACCGGTATAATCTGTATAATATCGTAAATGATTTAAGAAACAAAACTCCTTTATCCAACACTATCCTTACCTCTCCTGAGGACCTAAACAATTATTTTGTAAATGTAGCCAAAGATTTGACTAAATCCGTATCTCAATCTAATGACCCAATTTCATATCTCTCTAATCATAGGGTAAACCTGCACAGTTTCTTCTTTTCACCAGTAGTTTTATCAGAACTTCGTAGTACAATTAATGATATCAAAAATAAATCTTCCTCAGGAACTGATGGGCTTACTTTAAAAATGTATTCAAGTCTGCCGGAGTGCACACTAGAGCATCTGACTGCTTTGATAAATATGTCTTTCCAAAATGGTACTTTTCCAAGCTGCCTTAAAACTGCAATAATCATTCCTCTTCACAAAGGAGGTGTTTCAGAAGAAGCTTCGAACTATCGCCCATTTGCACTTCTCCCTACGCTATCTAAGATCATCGAAAGACTGGTTAAAAAAAGGCTTTTATCATTTCTGTCTAGATATGAAATACTTACAAAACATCAATTTGGATTTTTAAGTAACAAATGCACAAGCGATGCCATGTTTTCCCTTCTTAATAGAGTTTACTCCAGCCTAAACAACCATCACGCTACGGCAACAATTTTCTGTGATTTTTCCAAAGCTTTCGATTATGTGAATCATAATATATTAACTAACAAGCTGCAGTACTATGGATTTAGAGGGGCTCCTCTCAATTGGTTTAAGTCATATCTTAGCAACAGAAATCAAGTTGTGAAAGTTGACAACAGGATGTCTTCTTGTAGGCCAATGGAATATGGAGTGCCTCAAGGCTCGGTACTAGGCCCTATCTTGTTTCTTTTGTTCATAAACGACATGGCTAATTTAAACATTAGTGGAAAAATATGTCTCTTTGCGGACGATACCAGCTTTACGTGGAGCCACCCAGATGTCACGGACCTACATAAGATTGTATCTAATGACCTAATCACCATTAAATCCTGGTGCGATTCTAATCTCCTATGTTTGAACATCTCTAAAACGAAAGTCTTGTCTTATAAAAACACGCTGCAACCTTTTGACCTTAATGGCACCACTATTGATGTCGTAAACTCTGTAAAATTTCTAGGGCTTCTTGTAGATGATTCTTTAAAATGGGATCCACATATCGACGCTTTATCAAGGAAGTTGGGTTCTGCTTGCTTTGCGTTAAGATCTGTTTCCGAGGAGCTTAGCTTTTCTACCTCTAGAACTGTTTATTTTGCTCTTGTTGAGTCGCACCTCAGATATGCTATTCCATTCTGGGGTACATGTTGTGCGACTCAATTTGATCGAATTTTTATACTACAAAAAAGAGCTGTTCGTTACCTACTGAGACTTAACAGTAGAACTCACTGCCGAGATTTCTTTAAAAGATATAAAATACTAACCCTTCCTTGCTTATTCATTTTGGAATCGGTTTGCTTAATTCGTAAGCATGCACCTGCTCTATTAGAGAGACCTTCTCACAACTACCCTCTCAGAAATACTGAGCACGATCTCTATCTTCCAACCCCACACTCAGAGTTAATTAAAAGATCAGTAATCTACAATGCAAAAAAAATGCATAATCACCTGCCATTTAACATCAAATCCATAATATCTCTGACTTCATTTCGCAAGGCTTTGAAATCATTCTTACTGGAAAGTGCCTTCTACACCGTGAACGAGTTTTACAACACATAATTTTATCCTTATGAACCCCTAGTGTGATAGTTGCCATTACCAACCATTTTTACCGAATTTTGTATATGTATTTTTTTAATTGTTTCGTACTTTTTTATTTTTTACTTTGCTTTTTTATTTTTTTTACATTATATTTATGAAAATGTTTATAACATAGTACGACTGACAAAGTACATTTCTAATGTACTTCTTTTAGGATTCTATAATATTAATTTTCTAAATTCTTGATTTAAATATTATTTTTCTATAATATTTATGATGTGTTTTTGTTTTGTTTTGTTTGCTAATTTTGATGTTTGTAAACTATTTTTTTACAACAGCTTTGTCCACTAAATTGTAAAATTTTTTTTGACAATAAAGCATTTATTTATTATTTATTTATTTAATAGCCTCTATTTTATTTAATTATTTTGAAATGAATATTTTGTATTTGTTTTTGCTGCTGTAATAAGAGCCTCGTCATTTTTAATAAAATCCACAAACTCCATACAGGTCATATTAAAATTAAATGAGATAAAAGTTCCGTTCTAATGAGCTCAACTGAACATGTATTTCTAGTGTCTGTCCACTTCAACATTATACGTGAAAATATTCCTTCCACTTAAGCATTAAATGGTGGCACACTTAATATAAAAGAAACAACCTTAGAGAATAAAGGCATATAATTTTTAATATCTAATTCTTTTTATTCCAAAATTGCTACGATTTTGATTAATTCGTGGAAAAGAAATTTTTTTTTAATTCAATGGTTTTTAATTCAAATATGTTATTTTCGGAAAAATCGAAATTTCATTGCAAATAGTTTAAAGCCGAGTTAATCCATTTTAAAATCGTTATTTACCGCACGCTCCTGTGCGGTGAATTTTAAGACAGGTAAGCAATTTTTAGAAACTTAACTATTTGTAATGTAATTCGATTCTTCGATCATTTTTTGCAAATTCGTCAATGACGTCATCATAAAAACGTCGATGCTCCGACATATTTTGGAGAAGTTTATTTTCAATAGACAACAGCGATGTATGCCAAAGTCTCTCCTGCCCCGTTGAATTTCTAACGAAATATTTTATACGTTTAAGTGTTGAAAAATTGCGTTCTACTGATAAACTTGTGGCAGGTATTGCCAATACTAATTCACACAATTTCGACACTTCAGTGTAGGCATCTTCCAGCTCCTTGTCTTTTAAAAATTGCATTAGTTCCTTAGCGTTATTTTTTGCGCTAATGTCATCAGTTTCGTAAATCACGTTTAGTTCAGATCGCAGTAACACTCGGTCGAAGAACTGGCCATAATGAAGAAGAAGAGATTTAAACGCATTTAATTTTCATGCATTTAAAGTTTTCCCTTTAAATGCATCAAAATTACAGAGCTCGAGGAATTTAAAATCATTTAAACCGTTAAATCTATAGTTTATTTGTTGCTGAATTTGATCGATTATTTCATAAAAGAGGCGTCTGTATGATGTTTGAACATCTCCCACCTTGTCCGTTCGAAGGCGCTTGGCTTGTGGCTCTACATTTAACGTCATCGGTTTCTCTCAAAATAGGTCAAAGTTATCTCTTTTTTGGCTTAACATGGACTTAAAATCATCCACTTGTTTTAGGCAAAAAGCAATATCATTTGTTTTAGTTTGTAATATATTAAAAATATTGTCGGAGAATGGAAATATTTCTGAAAATATATGTTCAACAAATAATTAAAATTAAAATCTCGTTTCAAACAGTCCAAAAACCCCCTCGAACTATTTATTGCTTCTAAGTCCCAGGTTTCATTATTTTCTATTATATTTTCAAATAGTTCAATCAGTGATTCACGATTTTCAGATACTGTTAACACAAGTCTTCCATTATAGTTCCACCTAGTAGGAGCTACTTTGGGCAATGGTTTGGGACAATGGAGTCCAAAGCTTGTGTACGTTTTGTTGACTTGGAAAAAAAAGCAGCTATCTTTAATGTGATTGATGGACTGGGATAAAACTAAATTTAATTTATGAGCAAAACAATGGACAAACACAGCACTTGGGAAAGTTTCTCGAACTTTAGCTTGCAGACCCCCTAATTGTCCTGCCATCACTGCAGCTCCATCATAGCTTTGAGCAACTAATTTTTTCTCTCCATTAATTTCTCTAGTAACGTTATAAACTACGGTATATAATGCATCTGCTGTACGATTTTCGGACACATTCTTAAAACCTAAAAATCGCTCTTGAATACTTCCGTCTGTTTTAACGTAGCATATTACTATAGATAATTAGCTAAAATTAGTGATATCAGAGGTTTCGTCCAGAATAATAGCAATGAACCGCGCCTCGCCAATCTCCTGCTTAATTTTTTTTAGAATAATGGTTGCAACGCAAAAGTTGTTCAGCAAAAAACGCTAGACTGCTCTATATGATTTTTTAAGCAATCATCATATTTAGCCATTAAACTAAGCAAATCTTGAAAATTTCCTCTATTTGAAGAAACCCTTGTTCTCTAAATCCCAATTCGTGCTGTCCGAGAAAACAAACAACGTCGATAAGTCTTCTTAATATTTGCCTGTTTTTATTGACTAGTTCATTGTGTTGGCGGTGACTAATTTTCAACTGTTTGTTAAGGGCGTGTTCAATTCTGGTTTTGCCGAAGACTTTTTCTTTTATGGAAATTGTTTAAATCGGAAAAACCAGTTTTATTCCAGATACCTTTTTCATTTTCAAAAAGTAAACATGGCCAACAAAATAATTTACTTATATTTTCACACCCTGTTAGCCATTTAAATTGTTCGTATTGTTTTTCCGGATAAAAATGTCTAATACAGTTTTTTATTTTTGTGGTTAAATTTTTCATAGGCGTTTTTGCCCTTCCTTTGGAAATTATTTGACGCTTATCAACGAAGATAACCATCTACAAACCTGACAAATTCTTTTACATTTTTTCTTTTTAAAGCACTGCCACTAAAATGATTTTTTTTATAATAATTGTTTCTACATCAACATTTAACTACTGAAGAGCAAATTTAAAGGTATTTTTAACAATAAGCGAATTAACGATGAGCCACGCAACCATTTTTAATTACACGAGAATTTTTGTCATTAAGAAATGTATAACAAGATCTATTTCTGCCAAAATATGAACTCGTGTTATCAGCACTAAATGCAGCAACATTTTTTATTTTCGGATGTACTTTTTCTAGTGCTTTGGTGATAGAATTAGTGATCGCGTCGGCTGTTTCTGAAGGTTTTTCAAAAAAATCTAATAGCTTGTATTCAACCCCTTTTTGAACTGAAAATATTGTATGCATATTGGATACATTTAATACCTTGTAACTTTTTTTCTAAACAAATATGTGCCATACCGCTGTGTCAGAATAGCTGTGATAATAAAGTCCCGAAAGTTTTATATTAAATGTAAGAACTCATAGAAATTTGTAATTGTTTAAATTAAAAAATACAGGCTGTTTGAATGCGGAAGGGCATTGCCCAATACCTTAATAAATGTGCACTGCAGACTGCAGTTGGCAACGCTGCCAGTCATGCACCATACGAGGGAAATAGACGTTTTAACTACTTTTTGCAAAGAAAGAGTTAAATAAGTATATCCATTAATACTTTTAACAAGTAGATAATAAAAAAATAATAAAAACACGAAATGAATGGACATAATTAAATTTAAAAGTAGTAGAATAATGTATGTTTATTAATAATTTTAACAAGTAACATAATAAAAATACGAAATAAAAGGACACAAATTTAAAAGTAATAAAATAATGTGTATTCATAAATAATTTTAACAATAATAACGGGTGAGGATTTTAAAGTGTTACAAGGCGATATCGCAAAAATAGTTTGGAATTTTTGTATAAAAATTTGATAAGTTAATTCATTCATTAATAACTAGATTCAGTTCATTAATAACTAGATACAGCATCATATCCGAATTAGGGCAAAATATGTGTCTGCAAATTAAGAATTTGCTGCGATATTTTTACTTACTGATCAAAAGAGCATTTTGGATGATCCATTTATTCGTATTACTCCAAAATACCACACACGAATAGTCACTGTATCAAACAGGGTCTCTAAAAACAATAGGAAACACATGTACGTGTAAATATAAACACAAAAAATAACGGCGATGGACGGAGGAAAGGAACCGGTAGATACTGCACTTTTACACTTGGTGATGGTGTTGCAAAACCTATTTAAGCAGCCACAATTAACGAATATTATCAAAATAATGGAATAAACCCGATTGGTAGGCGGTCCTGGCACGATCTCCGGGTAAAAATATTATTAAAAACTTTAGGAGTAGGCTAAAATACACATTTAAAACAATTAAAAATCGACCACAAATCATCCCAGATCTAATACGTGCAGAGAAAATGAAAAAGTGTTCCTCATAAATTTATTATCTCTAGTATGTCTTGCCGCTACCAGAAATTGTTGAGAATTCATGGTGAACATATTAGCTTTTATTTTTCCTAACTTGTACATTTGTAACCATCGTTTTATAAATTATTTTGAATTTTTTTACTGTTTCAATTTTCGCATGATAATGTGTTTCTTTTTGATATATCCTCTATACGTAAATAATTATAACTTTTTCTTCCAAAGTCGGTTTTTATTTTTTTTTACACAACTTGTATAAACACTCTAACTATTTTAAGCTACAAAAATACGGCTTTTTTCTTTCCTTTAATTAAAAAAATATACTTTATCGAATTTAACTCTGTCTACCTCAAAGTATGAACCAACTGAAAACTAAAAAAAAAAATCGTAGCCTTTGTATTAAGTTAAAGGCAACTTAACTTCATTAACGTCTGTAGTAACTTAGAAAACACGACCATATTTCTCAAAATAGAGTATATTTGTCGTACATATAATAATAGTTTCAATACAGAGATCATGGACCTGAAAAAGAGAACTTTACACTTCAAAAGAATACATATCTTGTCACCCTAGCCAGACTATAATTTCCTCAACAAGCTCCGCAGTTGTTTTTTTTTTGTTTTTAACTTCTGTAAATTTTAGAAATTATAAAATAGGTTATTAGAAAATTAAATTATAATTTGAGCCACCCCCTTAATACGCAACACAAGGTTTCCTTCTATAGTTTAGGTTTTTTAACTCACCTCTATGGTATAATTATTGTACAAGGAAAAAATTATTGTGCGGTTAATCTTGTTTCTCCTAGAAATAATGTTAATTGTACGTAAGTGTACCTCTGAATGGTTAATCACTTAATCACCGCCAAAACTAGTTTATAAAAGCGAATCTAATTTAATTTAGTACTTAATAGTGTTCTGTGATCTAATTGACAACAGATTTAACACTAAAACACTAAAATATAAGGATCCTCTGTACTCTACTCAGTTGAACAACATAAGAGCGTGGCATGCATTGTCGATGCCAATCGTGTAAACTCGGAGCTCCTACAAATCTGTTCCCCAGACTCTTGTATATAAGTTTGTAATATCACTGCCAATTACAGATGTGTCGGTCAGGACTGATCCGGATCTTTATACTGACCCACGGGAGCCTGATCACGGATCTTTGAAATAGAGGCAAAGCAAAATGAAGCGTCCAGGTGCGTTTGTCTATAGTTCAGTCGGTTCTTCGGTTCGTTCAATGCATCATCGTTTGTATGTCTCGAGTCGCGAGCTGAACCGCGGAGCCAACGACCGATATAACGCGATTTTCGAACCGGTCTGATTGATAAGAGCAGGTTGATGGGTCGGTCGGTCATTAGCTTGTTGAATGCTGATTGCCATGAAATATGAATATCTGTTTAGACACAATCTCATGTAAAAATTTAATTTGGGGTGGATTAGACCAGTCTTTTAAAACTTAGATTTATGTTGTGTGAATTAGATAATAGATTTAAATTTCTACTAGGGTTGCCGATCTTGAATCGATTTTTTTTAAGATCGATTCTTAGGTCTAAAAAAATCGATTTTTTCCTAAGGGATTTAATCGAAAATCGATTTTTTTTACGAGAATCGATTGTTATTTTACCAAGTTTGCATTACAAAATAATAAAATAAAGTATGGTTTTTTAATTCCCAATTGAGTTTAGGAATAATTACAAATTAATTTATTCAAATTTGGCATTGATGCAATGGAACACTTTTCGATAGTATCCACATCTGTGTCATCAAAGAATGGAAATATACTAGACCATTCTGGTAATCGGTTAGCTAGTAAAAGACTTCAAAAATTGTTTTTTTTAACTCTTTAGATTTTTCAAATTGGAACTTATATTCTTTTCGTTTTCATTTTGACGACCCACCAAGTGTCATAATTATAAGAAACAATAAATTTTTAGACATGAAATTTGACGGATTTCTCCATACTTATTATCTGCCTTTCGGATTTTGGTAAAAATAGGAAGCGGAATCACTTTCTCTATTTTTAAAGGAATCCCTTATCTCATTTATGGTCATTAATAAGTTTTTGTTTTTCTGATTATAAATAAGATAATATGGAAAAACCTTTTTGTATATTTAAGGCTTTTTTCGGTTTTTTCCTGTCTTATTAATGACCCTCTAGGTGGAAGCCAAAATATAAATGAAAACCTTGTTTCTCTCTAACTACACAAAAAACAAATGTATTTTTATTTTACTATTTAAAGGATATGTTAGAAGTTTTGTCCGTCTTCCTTATGCTCTGTGTTTGCGTCAGTAGTAGTCTTCTAAAGTGTAATATTTAGTTATTATATTTTTTGCCTTAAATGTTTATGATTTTACTTTCTTTATGGAGATTAAAATACGTTTTTATTTTTATCATGTTCTCTGCATATTTATCGTCTTTTCAAAAGTAAACGCTGTTTAACTAAGTACAATTCTATTCAGAACTCTGACTAAGATGTGCAACTGATCATGTAATAATATGTCTTTTGTTTCAAAAACTTTTGTATACAATAATAATAATAGTAATAAAATCATTAATCAAAAACTTATCAAAAGCAAAAGATCGATTTTTTGAGAATCGATTCTTTCACAACCGATCTAATCTAAGATCGGTATTTTAGTTCCGATCTAGATCGATCCCAAAAATCGATTGTTTTTAGAAAGATCGGCATCCCTAATATCTACTTTTTCTGTGCGATGCGTATGTTGAAGTTCAGATGGCCTTTTAATTAGTGATGATAATTATAATTAATAAAAAGAATATAAAAATCTATATCTATAAACATAGTTCATGTACTCGTATATAAAATTGATTTTCTGATAAATTAATAGATAAAAATGGAAACAAAAAACTTCAACTTCAAAACCACTCTAGCAAGACTCTTAAAGCCATGTAAGTTAACAGCAAACATCTTTAAAAATTATTATTTCACTTCAAACGCAACCTTGTAAATCGCATACAAATTTGTAAACAAAAAAAACTAGACTAGGGAGATAGCAGCAACTCATTTTACTCGTCCCAAAGAACTAAAATATTCGGACAGTACTGGATATAAACCAGTTATTGTATACCTCAAAGTATTCAGATGGCTGAATCTACACATACATACATACATACATACCCGATGCAGTGTTGCCAGGTCAAAAATTTTAATTTCTCTAGCAAAATCTCAGAAAATTCCCTAGAATTTCCCTAGATCTTTCAGTTCCGAAATTCCCTAGAATTTATCTAAAAAAACGGGATTTTCCCTAAAATTTCACAAAAAAGAATTTTGTTGTTTGCTTTATAATTTTTATATAATATTTATGAAATAATTTTGTTGGGACTTTGAATAAAACAGGGAATGATCTAACAAAGACAATGCAGTCTGTATGTTATGTTATGTATTATATTGTTCAATCAAACTAAAATACAGAGTATAATAAAAGATATAGATACAAAAATCATCATAAAATATAAGTATAAACATTTAAATTATGGTTTAAAAATGCGAGAAAACTAAAGCCCAATATTATAGAGCACGCAAGAACAGAATTAATTATTGTAAATATTTTCATTTAGTTTTGCAACTAAATCCTGATCTATTTGAAAGTCAAAGCAATTACTACTTTTTGTTAAATCTTTTGTGTACATGATGCCACTTAGGGTTTTTGTTGATAGCCGATTTCTAATTTTTGTTTTATTTAAATTGATTTGCGAAAATATCCTTTCCACCGTTGCACCGGAATGTCGTTAGTCCAATGTTACAAAGTTGTAAGCGCCACTTTTTCCAAAAATGGTATTTTGGGATTACTGAGTAGTATGTGCGTGTCTCTAGCTATTCTCGGAATAATAAAGTTGTATGTCGATGTTTTTTAGGTTAGACAACCAAGAATACATAAGGGTATGTTTTGAAACAAACAAGATAATAACACAAAGTTGTATGTGCTCACATACAATTTTGTTATTGCTATTAGAATGTGTGGATTAAGTTGCATAGTTGTATGTGTGTTTACATTTTTTTCTGCTACAGTACCGGCGTTTACGACCTATTGACGCGTGTTTGAGTTTAGTTATTAGTTTTATTTGCACAAAATAGGTGGTTCAGTGACAAAAAATATAATAGTATTAGTGCTTCAAATTAACATGGATAGTTCTTCTGATAGTGAGGATAATCTAAAAACAATAATGATGCGAGAAAAACGACGCCGACATCAAAAAGACCAGTAAGTTTTTTTTAAGAAAAATTAAGATTTTTATGAAGTAAGACAGTAATGCTATTTTAGAATGGGAGAGGGTACTTCAAAAGGCACACAAAATGATATATTCGACAGCGATAATTATGATTCTGACGTAGATAAAGAATATTTGCCAGAATCGTCTACAGAATCTAGCAGGTTTGTTTGTAAATATAGTATTTAATAAAAATAACTATAATTAATTTTTGATTTGCTTTATATAGCCCAGAAGGAAACGATTTCCAAGAAGGTGAAGGTCATATTACAGCAGAAAAAAGTCAGACCGAAGAAAAGAAAAAAACTCGCAAAAGAAGGAGGGACACAAAGTCTTGGAAGTGCAATATAAGAAAAAAAGCTCATGATGAAGGAAAAGAATACATATCAGCACGGAAAGAATTAGTTCCTGCAAAACATGTGACAAACAAAAAGAACTGTTTAAATCGCTATATTTACGAATGTCAAAAGTTTATTAGTGAAGAAGAAAGAGCCAACATTTTTCAACACTATTATACGCTTAATGAATTAGCAAAAAAATTATTTTTGATCTCCACTACCAAAAAGTTTTCTGTTCAACGGCATAGAAAAGGAAAAAATGCAGAAAACAGTCGTCGAAAATACACTTTTCATTACTTTTTCAACGTACGTGACCAGACGATTGAAGTTTGCAAGCTGTTTTATCTGGGGACCTTAAGTATAAGTCAAACTCCGATCTACAACGCACACTTAGGAAAGCAAGTTGAGTCGAATACACCTAGACAAAGTCAGCAAGGAAAACATGTCAAACACAAAATTCCTGATGATGCTAAAAACTTGGTTAAAATGCACATCGAAAGTTTCCCCAAAGTAGAATCTCACTACTGTCGTGCAAATAGTAGTAGAGAGTACCTCGACTCAAACCTAAGTATTGCAAAAATGTATTTGCTCTATGTGGATTTTTGCATGTCAAAAAATAAACAACCTGTTAAAGAATCGTTCTACAGACATGTTTTTTGTAATGAATATAATCTTTTTTTCCATACGCCAAAAAAATGCAGATGTGACTTGTGTGAGGAAGTAAAATTATTGACAAAAGAAAATAGACTAACCGCTGAAAAAAATGAAGAATATTTAATGCATACCACAGAAAAAACTGCTTGCAGAAATGAAAAAAATAATGACAGGGAAAATAAAAACACGGTCTTTTTGTGTTTTGACTTACAAAATGTTTTGTCATGCCCACGAGCAGAAATAAGTAGTTTTTACTACAGAAGCAAGTTTAATGTCTACAACCTGACAGCTATCCTATCAAGCACTAAACAAGTATATTGTGCAATTTGGCATGAAATGTTTATGGGACGAACTGGCAATGATATTGCTAGTGCTGTAGTAACAATTTTGGAAAGGGTATTCAGTGATCATCCAGATATCTCCAATATAGTTTTATGGAGTGATAGTTGTGTTCCACAAAACCGGAATTCATTGATGTCATACGCTATAGCATTTTTTTTACAGAAGCACCCTAATATAGCTACTATTACAATGAAATTTTCAACACCTGGACATTCTTGTGTCCAGGAAATAGACAATGTGCATAGTTGTATCGAAAGAGTGCTCAAAAAAACCGAGTATTTCTCTCCAGTATCTTTGATTAGACTTCTATTAAAAGTCAACCTCAGAAAACCTTACTGCGTAATTCAAATAAACGCTAACCATTTTAGAGACTTCAAGACTTGTGCAGGACAACTTGATTATAAGAAAGTACCGTATTCCAAAGTTAAATCCTTAAGATTTTCACAAGCGTTTTTTGCATTGGAATATAAAACTTCTTTTATTGGTGAAAGCTGGATAAAAGTTAATCTGAAGTCCTCCACTCCTCGAACAAGAACAGCAACAGCGTCATCAATAGTGCCGATTCCAAAGCAAGCAGACATAAAGAATACTATATCCGCCGAAAAAATATCTGCTATTAAAGCAATGCTGACCCACATGCCCGAAGTTGATAGGCAGTATTACACCACTATTTTAAAATTGTGAATATCTTTTTTGTTTCGAACGTTTCATGTATTTAGTTAAGTTGGATTTGTAAGGGTAAAACCCGCTGGTTTCGTTAAAAAAAGAAAAGTATTTGATTTTTTCTAATTTAAATGTTTTAGTTAGTTAGAAAATGTAATCTGTATAAAACTACTGGTACGTTTCGTTACTTTAAGTACAACTTTAAGTGTTTTAGTTAGGTCAACCAAGTTGTATGTGTAGCAAAAATAAAGTTTTTAAATCTTGTTTAGAGAAACAAAATTGTATGTTATTTTTTAAATTGTCCTATTTTCCTTAAAAATTACTTTTAACTATTTTTTTCTATCGAATTCTTACTCAATTTTCGTAATTTAAGTATAAATTTAGTTTCATCATGATTTTAAAGTCAACTATGTTCCGTAGGAACCACAAAATTTTCAAATCTTTCTCCTATAAAATTTGCTTTTATGTACTTACAACTGTGTAACTCTAGGCAAGCGATGTGGTAAACAAAACAGTTGGAACACAAAATCGCAAATATTTGGATATAGGAATGAGTCGTCACCTGCTTTTAATTTGCTCATTTTTACCCCAAAATTCTGAAATATTTCTATCTTGAAATTCACTAAAATCAATGTTTTGTATTTCACGCCACTCTCGATCTACGTCGTTAAGTTTTTCTTGTTTTACCAAATTAGGAAATAGTATGGCCAAAGGTGCAATAGAATTGTGTTTCTTTTGTACAACTGAAGTAGGATCAAGTAAATTTATTTGTTTTAAAATTTTCTGCGACGAATCTTTAAAATTAAACCGTTTGCTAATTTGTAGACAGCCTTCGATAAAAAATTCTAAACATCGTTTCCGAA
Organism: Kuschelorhynchus macadamiae; assembly: GCA_030620095.1. Taxonomy (NCBI): domain Eukaryota; kingdom Metazoa; phylum Arthropoda; class Insecta; order Coleoptera; family Curculionidae; genus Kuschelorhynchus; species Kuschelorhynchus macadamiae. The sequence continues at coordinate 426,515 of JAUTXW010002537.1, forward strand.
AGTCTAATAATTCGTCATTATTTAGATTGTGCATGTTGTTTTGAATTTTCCCCTCCACTATTGCCCCTAGATAAATATTTTCAATTTGTAAGAAGTTACGTGGATTTTGAAATTCAATATTGTCAATAGCGGTTGAATCAATATAGTCCTCTTTCATATAACAACGCAACATTGTTTTCAAAATATTTATCACTCGTGCGTGAAGAATATGTATTTTTACATTTTCCGATTGCATTTCTAGGGTCAAGCTATTAAATAGCGGCAAAGAGAAATCTAAAAATTCTAAATAAAGGCGAAAAGATGGATCTACAAGTTTAGTAAGAATATTCTCAGCAGTTGGTATTTTATCAAGGAAGTGAGCGTTAGTGAAATATAAAACTAGCGCATTATATTGTTCTAACAATCTTTTTACTACAGCGAGTAGCGATAACCATCTAGTTTGGCTGGGATGTAAAATTTTGTGTGGTTTTATTTCAAGATAATTTTGAAACTCGGTTAAGTCGGACTGTCTTTTGCAGCTGTACTTTAAAAACGAATAAATATCCCTAGCAGTTTCCTCAATGGTAGAGGGTAGTTTTTCGCAAGCATAACTTGCACATAAAGCAAACGAGTGGCATATGCACTTCATAACGAATAAATTTGGAATGTCTTTTTTTAGCAAAACGGATAAAGAATGGCGCACACCCATCATTACACTTGCTCCATCGGCCGCAAAACCAATCATATTATTTTTATAAGGAATATTATTTTCTGAAAAAAATGTTTGTATACCCGTGTAAAGAGCCTCAGCTGTTGCTGAAGGCACCTGTAATAAGCCTAGAAACAAATCTACAACCTTGTATGTTTCATTGTCAAATGTCCTAGCTACCATTGCCAAATGTTTAATATCCCCTTTATCTGTAGATTCATCCACTATAAGTGAAAATTTGCTTTTACGTAACAAAGTTAATACCTTTTCAAAGTTATATTTTCCGGTTACATTTTTGACAATTGCTGTGGCTTTAGTTCTCCCGCAAGTTACATTTTTGGCAATTTCAGAATCACTATAAATTTCTCTATTTAATTTTGACAGATGATCTAGACAAATAAATGAAATATTATGTTCTACTGCAAAAGTAGCTAATCGTATTTCTGCTTCTTTCACTTTTCGCTGAGTGGCTGCTCGTTGCTGCATTGTGGGCATATCAATTAATGTTTGTTGTCGACTTATTCCCTTTGCATTGGAAATATGCTTTTTTCCCTTGGAATGCTTTTCAATTTCAGACTTACCGCATAAGAAGTCCTTATTGCAAGCTTTACAATAACAGTAGGTTTCGCCTTTCTTGCTTTTTGTTAGCCATCCTTTAAATGTGATATCTTGCTCCCACTTTGAGTTGTACTTTTGAACATAGCTTCTTTTCCTTTTCCCCAAACTTTGCGGTTCTTCGGCCTCTTCAGAGCTTGATGATGACTGTGGTTTAGAAGACGTTGAACTTGAAGCCATGTTGTTTTATCTACAAAGATATATAATTTTAGTCTAGCAAATATCTAGTTAAATACTCCCGATAGATTCACAAAGTTTTCGAAAATAGGGAAAATTATTTCCGATAAAATAAAAATACATACCTACCTTTTTTAAGTTTCAGCCTATAAGATAATATGTAACTCTAGATGTCTTTAATACTTAATTGATAGGTAACTGTAACTAATAAAGCCAATTGCATCAGCGTACGGATCTTTTACACAACACCCTAATATCGACTAACGCCTAACGTAGCATCGAGTCGAAAACAACAGACACATTCACATAAACATAAAATAAACTAAAACTCAGTATTTCCCAGAAACCTGAAACTCTCTCGGTACCGGTATTTCTCCGAAACCATTTATGTCGACTTTCAATTACAAAAACCGGGGAATTACAGAACTTACAACATCCCATTAAAAGGAATCTACGGTAACTAATCCATTCTGTAAACAAAACTTTCGTGTGGTTATCATAGATGGCAGCATCTTAAAGGTAAATGTACAGTGGGCACAGAAAAACATAAATTTAAACAGTGGCTTAATATATTATATTAAGCGACTGTAGGTAAAATTATAAATGCATGATTATTTACTTGTGTTTAAAAAACAAACTATTGGCATTGATTTACGGAAAGTGAATGAAGCTTTACCTCAAAAATTATTCAAACAAGGTTTTCAAAAAATTCCCTAAATTACTAAAAAATTCTTTTTCCCTACAGGTTCCATTTTTTCCCTAGATATAGGGAAATTTCCCTGCCAATGGCAACACTGAACCGATGCCTAATATAGCCCGCCTATTTTAACGAATTTAAAGAGATCCGATATCCGAATACGTCAGTGTTACCAACCTTGTTAAAAGACATTCTACTAGAAACCCTGTCAAACCCCACTAGAAATCCACTAAATAGAAATCTAAAATATCACTAAATTCCGCTAAAAATATTTTGCTATTAGGAAACTGTATTATCATTTTGTCAGCGCCATCTGTGTAGTATAGCGTTGACTTTGTAAAACATTTTCAAAATTGCGGGCCGGATAAAGAAAACAAAATTAAGAAAACACAGTCATTTTAATATCATTAGGTATTGCACTAAAAATAAATTAATATGTATTTTCAAAAACCAAAACTAAAACAAATTCAATAAAATACTTAACCTAAATTCTAGTTATAGCCAAGTAAAACAGTCTTTTTAAATACATACATTAGTAAATGTACAAAACATAAAAAAATATGAAAACAGGAAAAATTTCCAAACAAAGCAATTTTATCTAATGATTCTTAGGTATAACAACAAAAAGTATTTACATAACGCATTAATTTAACTAAATTACTATAACAGAACTTAAATAAATATATCTAATAAATCTACATCGTTATACTCAGGAACCATATCAGATGGTTGATAGGTTTCATTTGTTTTTATTTTTTTAACAACATCATTTGGTATCACATAGCTATCACAGCACCGTTGTATGCTTTTAAGGCCACACCTTATGTAAATCAAAGAAAGTAAAGTATCAAAATTTAGCCGATTTCTAATTTTATTTTTAATTAAGTTAAGTTGGCTAAACAACCTTTCAACCTCGGCATTTGAATGAGGCAATACCAAAAGTTCCAAGGCAAAGGAGGCTATTTTTTGAAATGGATTATCATCATTTGCATCCTTAAAATTGGCAACTTCGTACCAAAAATGCTTGGTATTTTTTGTTTCATTCCATTTTAATAAGTGGATTTTTCTCCATTCAGCTTCAATTATCTCAATATCTGTTTCAGTTTTTGAAAAATATCTTAATAATGGCACTATAGATTGCTTATTATGTCTTAGTGTGCTTGAAACCCATATATTTGAAATTTTTTTTAAATTATCAAAATTACTCGGGAGCCTCTGTATTATCTCTTTAATTAAACTTACTATGAAGTTTAGCGACCTTTGCCTTAGTACTTTCTCTTCATCTGGCAAAATAGCCTTTTTTTCCCGCATATTCGTCAAGGTATTTTCAAAATTATACCCTAAATAACATCTGCGATCTATAAAGTCTTCTATTTTGTCTTTAAAAATGTCTATTTTGACATAGGGTAATTTAATTTTTGAGACCAGTGTGTCCAACAAATTTTTAAGTTCCGCTAGAAGTTTTGTGGGGTCAGCATTATTGGATTCAAACAATTTATTAACCCTCTGAACCTCCACCAAAACATTTTTTAATAATGACATAAAAGCATAATTTTTTTCATCATTATAAATAGCAAAAAGTGTCTCTGCTGTATAACACCGTTCCTTATTTCTTACCATACCAAAAAGTGTCTTTAATTCAAGCCATTGATCTAGTATTCTGGATACTGAAGACTCTATGGACAGCCATCGGGTCTGACATGCTTGTATAATTTTTTTGGGATCATGGCCATCATTTATAGTTTTGAATAATAATTTGTATTCTTCTTGTCTCATTGATGATCTAGCAAACCAATCGTATGTTTCTCGAATTAAAAACTCAATGTTTCTCGGCAGGTGCTCAGCTGCTGCTGAACTGACGGCTAGTTGTAAGGAGTGGCATACACACCTAAAAAATCAATAATGTACAGTTATGAAAATGAATATAAAAACTTAGTTTATAAACTTAAATCAAGACTCTTCTAAGCTACTAACTTTATTAATACCAAATTAGGAACATCTTCTTTTAATTTCTTATGGACCCCATTATTAATGCCCACCATAACAGCTGCATTATCAGTGCCTATACCTTTTAAATTATTTAATTTAAGCTTATGTTTCTCTAATGTTGCCTTGACCGCTGTAACAATAGCTTCGGCATCCACATTTGTTAGTTCAGGCATGTCAAGAAATGTCTCAACAACTTTATTTTGGCTTTTACTATAATATATTATTATAATTCCCAAATATTTTTTAATATTTATATCTGTAGACTCGTCTAACAATAAACTATATGGAGCTTCCACAATGTCATTTCTTAAATTTCTGATGAAATGAGGAGCTATGACATTTTTAAGAATATTAGTACATTTAGTCCTATGTATACTGAGTGCATCAGCAGCAGAGTGTCCTCTAAATGAATTCTTACATATATTGCTTAAATGGTCACATACATTTATTGATGTATGACGTGCAACGTACAAAGTTATTCGTGCTTCAACTTGTTTTTGTTCAAAAATTTCTGAATCCTTCTTAAATGGGATTTTTGGTTGTGTTTTGCCAAAGACAATTTTGGTATTTGCCTTATGTTTTTTAGCAACACTGTGGGCTTTAAGGTCAGCATATCTATTTTGAAGAATGTTACCACATGCTTTACATTTCGCAGTGCGCCCTTCTGTCGATTCCACCACAGTAAGCCATTCTTTAAAACCTGGGTCTTTTAACCAGGTATCTCTAAATTTTTGTTTGTAGGTTTTGGGCATCTGAAAAATATCGTATTTATTTTTGTTTTATATTATGTTTACCTATTATATACCTTGACTTGACTCTAAAATCGCCAAACTCGGTCAAAACCAATAAATATAAAATATAAACAGAAGTGGCAGAAATGACAGATGACAAATCATGACATGGCGTATGCCGCGCCGTTGACAAATTAATCAAACGACAATCCGACAATGAAAAATTGAAGGCGCTTACTCAGTGGCGGGTTGCCTAAACCAAAATATAACTTTGCCTGCTCATTTATATTATAAAATTTGTCAATTTACGACCGCTCTACAAAATTTCTAAATTTTACTAAAAATTGTCATCCCCACTAGAATTTCCACCATAGTGGATTTTGATGACATCAATCCACTAAATGACTATCAAACCCACTAGATCTAGCGGAAAATCTACTAAGTTGGCAACACTGGAATACGTATCTCTAAATTTAAAAGAATGCTTGCTCATATTACTTTCATTTAATTAAAAGCTCTATTTCGTAGAGCCTACAAAAATTACATTTATATTTGATAACATGTTAAATTATAATGCTTATTTCAAGTTTATAAGGTGTCATTAAAACTACGTGGAATGTAACAAAAGCTTTTAGTTGGTTGCTCCATCTATATATTTCCTTCTGAAGCAAAATACTAATTTAAAGGCTATCTTAGAATCTTTGTTGTGATTGTGCGGGAATTAAATGTAATTCAAAAATGGATACTAAGGATATTATTTAAAAAAAATATAAGGTATTCAAGTGACAAACTTTTTTCTGAAAACAGTATATTGGACATTCGACAACTTTTCTGTCAACGAGTTTTACATTATATTTACAATAATAAAATTAAACTGAATCCCATCGAACACAGTTATAACACGAGAATAAAGAAAAATTTATCTGAAGTGCCGGCACGTTTGAAAACCATTGGCCAACGTTCAGTCGAGTTTTTGGCACCAAAGATATATAATTTACTACCAAGTAACTTAAAAACTATTCAAACTTTTACGCTGTTTAAAAATAAAATAAAAAAATGGATTAATAATACTGACAGACAAATATTCAATGATTTGATAGATTTGAAATTTTTATAAAATCAAAATTTACCAGAATATGACAGATTACCCAATTGCGAGAATTTACATGATTATGACTACTTACCCAACGGATGAAACCATTTATTTTTTTTTTTTTTTTTTTTTTTCTATATTGAAACGGTTTACCTGACTGTATATGCTGTGAATTAAATTCTTTTGAGCCTGTATATATTTTGTTGATGATTTATGTATGATTTTACGTCTATTTTATTTGTATATCTGAAGGCTGTAAGATAGTGTAGATTTATAAAATAGTTATTTAATATCACGCACGAGCATTTATTTGCTTCAGTGATTATCATGTTTATTTTCATTATTGTTTAATTTGATCAAAACTGTATTTTTGCATTTTTTTTTTTGGGAAATAAACATTATTATTATTATTATTATTATTATTATTATATATTCCACCTGACTTTGTAAACGTGTAAGTCCAAGTAGTTTCCACAACTTTGTTTTGTGTCACTCACCAAACCTATATATTAGAAAAAACTGACGGACCTAAAATTGATCGGCGATTCCTGGCCAGTAGGAGGAACGGTTAATACCCCTACAAATTAACAAATTGGAATGCAAGGTGGTATTTAGCCTATCATCTCCAGTACAACGGGTCTTGGTTATAAACATGGTGTTCAAATCAACAGTTTTAAACAAGACCTTAATACATTTATTTGTTGTTCCATTGCCGTAATTACAAATTTTGTCCCCCTGCCGCAGTTTTCTTATTTTTCGACAAAGGGCCCTCTATATGCACTTATCGAAAATGACTGATAACTACGTCACTGTGTTGTTCTTATTTCGGATAAGGGTCGACTCACAGTCAAGGCTGCCGAAGCCGCTACTTTAGTAGTAGATCTACTACTTTCATACATTTTCTGCTACCCTACTACTATCTACTATAAATCTACTACTTATCTCCTTAATGTCGTTATTACCCTAATTTTTATTTTTTAAAGTGTACTAACTTAAGCATTGCATTGGCCAATGACTTCGAAATTAATATGTATAAAAATGTATGTATAAATAAATATGTAATAAATGGAAAGCTATACCACTTTCCATTTATTACATATTTATTTATTTCGTGTTATAGTAGTTCACTCAAGTGCAGAAATCTTTCCATTTTTTCCAAAGAGATAATACTACTGCCGCGCCATCTCGTTTTTCAGATGATCACTATTACTTTTCCACTTTTAAGCTGTATTTTAGTCTTCTTTTTACAGTGGCGCTAATGGTAATTCAGTTTGCCCATATTTTGCTATTTGAAATTGTTAAATAAAGTAGAAATCTACTAAAGCTGGTCAAATCGCCTAATCAACTACTCTTCGGCTTTGATCTACTCCTCTTTTTTTCTGAGGATATACCACTATTTTAAATGATGCAGTGGCAGCACTGCTCCCAGTGTAAAGTCTCCCAGCCCGAGTTAGTCGCTATTATGAAAAAAACAGCTGTCCAGAATGCTGTCAAATTTTACAGCCAAAATGGCCGCCTGTAGGCACACAACAAATTTACACATTGATATCAATGAATCTGGTTTCATATATAATCACAAAAACTTGATAGAATTACGCGATCGAAAATTTCCATGAAATTCATAATTTTTCTTTTGCTTAACTAACAAAATTAGGTTTGTTTGGAATTAAGCAATCCCTGACAGTCATTGACATTATAATAAGTACTATTATAATGTTAATCCTAACAATATATACGCTGCTATATTTTTTAAATATATTTTTATTATATTTAACGGATGTTCCAGTGCGTATAATACATTTTTACACGTTTTTTTCATAATGTATGAAGCCAGATTTATTTCAAATAAAGCATAAAATCGATGTGCCTACAAGCGGCCATTTTGGATGTCAAATTTGACAGCCTTCTGGACAGCCTGGTAAACAAACTTCCTTAAGTTTTTGGTTAGCAATGGTAAGATCTCTTTTTTTGGGTTGACGTAGATTACAATAATTTCCTCTTCCGAGGAAAGTAAAGAATATCTACTATAGAACAAAATAATCTCAGTTCATTAATCCTCGCAGGAGGCGCCACATTCACGGATTGATTTTTGAGAATTAGTCGCTTTTCTGGTTTATAAGTAGTTCTATTGCACTATGTACAAAATGTGAGGTTAAAAAAAAATATGTTTTTGAATTTAGGGAATCTCAAATAAGTATAATTTAAAAAGTAATTACCTTCATTCTAGCTTCAGTCAGAATGTTCTCTAAACGAATAATTACTGACACTTTACGAGTATGTAAGTTTCATTCAATATATTCAAGATTCTCTACAAGAGAGATTTTCCAGCCGTGGAACAGATTTCAGTTTCTTTTATTTGTGAAGCAAAGAAATAAACGAGTCTGTAGTTCTATTTCAAGTAAAAAGTACTACGAGACAGAGAATACATTTCTGTACCAGGTTTTGAACGGTACTTCAGTAATTGATAATACAGCGCTACAAAGAGAACAAAAAATTTCAAATGAAACAATGTTTACATCCTATTTAAATACGAACTGGCGGGATGCAAATGCTACTCATATCTTGGAAGCTTTTAAGGCAGTGCAACAGTTTTGTCTGCAGCAACACATTACTTTTACGGATCCAAGATTTGACAGTTTAATTGATGGTCTTATGGATCACTGCGACAAATTAACAGATGAGCAACTTTTAGAGCTATTAAAATGCATAAGCGAATTCCCCAGTTGCACGGCATATACTTCACAAAATTATCATGACTTATGGAGCTGTCTGGATGATATGTGTTGTTGGAGAATGTCCCGTTGGGATCTAGATATGCTTTTTTTATTTGCTGATGCATGGTACAAATTGAAACTTAGCAGATTTTGTGACTTTATGTTTGAAATGATAGAGAGAATTTCAAAGAAAGCAGAAAAACTTACAAAAGATCAGCTAGTGCGTATTTTCTTTTATTTTAACTTATGTAGGAAAAGGCCAGTTGATTTTCAATATGAGCATGCACTGTTGAACAAAATACATGAATTGAATGTAGATGAAATGGCAGTAGTGGCCTTGGGTTACTTTAAAAGTTGTAGCAAAATTAAACTTCTCCCTATTATGGAGACTATGGTAAAAGAAGTCACTAGTAAGTCTATGGGAATACATGAGATATCTCTTACCGCAATCATGAAGGTAAAAAATAGTTTTATATAGAAAATTGGATAATACAGTAATGTGCAACTTGAATGTGTTGAAATATGAGTTTCAGATACTTTCTTTTGACAATCTGTATAAAAATTAGTATCATGGTATATTATTATATAAGCTACTTTTACTAAACATGTTCATAACTTTTCTTGTTATCTAACATTATATATATATATATATATATATATATATATATATATATATATATATATATATATATATATATATATATATATATATATATATATATATATATATATATATATATATATATATGTATGTATATATATATATATATATATATATATATATATATATATATATAGATGGAGCAACCAACTAAAAGCTTTTGTTACATTCCACGTAGTTTTAATGACACCTTATAAACTTGAAATAAGCATTATAATTTAACATGTTATCAAATATAAATGTAATTTTTGTAGGCTCTACGAAATAGAGCTTTTAATTAAATGAAAGTAATATGAGCAAGCATTCTTTTAAATTTAGAGATACGTATTCCAGTGTTGCCAACTTTGCTATCTAACATTATATATATATATATATATATATATATATATATATATATATATATATATATATATATATATATGTATGTATATATATATATATATATATATATATATATATATATATATATATTCAGATACTTTCTTTTGACAATCTGTATAAAAATTAGTATCATGGTATATTATTATATAAGCTACTTTTACTAAACATGTTCATAACTTTTCCTGTTATCTAACATTATATATATATATATATATATATATATATATATATATATATATATATATATATATATATATATATATATATATATATATATATATATATATATATATATATATATATATATATATGTGTTGATTTTTACTCCTTCACGGATGGAAAAATACAATGTGTTTTCATTCCGGGTGTACATCCGTTCACTACTGTCGTTCTGAAAAGAACAGTTTTGCTGACGTTTCGCCAAAATCACATTTGGCATTTTCGAAGCTTTCTTTCTCGCGTCCGAATAGAGACTGAATTCAGTCTCTATTCGGTCTCAGTCTCTATTCGGACGCGAGAAAGAAAGCTTCGAAAATGCCAAATGTGATTTTGGCGAAACGTCAGCAAAACTGTTCTTTTCAGAACGACAGTAGTGAACGGATGTACACCCGGAATGAAAACACATATATATATATATATATATATATATATTATTTATTTATTTATTAATCAAAAAACAATATATAACAACAAAGCTTTTAACAATAATTTCTTAAAGCTATGACTGCAAGATGGACCGAAGTCTGTGTATGCAGTTCTCTAGTAATACTTTCTAGTATTTGTAATATTATATACACTTTATACTATAAATTTTTCTATATTTCTATGAAGTAACATCATGGCAATTTTAACTTATTGTATTTAATAAATTTTGTAAATATACACTATAATAAATGGCTTAACACTAATTTATTTTCTAAAATCCAGTCATTAATTAAATGTTTTGTTTTGGTGTATGGTTTAATTTTAAATTGCAATGGACACAGATGGTAGCAGCACGCTTTGGAAAGCAAAATGTCTAGTATTTAAGTTACGATTTACGCTTTGTTTATAGTAAGGCACTTTAATCATTTATTTATTTATTTGCAAATTTTACGGGTACATCCCATTTTATTACAAAAGTACTATGTATCTATGTTTACTTAGAAACTATTTGAGACCTATTTAAACAGAAAGTCCGCTTTATGTGGCGATGAGCAAATCACATCACAGTGACATACTCAAAATATGTAAGGCTTTTCTTTTTACATAATTCAAGCCAGATGAAAAAAAGTCAAGCTCTTCATGCTGATTCGCAAATCTCATTGCCCTTGTAATAGGTGAATGGAAACCAAAATTGGTATTATGGTGTTCAATATAAAAAAGTTCAGTTCTTCTAAGCGATCTATATGGTACATGCAAGTTAATCAGCCGTAGAAGAGCTGGACATCTCACCCGGCCGTTTAAGAGGTTAAACAATAGGCTCACATCGTTAACAGTTCTTCTGTTGATTAATTTATCTAACTTAAGGATACTACGGATGTGTTCATAATTATGATCAACAATGATAATATTTAATTTATAGGCACATAGCCTGAGAAATCTGTTTTGAACTTTTTCTATACTATACTTATAAACTTCATAATTTGGCGACCATATCACAGAGGCATATTCTAGTACAGATCTTACTAGAGTACAATAAATTAGTCTTAATGAATTAACAGATAAATCTCCGCTGGTTCTCTGGATAAAACCTATCAATTTGCTTGATTTAGCAGTCACTGAATTAATATAGTCACTGAATGAGAGACGATAATCAAAAATCACTCCAAGGTCTTTCACTGTGTTAACTCTATCCAGAGGCGCACCAGCAATATTATAATATGTATTGAATTTTAATTGTCCTTTAAAAAAGCTAATGTAACTACATTTACCAGTGTTAAGAGCTAGTCCGTTTACTCTCGACCACTCCACAAATCGGTCCAGGTCCGACTGTAAGGCATCCGAATCGACAGTGGATTCAATCACTTTAAATATTTTAAGATCGTCAGCGAATATCAAAAAATCAGAAAGCAGTATAGAATTATAAACTTCATTAACAAAAATGTTAAACAATAAGGGAGAGCAGTGTGTGCCTTGAGGCACCCCCGAGACGGCTGCGATTGGGTTAGACCTGAAGTCACCAACTCTGACCCTGTACGTCCGCCCTTGCAAATAACTCTCGATCCATTGAACAAGATGTTCACCGAAACCCAAAGCTGAAATCTTAGCCAATAGTAGCTTGTGATTAACTCTGTCGAACGCCTTGGAGAAATCCGTGTAGATAGAATCTACCTGAACATTCCTCTCCAAGGCGCTCAGCAGACGCGACTGATAGACAGCCAAATTGGTGACCGTAGATCTGCCCAACACAAAACCATGTTGGTAATTTGAGATTAATTCTCTACATAACCACGAAAGCTGCCCATACATGAGTGCATCAAATAATTTAGGAATACTACATTGGATACAGACATTACGATAATTCTTAATAGATTCTTTATCACCGGTTTTGTGGATTGGGACCAGAAAACCCTCTTTAAATGTATCCGGGAATTGACCAAACTTTAATGAAACATTAAAAAGCATAGTGAGAGCCTGAGACAAGGTGCAGACGCAACGTTTCAGCAAATAGTTCGGAATCCCATCCGTTCCCGAAGATAATTTATCAGGTAATCCTTTGATCTGCTCAAAAATCTCAGATACTGAAAACAATCGATAGTTTATGTTAACATGAGGATTTGATATATAATCGGGTACAGGAGTGTTCTGGTTAGCAAAAACAGTTGAGAAATATGCTGCAAAAGCATTAGCTATGTCTACACCCCCTGAAATCCTCACATCATCCAGAAACATTGAAGATGGCAAACAAAATTATGAACGATTTTGATTTACAAATGACCAGAAATTGCGCGGATTAGTATTTATGTCAGCATCAACTCTCGCAAGATGTTGGGCATAACATAGAGTAGTGAGGTTTTTACATGTTGTTCTTAACTCGGAGAAGTGTAAATAATGGTGGTATAAGCCTGATTCTTTATATAATTTATGTACCCTCTTTTTATCAACAATGCATTTTTTTAGCTCTGTAGAGTACCACTTTGGAAAATTGCTTGAAACAAATCGTCTGCGCGGTACAAACAGTTGGATCCCCTGATTAACAATGTCGTAAAAGGTGTTTGTCGTGGCATTGGCATCAGAAGAGTGATTTATCATACCATCCCAATCCACCGATGCAAAGAAACCATTTAAACCTATAAAATCAGCTTGCCTAAAGTCCCAGTACTCTTCATCCTGCTTCAATATATTATTACAAGGAACAATTTCTATAACAAATTCATAGGCAGAATGATGAAGACTATCTGGGAGTACAGCATCTACTGATGTACGCACATCTAAAGATTCAAAACTGCTAAAAATTAAATCAAGGTATACATTACGTTTGTTAGGTATGGTGACATTTTGGAATAAATTAAGGAACCCACATGATTCACTTACGTGGACAGCCAAACAGCCCACTGGACAATTAACTAGAGTCCCTAAGTTATCGTTATACCATGTGGCTTCTGGTAGATTGTAATCTCCGAAAACGAGCAGCTTAGTGTCTGGATATTCCTGACGCAACGACTCCACAGTTGTGCAGTGTGCTACGTATTTACCAACATCACTACTGGGAGGTATATACAAGCCTCCAATAATGATGTCCTGAAACCTACATTTAACTAATACAAAAATTTGCTCAACTGAGGGGTTATCATTATGAATTAAGTTCGAATTTAAATTTGCACGAACTGCAATTAGGACACCACCACCACGTTTTTTCTCACTAGATTCCGCTGATCTGTCTCTTTGGTAGATATTATATCCGTCAATCTGCATCTCCGAATCACCAACATCGCCATCCAACCATGACTCCACAATTATTATGATCTCGTATCCAGAATTCAGAACTGCTGTTTTAAAAGTATTTAATTTAGTCTTCATGCCTCCCACATTTTGACAGTATATATTCAATGGAATGTACCTTGCATGTCAGTTTATGGCACCACCCACTAAAATATTGCTATCATTACTGTTGTTATTTATTGTGACAATGCACGGAATCCCCCGTTTGAACCTTACAGCTAGATTCTGTTCTCCATTTTCCTTTCTTCTATCCATTTCTTTATATAAATTCTTTACTTGATCTCGCTGAAGTTGAGTAAGATCGTTCTTTAGCTTTATGTTACAGCCGTTAAGTTTGTGTTTATTTCTTAAGCAGTTTTTAGCTAATTCTGTGTTAGCAAAGGTTATTTTTAAGGGCCTTGATGCTCTAAAATCCACATCTGTATTTAAATCCATTTTTCCAAGTACACTCACAAAGCGGGCTTTATCATGGTCAATCCTTTCTGCAGAAAGCTGTGATGTGCTCTCTTGAATGTTATATGCAATAACGTTTTTAGCTCTTAACTGCCTTTCATAGGTTTCATGTATAATGACCTCCTGAAATAAATCTAATAACTGCCTTCACATACAGGTGCTGAACAGGTAACAATTTACTTTCCTGAAACAGTGAAATACTTGGGTATCTTTTGTTTTTACATAACATTATTTTTATTATATCATATATATATATATATCTGTTACATCCAAATTTATAGAAAAGTATTTGATAGATCCTTTTCTGTGACTACAGACAGTTTGTTAAACACATTCTAATGGAGTTTATTTTTTAGGCCCTGAGACTCTCTATGCCCACCAAAATTTTACCAGAAATAATTAAAATGTTGGATTCTTTGTGTCCAGAATTTGACAGATTCTCAGATGTGGCATGTTTGCATGTAGCGTTATTAGCTACCGGTCTCCAAACCTTTCATGGTAATATATTAAGGTCTGTAGCAACCACAGATAACCTTAATAAGCAGTTGTAATAATAATATTATATTAACAGATTTCATAATGCATATTTAATCTTTTTTAAGAAAATAGAAATTAAGTGTAACAAGTTGACATGATTCATAAGTTATTTTATAACCGACCGAATAATTAATTTAAATTATATTGTTAAACTTGCATTTTTAGGGCTAAATGAAGAAATAACTATAATGTGTTATACATATATATTTATATATTTAGATTTTAGAATTTACTGTCAGCACAGGGAATACATGAAATGAAATATATATATATATATATATATATATATATATATATATATATATATATATATATATATATATATATATATATATATATATATATATATATATATATATATATATATATATATATATATATATATATATATATATATATATATATATATATATATATATATATATATTTATCCTAATTTTTCTTAGTTTGAGGTCAATACATTAACAACAAAATTACTACATATTTTTAAATATATATTTTGTATTTCTAAGGTGACGTTTCGACCATAGTTTTGGTCTTTTTCAAACCTTCAAACCAAAATTTGTTTAGCACTATTTTTTTATCAGTTTATAAAATATTAAAAATGTAGGTCTTATTATAAAACGTAAAATAGTTAAATTAAAAAGTACACATAGTCCACATATCTGACATATACTACACATATTTAATTTACATTTTAAAACTATTGTGGAAGTTTATTACAGACAAATTACAAGCGACTGAGCGACACTGTTACAGTAAAGATATATACAATTTATTTAGGTTGTTTTTGTCTTTTTTGTCATTTATGGCGTTTTTGTTTTTTTGAATTTCAGTCATCTCAAAAAATTCTCTTTTTTTCAACTGAGGTTCGGATTTTAATACTTTCACTTGTTCGTAGTTGAAAGTATGTTTTTTGGACATCTCATGGTGTGTTAATGCGGTGCTGTTCTTTTTATCATACTTGTGACTTTTCAGTCTATTTTCTAAGTATTGGCTTGTTTGTCCAATATAAACACCATTACAATTATTGCAAGGGATCTGATAGACTATATTGCTTTTTTTAATAATTGGCGTTTTCAAAAGTTACTGAAGTTCTTTGATAATAAATTATAGGCTTTGTGACTTGTCGTGATGTTATATTTTTTAAAAAGGTTTTGAAATTGCTGGGATAAACCATTTATGAAAGGCAGAGAAATGTATTTTGTTTTAGGCAGATTTGATGTAATAAGGGCATTTTCAGAATTGTCATATTTATGTATTCTGCTTTTGAATAATTTATTTACTAGTTTCTTAGGGTACTGATTTAGATTTAATGCTGCTTTAGCCTTCTTAATTGCTCGTTCTCTGAATTCAGAGTCGGACAGCTTAATTGTCCGATCTGCCAGACCAATAATTACAGATTTTTTTTGGGACATTGGGTGGCAAGAGCTGAAATTTAGGTATCGAGAGGACCAAGTTTGTTTTGTGTACAATTCCGTTTTAATTTTATCTCCTATATGATGTAATATTAGGTCTAAAAAATTGATTGTTGTTCTCTTCACTTTCAATTGTAAATTGTAGTCTTTTATGGTATTGATTAAATTGCTTTAAAATAATTTCTGTTTGGCCAGATGGGATTGCAGTAATACAATCATTGACATAACGATAAAAAAATGGTATATTAATTTCCACATTACTTTAGAACAGTCTCCTCTAAATCTTCCATAACTATTTGGGCAACAATGCTTGATATAGATTCTCCCATAGCACAACCTTCTATTTGTTTATATAACTGATCTTCGTATATGAAATATGTAGAATTTAGTGTTAATTCTACTGCTTTAAGAAATTAATGTTGAGGAATATCTGTGTATTTTTTATTTCAGACCATTTCTTTTTAATTATTTTGGTAGCCAATGAGATTGGAACGCTGGTATACAGGGAAACAACATCAGGCGATATCAGTTGGTTATTTTCCGGAATTTCTAAATGTTTTAATTTTTCTTTAGATTGATAGAAGTCCTTGATATAGTAATTATTTTTATGTACAATATTTTTTAAGATTTTTTTTAGAAAATTTGATAGTGGTGTAAATGGGGATTGAATGCATAAGACAATTGGCTGTAATGGGATATTTTCTTTATGTAGTTTAGGAAATCCGTAAATTTTGGGTGGTACACTATTGCGGATTTTTAGTTTTTTAGCAGTATCGGGTGATATAAAAAGATTTTTTCCCAAGAGTCAACTAATTTGTTATTTCTTTTTTGATACTGGTTTGTGAGATCTTGTTTAATTTTTTTATGTTTTAGTGCCATTTAATATTTCATTCATTTTTATGTTGTAGTTAGCAGAACTCATTAACACTGTTTTCTTTGTTTTATCGGCTTTTAGAACCTTTATAGAAGGGTTATTTTTTAAAAAGCTTTTAGTTTTTGTTAAGTTTATTGAGTGTGTTTTATTTTTATTTGTTTGATTTTTCAGTCTAGTTTTAAAATTTGTCAATATATTACAAGATTTTGCTCTAATTTCATCTTTCTCTCCACCTCTCAAATGATTTATACCATTTTCAACGTTACATAGTATATCGATAGTTGGCAAAAGTCTATCATTATATAATTCCGTTGCAAAATTAGGTCTAAGCTTAAAATTTCCATAGCGTAATCTGGAATATTTTGATCTGTTAGGTTTTTTACCCACATCAGTGTACATATATATATATATATATATATATATATATATATATATATATATATATATAGACATATATATATATATATATATATATATATATATATATATATATATATATATATATATATATATATATATATATATATATATATATATATATATATATATATATATATATATATATATATACATATATATATATATATATATATATATATATATATATATATATATATATATATATATATATATATATATATATATATATATATATATATATATATGTATGTAAAGAAATGGGAACGTTAATAGTTTCAAGTTAATGAAGGCGCCCTTGCATATTTTCAAATGTTTTAATTTTGTTATTGTCCTGATGACCTTTTTCACAATCACAAATACTTTAAGTGCCTCCCTTCCTTTTCCCCTTCTCCAATGCATGACACCATAACCCCTAACTGAGGAGAATAGGCCATTGTACATAAGCATGAGGACCTTCATGTTCACAATGTTCTGTATTTGTCTGAAGTGAAAGCAGGTAGAACTAACTGTTTTGCAAAAATAGTTAGGCCTAATATATTCCAGGCCGATTTAAATTGATAACAAAAAACTTCATGCAGTTTACTTGCTTTATGGAGTTTCCATTTATCTTCATAAGTTGACTCTCCTCAATGGAGGTATTTTTTGGGCAAAAATGTACAAAATTTGAAATTTGTTTTTGAACAATTTAAAGTTAAATGATCTGAAATAAATAGTTTATCTTGACTTATATTGAATTTTACTCAAGCAAAAAAAAGTCCTTTCACCTTCTGTACAATAAAGTCTCAATTTCTAAATTATCCCCTATCACATATTTTCCAGTAAACTGACTATTTATT
This sequence comes from Kuschelorhynchus macadamiae, assembly GCA_030620095.1. Lineage (NCBI taxonomy): Eukaryota > Metazoa > Arthropoda > Insecta > Coleoptera > Curculionidae > Kuschelorhynchus > Kuschelorhynchus macadamiae. The sequence goes on from JAUTXW010002537.1 coordinate 444,723, forward strand.
TTCAAATAAAATATCTGTTATCAAACCGTGAAGCCGCGTTTACACCGTGCTGCTAGAAGCATTTTGAGAAAATTACCGGCTAGAATTTTATAGCCGAGAATATTCTCGTCTCACATCACTATTTGGTCTACATTTCAGAACTTGTTGAATTTTAAAAATGAAGCGGGTTATGAAAATTTTCATTTCAACAACATTCGTTTCATCAAAAACTAGCAACACTTTGTAAGAACCGCAAGTCTATCTTTACCAATAATCGAGATACCCTATAATAACATCACACCCTAATACATAAAAAACATAGGGCCGAATTGATAACCTCCTCCTCTTTTGAAGTCAGTTAAAAGTTTAAAAAAATTGTGACATCTGGGGGAGTTTTGGGAGATATTTCCAGAAATTTTCTCTAGCATCATTCAAAAGGAAGTTTCATTTTGAATTTTTTTTCTTCCTAGAAAGTTTCCAAAATTGGAAAGTTTCTAAAAATGCAGCAAAGTTTCCGCTGCCCGTTGCTATGTTAAAATATTATTAGGTCGATGCGATATATTTTGATTTTAAGAAGGCCTTTGACTCAGTTGATCACAACCTCCTACTGAGCAAGCTAAAGTTTCACGGTATTGAGGATCCACTCCTGTCGTGGTTGAAAAGCTACGTTACTGGTCGGACACAAGCAAGTCAAATTCAACGGATCACTTTCAGATGATATCCAAGTTCACTCGGGTGTTCCTCAAGGTTCACACTTGGGTCCAATTTTGTTTCTTATATTTATCAACGATTTATCAGGTGTGTTCGAGAATTGTTTGTTTCTGTTCGTCGCAGATGACCTCAAAATCTACAGGACTATTGCAGATACCAACAACAACATAAAATTGCAGGACGAAATTTATAAGATTGTGAAATGGAGTTCTGACAACAGATTGTCCCTAAATAGTTCTAAAACCAAAATTGAAGACTCTGGTGCAAAAAGGGGATATGTAACATTTTTTTAATTTTACAGGAGAGGCAAAAAACTTTTTTTTTTTTTAGATTGCATTTAATGTTATTTATGAAAGAGGGAGAAAAGTTGAATATTTTTGTTTATATTAGATAAATTTATTCGCAGAAATAAACTAGAAAACAGAAAAAAAGTTGTGTGGTGCAAAAACGGTATATGTTCATCCTATTCTTAACTCGGCTCATAGGATGGTGCAAGAAAGGGATAAGTAGAAAATGCAACACTTTTTTGTATACATTTTTTTATTATATTTCTAAGACAATAATTTTAACAAAACAAGAACTAAGAATGAAACAACGAACTTGTAACAAATAAAAACTAAAAATAGTTATATGACCCAAAAGCAACGAATTTTTAAAACATTAGGTACAGAGTACAGATGGTGTCCGAGCCTTTTCTGCCTCTGGATTTTGTGGGTTTATTGTTCGGCGTAGAGCAAAAGTGTTAAAATAAGATTTGTAGGACAAAATCCAGAAGAAAAGAAGGCTGGGACCCATGTACATCTTATGGAGATTTAGGTCAAAATAAAAAAATACATTCATATTAATAAAAAAAAGTTTACAGATATACGAGTAGTATCCTTATTCTACATCAGTGTTCTCGGATTCACTAACTTCCGAATCTTGATTCCCTAAATCTTTATCGGATGTTAGAGACAAGTAAAACCCCATCTCACCTTTGCCTACATGTTCATTGGCCAATACCATAACGTTTTTATATTTCGCATCTTTTAATGGCAGCCTATTTAAATAAGCTTGTTCCACACCATCTAATGTAGGGTTTGCATGGCTTCTCAACAAAACAAAATTTATTAAATGAGCATTAGCACTAGCCGAGGGGGTACAGGCAACCTCACCATTTTTCGTGTATTTGAATACGCGATAAGAAGCAATGCCAAACTTTTCTTTTGATCTAGATTTTGGATACGGACAAAAAAAACTTTTTAAATGATCAGTGTAGTTCAACACCATACTTTGGGTAACAGGAACGACATGAAATTTACGTGAAGATGACTTGACAATGTCCATGTACTCTTGCGGTAAAAAAATGCGATCTATATAACGTTTTTTCTTTTCAATTATCCCGAAGAACCTGTCACAGGGTAAAAATCTATGCCCTGGCTCGGGAAAACGATGCATAATTACGTCAAACCTTTCTGTAAAACACAAAGTGGCTAGATATCGAACCAGGGCATGGTTTTTATTTTGAGCGCAACAGTTGTCACTAAATAAGTACAAAACCTTTATATCAGGCCCAAGTACGTTCTCGATATAATATTGTAGAAAACTTACAACTTCGTTGGCTCCTTTTTTACAGGTAGTTTCATCATACATAAAAAAATGTCCCGTTTTGTTTTTCGCCGAGTGTATGCAAAAATTTTGGACCCATAGTTGTCGCAAATAAAAGGCGTCCCCAGATGGCACCTTGGGAAGGGGCATGTTCTGCTGATAGTCGAAAGACAAAACTTCGACATGATCATTGTCTTCCGCTTCTTTCGATTTTTCTTTCAGTTCCTTGTAAAACCATTCGGACTTAAGAAGGTGTAGTTTTTTTTGGGTTTCGAAACTACTTTTCTCTTCTTCTGAGTCCGCTCCCTGAATCTTGTTTTGCAATATGTCACATTTTTTGCATGTATCTTTTCTCGGACGGCCAAAACTTAAATTGAAATTTTCACGAAAATAACGACCATAAAAATCATAAGAAACTGTAGGTTTAAAGGGTAGATTGTCTTGTTTTTGCTTGTAAATTTCTGGTTCAAATTTCTTAAGATATAGATCGTACATAATCTTAAGATTCAAATCAGGAGACAAATACTGCCTACTGCTTCTTGTTCTAGAATAATGCGATATTTGCTTAGGAAAGCTTTCGATATGCTCACGAACTTGATTTCTCACAGGTTCCGGAATCATATTCTTTCTATTAACGTGTTTACCTCGTTTGTCCTGGACAGGGGTTACACTGAGTGTTAGGTGATTTGCAATACGTTCTAAGCGCTTCTTTCCGATTCCATGAATTAAACATACAGCTTGCTTACAGACTGGTAACTCGAATGCACCCTTTCTCAACTGAAACTATATTAGATTACTCAATAGAAATAATTATTTATAAAAAACATTATTTAACATACCATGTTTTTAAAAACCAGCTAAAAACTGTAAAAAGTCCCTTTCATCCCCTTAACGACCTACCACCGACGCAGATTTCCCTCTCTATTCCCTCATTTAAAAAAAAGTTAATTCTGGAAACTGAATATGCGAGTAAGTAACAACTTTGGTTCAAAAGTGCTGAATTTTTACGTTTGAACACCTCCGACCCCTTGGCCACCTCTCACGGACATAACATTACGTATTTTCACCGAACATGTACCAAATTTTATTGAAATTGGTTAACTTCAAACTCGATTGCAAGATTTATACCGGACAGACAGACAGACACGAAAGCGAGTTAATAAAAACATGGTAAAAAATTAGTCTTTTAAGTAGCTTACCTTATACTTGTAGCTGCAATTTCGTTGTGAATTGACAACATCTTTACGACGTCTTTTAATCGTGTTAACAGTTATTAAACTTGAGAGGTACGAATCTTGTTTTTCTTGATCTGCAAGACCATTGAATGCCGTAAATATTTCGTTTTTTTCATTAGGAGAAAGCTTTTTCAAACACTCCTTTTCACATTTACAGTCAGTGCCTTGTTTGCGTTCCAGTACCATTTTTCCAGTAGACATTGACTTATAACTTTCTCCTCTGGCCCGTTGAACTTTTTGTACACTCCTTTTCCAACTTTTCACATTACGTTTTCTTCTTCTACCGCCTGCTTTTATTGTTTCATTTCCTTCTACAGGTTCTACGGTTTCATTCTCAGAAGAGGAAGAGAACATTGGCGAGGATGGCTGGTTTCTTGGCAACGATGGCTGGTATTCACTGCCCGAACTGTGAAATGGCTCACTCAACTCTGCCTCACTCTCAGTTTCATTATTGCCACTTGGTCCCGCAGATTCATTACGTTTATCCATAATAATAATTCTATAATAGCCTGGCTTGCGGACAAAACAAACAAACAAACTCGCAATACCGTCTTACTCCGCTGGAAAAAACTAAACTAAACGACAAACGACAATAGACCGTTGCACTACGCACTACAACACTGTTGCTAAGGGCATGGGTAAATAATAAACATTGCGTCATTTTACTGCCGCAGGAGCGGGATATGTTTGGCGTGTTTTAAAAGTACGATCATTTGCGCTGCAAGAACGGGATAAGTTACACGACACATATATCTTTCTTGCACCAGTACATCATAGGGGATATGTGTTTATTCGTTATAACTCGGTAGCTATTTATCACACATATCCCAAATTTGCACCACCGATAAAGACGATGTTCTGCTACCTATAGGCACAATAATCTCATTTTTCAAAAATTTGCACATATCCCCTTCTTGCATCACAGTCTTCAATTATAACCTTCACAAGGAAGAAACAGCCTATCATCCACAATTACAAAATCAATGAAAAATTACTAGAAAGGGTGTCTATGGTCAACAATCTGGGTGTTATTATGGACAGTGAGTTAAGGTTCAAAAATCATATTGACGGAGTCCTATCAAAGGCTTTTAAGATGGTCGGCTTCATCATGCGACAGTGTTGGGATTTCAAGGATATTGAAGCCCTGAAATCCATACTTTCCGGTTTGGTTCGGAGTCACTTGGAATATTGCAGCGTAGTATGGTCTCCTCTCTACCGAATTCATATAAAAAGAATTGAAAGGGTTCAATCTAAATTTGCCAGCTTTCTTCTGAAGAAGCTGAGAATTGATCCAACATTAATAGACTACAGGGAGCGATTACGTCTTCTTGGTATGGACACTTTGGAGTCTCGCCGAATAGTGTTAAATCTATCATTCGGACACAAAATCATGAACAATCATATAGACAGTCCATAACTGCTTGGTGAACGGAGGTTTCGGGCACCAGCCAGGCCAACGCGTCTGAATGAAATGTTCTCCCTAAGACCTTTTAGGACGGATGCTGGAAGAAATGAGCCTATAAATCGCTTTATGGACCACTTTAACTATTTTATACCACATGACTTCGACATCATTGCACCAACACGTGTTTTAAAAATAAAATTAAGGCAATTTTGCAAGATGTATTGATTAATTAGATTTCTTTTTGTCTGTTATAGTTCTGTTATAGTATGTAGTACTTTACTTTATACCTGTTTTGATATTTGTCTTTTTTTTCTCTTCACCAATTCTGTAACTTTCTAATATTGTATAGTGTACATGTATTATGTATTATGTTTGTGTGTATTTTGCTGTGTTACTTTTATACTATTTGGGTTTTAACCTGTAATGTATATATTATTAAATAAATAAATAAATAAATAAATTATCACTGACTAGAAAAAGTTGAAATGGAATTTAGTTGGATGTGTTCAAATAAGATCATCAAACTTGGCCGATACTCATCTGTATTAAGAAATTTTTCATTTTGACATTTTCAGAAAAAGCTCACAAAGATTGGTGGAGAACATATCAAATTCGAGGTTGAAGGATATAGAACGACTGTTGAATGTCTTGACCATGTTCACGTTCGATCCCAAAACGAAACCGGATGTATTCGAAGAAGTTTTTAAAGAGTTACACAAGGACAGTCGGTCGACTGAAATAAATAAATATCCCAGATGTCTAATTTCTGCTCTGAACTATTTAAGCCTGAAGGGTATATATTCAAATGAAATGATGAATAAAGTGTTGGATTATGAATACATCTCGGCCAATTTTGGTAAGTATCTAAAATAAGATAAGATAAGATAATATATTATTGTCAATACAATTGTTAACTTGACTTAAGATTACAATACATTACATACATAAAACAGTACATTTATAAAATACAGTTAAAGTACTCTTCAACACTGTAAAATGCATTGAGGATCAATAGGTTTTTAACCTTTTTTTTAAAACAGAGCAGTGGCAGCTCTTTAATAGCTGAAGGCAATTTATTGTAAATTTTAACTGCAATGTACTCAGGCCGATTGTGACACCTTCCCAATCTACACCGGGCAACAACTAGATTTTCTCTGCCTCTAGTATTATGTGCATGAACATTGCTGTGCTTTTGGAGTCCATTCTCATTTGCTTTTATGTAGGTAGAGCAATCCAAAATGAACTGACAGGGGAGGGTCAGAATACCTAAGTTGCTAAAAGCTTGTTGACAGTCCTCCCTAAAGTTGAGTTCTGCCAGAATTCTGACAGCTTTTCGCTGAAGCCGGAAGACTCTGTGTGCATCAGCAGCCCGTCCCCACACAATCAACGCATACGACATGACTGAATGAAACAGTCCGTAGTACAGCATTTTTAGGCTATCCTGTCCAACACGCCCAGACAAACATCTCAGCAAGAATATGGTACTCTTAAGCTTACCCGATAGAATATCTATGTGGATGTCCCACTTGAGTTTTGAGTCAAGCTGTACACCCAAAAAATGGACATCTGTTACTGTTGCTCGTACCTATGTAGTGTCTCTTAATGTAAAGACCATTTAGTTCGTTTTGTCTTTATTAAGTAACAGCCTGTTTAGAGTAAACCAAAGTTCTGCTCTTGCCTGCGCCGCTCCCATTCTCTGTTCGATGTCATTAATGTTAACTCCAGTGATTGATAAAGTGGTATCGTCAGCAAAGAGGGTGTAGTGAGCATTGGACTCCCCCAAAGGCAAATCGTTGATGAAAATCAGGAACAATATTGGTCCCAACACGGATCCCTGAGGAACTCCGACATTCACAGCCCTCTCAGATGAACATTCACCCCCAACCCTGACAGCCTGCAGACGGTTTCCTAAGTAGGAATCAATCAGTGCCACACTTTTTGGGCAAAATCCATAATAGTGCAGTTTTTTACTAAGCAGAGAATGGGAGACACAGTCAAAGGCTTTACTAAGGTCGCAAAATAATACACTGTTATATTCCGAACCCTCATAAGAGTCCATGATAGTAGACAAAAGATCAAGAATTCCCTGAATGGTGTCTCTCCCCTGCCTGAAACCAAACTGATGGGGGGTAAAGATATTATTTGACTCCAAAAAATGTGTAATTTGAATAGACATGCATTTTTCAATAACCTTTGAAAGAACAGGCAACAGTGCTATAGGATGATAATTTGAGACATCATGTTTGTCTCCTTTTTTAAAAATTGGAGAAATTAGAGCTTTTTTTAGTACAGAAGGAAATTTACTCTCTTCAAAACACAAATTAATAAGTTTTGTCAAGGGGATCAATATAATATTTTTTACTTGTTTTAGTAGTCTGGTTGAAAGTCCGTAAATATCACTGCTACATTTATTTTTTATATTGTCAATCACATCTCTTACCTCATTAAAAGTTACCTGACGAAAACTGAAATTGTGATGTTCATATAGTTTCCCCTTGAGTTTTTGCAAAGGATCATCGGGAACCAAAGGGATAGTTTGCATCAATTTTATGGCAATGTTTACAAAATATTCATTAAAATCATTAGCAGATATTTCATAGCTCTTACCTGATTGATCACACCTCTGCACTCTGGCATTTACAATTCTCCATGCAGCGTTAGCAGGATTTCTAGCAGTCGATATGATCTTATCATTACTACGTTTCTTGGCATCTTTTATTGCCTGCCCATACTGTTGTTTGTAGGCCTTAAGTTCTGCTTTATTAGCGGGATTATTATATTGTGTGCTTACCCTTTCCAAAAACCGAAGATGTTCCCTCATTAGTTTGAGTGATTCATCAAACCATTCTACTTTATGGGGTTCATCACCCCTTACCCAATAGGTCTTCTCAGGAAATGCTTGTAGGTAGGCCCTAACCATCACCTTGATAAAGTCATCTGCTTTCCCTTCTATGTCCCTTGAATGATCATCAATAAACTGCCATGAAGATTGTTCTAAGATGTTATAAAAAGTGTATAGACCTGACCTTGCTCTGTGATGGAACGAAACGGAGATATTTTAAGACTCTGCCCTACATGGTCAGACAAGCCAAAGTAAACCAACTCAGCAGCAGTAGCAGACACACCAGGGCTGATAAAGATGTTGTCGAGACAAGTATCGCCTCTAGTTGGCTGAAAGACAGTACGCGCAAAACCGTAGGTGTCAAGAAGATCACACATTCCCTCTCATTCGTGCCGAAATGAACATTAAAGTCTCCCGATAGTGTGACACAGAACAGCCTCTAGTGTACTCAAGAAAGTGTCAAAATTGCCCGAGGGCACCCTGTACAAATTTACAATCAATAAGTGGTATTTTATTAGTTTTATGCCACTAACCTCAATGCATCCCTCAATATTAAAGTTACAAATGTCATTCAACTGAAGGAAATCCATGTCTTCTTTAGCCATAATAGCAGTACCTCCACCCATGGAATTAGTTCTAGTCGAATAGGCACCAACTTGTAAACCTTGCATTTTAAATGAAGTAATTTCACTCTTAGAGAGCCAATGCTCAGTCATACAGAAAACTGCAATATTTTCTTCAATTAAAGAGGTCTCAGTGATCTCAATCTTGTTCCGAATGGAACGGACATTATAGTGTACAACCTTTAGTTTATGTTCTAGTTGCTCCTTATGGTGGGCATGTTTTGACCCTTTTGTCTGGGTTCTGGATTCTTCAGGTTTAAAAACCTATTTATTATCACTCCACGCGGCCAGAAATCGGCTGATAAAATTGAATTGGTATAGTCTGTTGGTACGCGTATTTTGAAAGAACTTACAGTATTTTGATTTTTGGTTCTTAGTTTCTCACACATAATGGAGGATATTCCGTTTTCTGATATATAGTTTTCAATATCCTCTTTAACTGTATCTATAGACAAGCCAGAGAGAAACAGCCAGGTGAAGGACTCAGATGATGACGTTGCTATTTTCAGTTTAGTTGCGTCTTCTTTCAATCCTCTAATTGGGGCGGGTCTTATATTTTTGTGTTTAGAAAACCCTCTTTTTCTTTGTAATTGCCAATTTTCTTTATCAGTGTTTTCAGAAACATTGTCATTCCCTTTTGCATCATTTTCTTGTAATTGTACCATGCTCTTTTTTTTATTTGGGGTTAGAATTGTTGCTTCTTTTTCTTCTTCTTTTAGTTCCTTTTCTACTTCTTTTTGATGTATTCGTTCTTTTTCTTCTTTTTGTTGTATAGGAATGTCAACACTGTTGCTATTTAGTTTGAACACAGATTCAGAGTTGGAACAAAACGAGCTGGCTTCAAGGCACTCTTCTTCTAAATTTGAGACTATGTTAACACTATTTTTTTCGAAGTTTTTAATTTGATTTTGCAATAGATCTATTTTTTCTTTTAAAAGATGATTATTCTCTTCAAGGACGTTATTTTTTCCTTTAAGTTCATCAACTAAATACTTGAGGTACCTTATTTCTATGTCTTTACAGTTATTCTCATTTGCGTCGGCGCTGGCATTCGATAGACAGTCCGAACACATTAATCGAGTTTTATCTAAAATTTCAACTTTTCCGATCCAATCTCGCGATACACACGAACGATGAAAAGATTTCCCACACTTTACGCACACACTTGTACTATTTACTTTGTTTTTACAGCAGAAAAATCTAGGTTTTTCACTCTGCTCTATTTTACATTCACCTTCAGTCGGCGCCATCTTTGACTTCAAAATGCCCCAGATACGAATTTGTGGTTGAATCTGCACATTTCTTTTTTCAAACTTCAAACTTCAAAATAGCTTTATTGTCTCAAGTTACAAATTCCTTTTAACAAAGCAACTAAGAGTAAAACTAAAACTAGTCCAAAGATAAAAAGATCAAGTTTAAAACTTTTAGCTCAAATTAAATAGACCCAGTGTAACTGAAATGATATTAAAATATCCTATAAAAGAACATTTAATAAATATGCCATTATATACTATTGAATTCCTAACCATAGCCGACGACGGAATAGGAAGGACAGTAGTACATAGTCTCCGAGTCGAGTACAAAGACTCCCTTGATATTTCGGCCTTAAACTTTTTATGTAACAAACCGTTTTCAATATAAATATGCAAGGTAACGTGAGAATCTTTTGAGTCAAAAATACTGGTTTACAACGCTCGTTTTTGTAAGATGAAAACTCTTTTAAACAAGCAGTCTGCACAAGCACCCCAGAAGCACACACCATAGCGCAGGTGCGATTCAACAAGAGCATAGTATACATTTCTTGCCATATTCACTCCTAAATTGCTAGATACAGTCCTAACCGCAAAGCATCCACTAGAGATCTTTTTTGATAGTTTTATAATGTGCTGTTCAAATTTAAGGTTTTGATCAATATATACTTCCATAAATTTATTTACTTTGCTATGGCCTGGATATCAAGCATTATTTCTTTAAATTGACATCTAAAATTTATTACATTTGTTTTGGACACATTTATCGTAAGATAGTTGGCATCGAACCACTCTTTGATTGTAATTAAATCTTTATTCACAATGTCCGCTAGTTCATCAGAGTTATGATTATGATCCTTTCACAATATTATGGTATCGTCAGCAAATACTGTAAAGTTTCCAGATATGTCCAACATTGACAAGTCATTTATATAAATCAAAAATAGTATTGGTCCCAAAACAGATCTCTGTGGACTCCCGCACGCATGTTTAAGTAACTTGATTGCTCCTTATCAAATAAAACGCTCTGACTTCGCTCAGACAAATATGACGAGAACCATTCATGAGATCTCCCCCTAAAACCATACACCTCAAGTTTTCTCAGCAGTATTCCATGATCTACAAAGTCGAAAGCTTTAGTGAGATCACAGAATACTGCCGCAGCAGCCTCTCCATCATTCATTCTCAAGTATAAGTTCTCAAGGAAGGAAAATATTGCATCACCTGTGTTCTTCCCAGCCAAAAATCCAAATTGAGCATCGGAGAGCAGATCATTTCTCACCAAAAAACTAAGCATACGTTTTTTCACAAGCTTCTCAACAATTTTGGCTAATGTTGAGAGCAGGAAACCGGACGAAAATGTGATGGTTCCTCTGCGTTGCCTCCCTTAAACAAAGGAATAACCGTTGCTAGTTTGAGGCAATGAGGAAGTACTCCCTTAGAAAATGACCAATTTATTGCTTTCGCTAGAACATTTAATGCAGAATCTGACAATTTTAAAAATACCGTAAAATGAGGTTACTTTGCTCCACTTTTAACGTAAGTTAAGTTTAACCCCAAATAAAAAATATGTTTTAAATAGATACAAATGTAAGATTTCTACAGATGGTAAAGGAAGGTTTATTAAGCATGTTTTTGTAATATTTTTCTAACAAAAAGTCCCTCAAGGTATTTTTTTTTAAATTAAAAGTGGCGCAAAGCTTGTCAATGGCTGGGGCAACTTTGCGCCGCCCTGCAAAAATGGTTGTGATAAACGCTTGATTTATTTGTGGAGCAATGTACCTCCTCTAATACGTAGACATTTCTCCACTTTACTTATTAAAGCACCAGGAAAAAGCTTTTTGCATATTTTAGTTCGAAAAAAAAAGGAAAATATTTTAAAAAATAAAATAAAACTTTATTCTGTTGATTAACAATAAAAAATTAACAGTGTTTATTCTTAAAAACTATTTAAAAATATCAAATGAGTTTAAATAAAAGTGTTTGTTCTTAAAAACTTTATGAAAATATCGAATGAGTTTAAATAATCAGCTAAGACCACCATTGTTGTAACTCTGGAACTTTATAAAAACCTCTCTTAGAAATCTGTACAGGCGGCTTAATGGATCCTAGCACGTCGTCCCACGAGTAACTCATTTGGTCTAGTTTCTGGGGCCATTTCCATACTTTTAAAGATTTCTGCATTGCTTTGATGACCACTTGTTGATCATTGAAATTTACAATTTGCCCAGGAAATATTTCCCCTTCGTAAGTAAATGCAACAAATTGCCCAACTTCTCTTACAATATCCATAAACTGGAATTCTGTTTTTTCTAATTTGTTGTTGTCCACATAATCAATAAACTGCTGTTCTTTTTCGTGTTCATTGACTATCTCATCAAAGTTAATACTATCATCTGAGGAATTGTCACTAAAAATATCTAAATCGGTTTTCTTTTTAACTTTTAGAGATTTCGTGAGTTCATCGGACAAATTTATGTCTTCGCCACTATTCTCCGGTTCAATGCAAACACTTCTTCCTGCAGGAATGTTCAGTTTTTTTCTACGTGTCTGGACAGTTCTTGTTGAATCAGATCTTCTCGCCTCAAGGCTTTGTAAAAACGCAGAATGAATTTCACTTGGATCGGAAGTGTTTCTGGGAATACGGTTTAACAGTTCCTGAACATTTGCTGGATATATCCCACACTTACGGAAACCAGATTTTAAGTTCTCTGCAATATTTGGTTCAAGAATTTCCAGCATCTTATTTAATAACGGTGGAAAGTGTTGTTTTTGTATATTAGTGCTGCGCATTCCTTCTGGAGTGTCTTTCCATTCAGTGAGGACTTGCCTCCATGCTATTTTTAAAGGCCTGAACATTGCCACATCCAGCGGCTGTGTCAAATGCGTGCTGTTAGGTGGTAGACATATTAGGCTTACCTGGTTATCACCGCAAAGTTTAAGTGTGTCTACAGTTATATGGGAGGAAAGGTTATCACAAATCAAGACCTTTTTCCCTTCTAATTTTTTCAGACGTGGCATCATTTGGTTTTTGAGCCAGTCGTTGAAAATTGCAGCATCAAACCAACCAGTGGGGCTGGCATTATACCTGCAACCCTTCGGCCCATTTTCCGTCCATGTCGACCACATATGTTGAGCACGATAAACCACATAGGGCGGAAGGAGCTCGCCATCGGCATTTCCAGAAAACATAACCGAAACAGAAGTTTTTGATGCATTTCTAATAGTTTCTGGGTATTTGCAGCCCTTTTTGACTAAAACTCTCTTTTTGCCGGGGTCGTCCACAAGGTTAGTTTCATCAAAATTCCAAATGTTTTTGGCTGGAACATCCTTTGTTTCTTCAATTAAATTTTCAATAAAACTCCTTAGGGTAGTTTCGTCTACTGCAGCCCTGTTTCTTTTTACATTCTCTGCAAACCTTTCAGAAAGTCCACGATGCCGTTTAAGAAATTATTTTATCCACTCTCACCCGGGTAAATTATTGTGGAAAATTTTGACTTGCTTTCCGGCTTGGTCGAGATAGTTTTTCATGATGTGTCGTAATTCTCTAACGTTTACGGGAAAACCAAATTCCCCCATGGAGATTATACACGTCTCAAAATGATTTTCTTCCTCGATATTAAATACTGGTTGTTTGCCGAATTTTTTTGAGTGTTTTCCTTTTAGTTTATTAAAAATTGTTCTTCTAGGAATTTTGTATTTATCTTCTGCTTTTCTGTGTGAAATGGTTCCAGATCTTATTTCAGCCAAACATGCTTGAAGTGATTCTTCAGTGTAATCGGCGTATTTTCTCGCGCCAAGTTTTCTTTTGTGTTGTCTAGGCATTTCTGAAAAAAGAAAAAATAAATAAACAATATACTTTGCGCCACTAATTGGATAAATAGGCAACACAACTTCCTAAACATGTAAGGGATACTTTGCTCCAGTAATCAGGCGGAGCAAAGTATCCCCGAGTTGGTAATATTTTGACACTTTAAACGAATTTATTTATTTTTATGTTTAAAAATTGTTTTAAAAGCAAAATATTATATGCAACGGCAAAACAATATATCATAAACAAAATATATAAATATTTACCTGTTTTATATCTAATGATAATCAAGATTTAACAAGATTTTTACAACTAAAATATGTTAACGTTTAACACCTAAATATTCACTGCCCAACTAAAGCACCTTATAATGTCTAGAAGGCATCGTTTCACGGTCTGTTTAATTATTGCATATGCAACCTTTAATACAGTAACGCGTTCGGTTCGTTTAAAACCAGTGCGTCTCTATGGAGAACACTTTGATCTTTTTTCGCAAGTGGCGCAATGTATCCCCTTATAGCGCAAAATATCCCCACTTTACGGTATTTTATAAAAAAAAAATAATTTTTATCCCATCCAGCAGCATTTTTATTTTTTATTTCTGTAAAAATCTCTTTTATTTCATATGTAGTGGTGGGATAGAAGTAAAACGTTTCTTGCACTGAAACTCTGTTAAGAAAAGCTAATGTGTCATGTTTCTTAGATGTACAGCTAGTTAAGTTCGATGCTATTGAACAATAAAATGAATTGAATTTAGAAGGGCTTATACTAGAGTCAACCATCTCAACATTACTCCCTTTCAAAGCAATATTAAATTTATTTAGTAAAATACTATGAAAGGCCTCTAACGGATTCGCAGTATTCAAAGCTATATCCCAATTAATACTTTCTATAAGTTGGCAGAATTTACTATAATTTCCCCTAGTAAATAATCTACCATAATTTGTCAATTTTTTAGACTTCTTCGTTAAAATCTTAAATTTACTCAAAATAGCTTTGTGGTCAGACAAACCAGGGTTTGTGACAGTACAATCAACTAATTCGCTGTTTATATTAGAACATAAGTAATCAATTACAAAATTAGAATTCTTACTTAAATGAGTAGGCTTATGAACATGCATTTGCAAATTAAAACAATCAAGCAAACTACACAACAAGTTGACATTTAAATTCGAGATTTCTAAAAAATTTACATTAAAATCACTTGCTAAAATAATATGAACTTTTGCTGGAAGCATAGAAATAACTTTATAGATATATTATATTCTTTTATTACGTAAATTACTACTACCGTTTAGAACCTTATTATCCGACTGCACTTTAAAAATGCATCAAAATATGGCCGAATTTTTTAAAGAGATTCTAATTCAGAGGCTTTTTCATTGCTGAGTTTATTTCTAATATCAGAGTGAACAAATTCATATGTAAAAAATATTATTTCCAAATCATTTTCAAGGACTATGCTCAATAGAAGTCTGTTGTGGCATTTTGAGGCATAAGGTGTTAGATCCTGTTTTTATCAACTTAAATGAGTTAAGATATCTGGAATTTTTGGAAAATCCAATTGAGCACTTTATCAATGAACTACTAGTTTAAACTCGGCAAAATATAATTTGATAAGAAGATGGGGCACCTGATTCCATTGTAGAAGCTTTTGCCCACCACTTTGAATCATGCTACACAGACCGCACAAATCTCAAAATATTTCAAACCCATCTTGATGAAATAAATAATGTTCTTACTTTTCACAGACTGACAAACATCATCCAGCCCTTCATATTAATTTTTTCTTAAATAATACAGCAGATTTAGTATCGGACTTACAACATACTAAATACAACTTCTTTAAGGCTGCCTACAATAAACTGAACGACCACTTTGACTGAACTGAAATATTGACTGGAACTTCTTAAAGTGTAATGACATTAATGCTGCCACTGACATGTTCTATGCTGTTCTCTATATCGCCGTGGATCTATATGTTCCGAAAACTCGAATTCATATTACTAACTACCCCAACTACTTTTCTAGTAAGACCATAAAACTAATAAATAAAAAAAACAAAGCCTTCAAAAGGTGCAGACACACACGTCTACTGAGTAGGGAATATGATTACAAAGCGCTTAGGATTCAATCGAAAACATCAATAAAGGAAGACTATAATAATTTTATCCAGTCCACACAAAATAACATATTAAATAATATAAAAACCTTCTGGTCCTACATCAGATCAAAGCGTAATACGTCAGGTTATACATATTTAC
Organism: Kuschelorhynchus macadamiae; assembly: GCA_030620095.1. Classification (NCBI taxonomy): domain Eukaryota; kingdom Metazoa; phylum Arthropoda; class Insecta; order Coleoptera; family Curculionidae; genus Kuschelorhynchus; species Kuschelorhynchus macadamiae. The sequence goes on from JAUTXW010002537.1 coordinate 460,430, forward strand.
ATTACATATCTTTTTCAACTTTCTCTTTCGTTGGGTCAGTTTCCTACTATCTGGAAAAAAGCCTATGTAACTGCGATTCCCAAGGATGGGGAAAGGGCCGAAATCTGTAATTATCGACCAATATCTGGACTTGACTGTATGGCCAAAATCCTTGAGTCCCTGGTTGTGGACAATTTGCTTGCTTGTGCATGAAACATTCTCTCTGAGAATCAACAGGGTTTCCTTCCAGGTCGTTCGTGTTTCACGAACCTATCATTATATTCTAACTTCTTGGCTACTGCGGTTGACTCGGGCGTTCAAGTTGATTCTATTTACTTCGACTTTAAAAAAGCCTTTGATAGGGTAGGTCTTATGGCATTATGAACCCTTTACTGTCTTGGTTCCGCAGTTATCTTTGTGGACGTACACAAAAAGATAAAATAAGCAACATCTTATCAAAAGAGATAGTAGTCACTTCCGGTGTACCCCAAGGGTCACATTTAGGTCCAACATAATGAAATGTAAAGTCATATATAGAAAAACGCCATTTCTTCTCTCTCTACAGGTTGACAATTGACAAAAACAACTATTCATACCATCAGCGACTGGAATTATTGAGCATGAGTAGTCTTGAAACTCGAAGAATCTTCTTAACATTAATGTTTGGATTTAAAATACTTAATAACATGATATACTGCCCTGACCTCCTAACATGATGAACTTTCGTGTACCATCCCGTAACACTCGTCTAAATGGCATGTTCTGGACTAATAGGAGACGCACCGACATTGGGAGAAACAGTATCACGAATCGGATGAGTTATTTTAACACATATGTCCCACCAGACCTAGACTTAAATTGTACGACACACACTTTTAAAAGAAACCCAATGTTTGTTTTTGTCTAATTCTAATTTTACAACTGTCATAGGCCATACCATTTGGAATGTTGAATTCTGTAGTGCATATTTGAGAATAAATAAATAAATATTTATAAAAGGTTGTGCATTGTCATTGATCAAACCTCTATGCAGTGTTTCTCAAAGATCTTTTAATACAGCTCAATTTCCAACATATTGGAAGGAGTCTACTCTTTACACAATTTTAAGTCTGATTGAAGGACAGATATCAAAAACTACACGAGCGTTTCCCTACTGTCTGTATTTCCTAAAATATTTGAAGTTGTATTGACAGATGAAATTTTTGAATCATATAGACATCATTTAACTCCAGAACAGCACAGGTTTTATAATGGACAATCAAAGGCTACAAATTTAGTTGTATATCAGAACTTCTTTGCCCAGAATATCAAGGAAGGATGCCAAATTGATGTGGTGTACATTGTCATATCTAAGGCCTTTGAAAGTGTGTGTCATATCTTACTTCTAGAGAAATTAAGAATTTATGGGATAGGTGGTATATATCTGAATTTAATCAGGTCCTATTTAACTAATCAGAAGCAGCATATTAAGGTAAATGGTGTAACATCGAGACACATCAATGTTAAATCTGGGGTACCACAAGGTTCTCACTTAGGACCAATATTGTTTTTGCTTTTTGTCAATATATAATTTTTCTGTTTGAATGCATTTAGCTTTTTTGAAGTTTTGTAATGTTTTGGTTAGTTTTAAATGTTATACATATAAAAATGTATTATAACGATGCCATATTTAAGTTTTGTTTATAAATTGGTAAATAGACATTTTTTTTGGAAAATTTAAAACAATTCATGATTTTGATCAGATGATTTAACTCATCTCAACATTGTTTCATATTCATCCTGTATAATATTGCAATACAATTTAATTCTTTTTAAGGAAAAAGTGCCAGAAATTTACCAAGACAGCTGTTTTCACTAAACAGTTCTATAGATATAGAATGTCCAGATTACAAGGGTTGTAGATTGTCTCCCGTCTTAAATTATAAAGCAGCAAAGTGGCTTGTCCAGTGGCCTCCATCCCACGATCAGTTCAAAAAAATCACGCCCAAGAATCAGCTGTTTCTTGAAACTATGGACGCTGTTGAAAATATCGTCGGTCAAAAGGATTTTATCAGAGTTGAGCATGTTTTGCCCCATTTTCCTTCAGCAGGTAAAACAGTTTTTGTAATTATTGAGGCATAATGGGACATTCCATGAAAATGCGGACATGATCAAAAAATTATCAAGTTATTGTAAATGGCTTAGTAGGCTGTGTATCTTGTTGCTAAGGAACGACTTTAATTTATTCATTTGTTTTTACAAATAAAATTTAAGAACTGTCCCTTTGACGGGACTTAAAATTTAAACTAAAAAATAAGATCCTAAATCATATTAAATTCTCGTGGTGTGGTAAACTGTTTTTGTGGAACCAGCAAGCAAACCGTGAGTATTTTTGATTTTAAGTATTAATTTAGCATTTGACTACTTATCTTGCGATTTTGCCGACCGAGCTTTAACAGTAGTAAGTAAAAAAGTAAATAATAGATTGTATTGGAAATAATTGTAGCGCGAGTTACCTAAAAGTATAATTAAAAGGAATATACCGTTTTAATACTTTTTTATCGTGTTTTAAGATTTTATATTTCTGTTGCCTAGATTCATTTCAAAGCATGGTTCAGTAACATTGAAGATAAATTTTCCGCAAATGATATATTTTTTTGGGTTTTCATTGAAACGCGAGTTACTGATTTGAACCTATAAATAAAAAAAGTGCCATATTCATTTCGAATTTACCGCACACGTATATTAAAACTTGTTAAGCGTGATATAAGTAACGTTGGGCAAGTAAAAAAGTCGAACAATTTTCTTTTAGAAAGTATGGGCTTATCCGGTGCTGAAAAAATGAAAAGACGACGGGAAAAGTTAAAAAAACTAGGAGTGTATGATGAATATAAAAAAAAGCATGCAGAAATATGCAGAAAAAGTAGGGCAAAAAAGAAAGTCGCCCTTTCCAATTTGCCGTCTTCAAAAAGAAAGCAGTTACAAAACGAAATAAGGAAAAAAGTTAACGAAAGAGTAAAAAAATGTCGGTCTATGAGAAAATCTAAACTTGAAAGTGATACAAGTAAAAAAGTTTCTCCTCCTTATACATCAGTTCATCTTTGGGAAAAGCAGCAGCACGAGCCCGCAGATCGTTACCTACCTGTCCTAATAAACGCCAGATTGTTTTAAAGAAACTATTGTTAGAAGTTGAAGCGTCCGATTCTTCAAACCTCATTAACCAACATCGCAGATCACTCAGTAACGAGGTCGTCACAGCCATAAAAGATTTTTATACAAGAGAGGACATAAGTCGCCAAGCCCCTGGACTAAAAGACTTTATTAAAGTTCGCGAACAAGGCAAACCCAAAGAAAAAATCCAAATCAGACATCTATGTACTTCCATTTCTGAAACACATGCTTTGTTTGTTAAGGAATACGGGGAAGTTGTGGGTAAGAGCAAGTTTGCTGAATATAGACCAAAAAATGTTTTCCTAAGTAGCCAACTTCCTCATAACGTGTGCCTATGTAGATACCACGAAAACTTCATTTTAGCTTTAAATGCCATGCATACCATTTCACCGGAATGTCCTCGCTATAACCAGGATTTTCTCAAGTCCGTCATGTGTGAAAACCCTACTAAAGAGTGTTGGAAATTTACTTGTGGTGCTTGTAAAGACACTTTAGATACAAACTTAGAACAGTATGTAGGTGCTTGCAATAATTCCGAAGTCACATGGTTGGTATGGCAAGACAGTGAAGGAAAATTGTGTAAAGTTTTACATTCAGGATCAGCTTCAGAATTGCGAAAACACATCATCGATATGTCTAAAACGTTTTTTGAACATTTTTATGTGAAAAGGCATCAAGCTGATTCATATCAGAATGACAGGAAGAATATAGCGGCTACTAACTTCGATCCATCAGCTGCTTTGGTGCAAGTGGATTTTTCTGAAAATTTCACATGTGTAGCACAAGACGAAATTCAAAGCTTTCATTGGGCTCAACCACAAGTAACTTTGTTTACGATATCGGCTTGGTATATGGCCACACAGCATCCAATGGTTATTGTATCTGATAATCGAAACCACAATAAAGAAACGGTAGCAGTTTACATGGATCGGGTAATAAGAGAATTGCCAGCATCCGTTACCAAAGTCTACATTTGGTCAGATGGACCTGCATCACAATTTAAGAACAGGTACATTGTGGAAACTATTAAAATCATTCAGCAACGAAATGAAAAGAACATATTTTGGAACTATTTTGCTACATCACATGGAAAAGGTCCCGTTGATGGTATAGGTGTCGCGTTGAAAAGATTGGTGCGAAACAAGGTTATGCGAAGAGAGGCAGTTGTGTTTAATGCAGAACAATTTGCCAAAGCTGCTGAGGGTTCCAAAGTGAAGGTTATTAATGTCACTCCAAAAGAAATAGAAGATGTTGCTAAAGAAATGAATCTCCATGCCATTTTTGATCAAGCTGCTTTAATTCCAGGCATATCTAAGGCTCATATAATTTATTATCAAAACGGTACTTTAAAAACAAGCAACATTACGTCAGACTTGAAGATCGGCATTAGAGTATTAGATGAAAATGTTGTTTATAGTGATGAGGATGATGATATTCCTCTGGCTGTTCTCAAGAGGAGAATACAAACAATTTAAAATTGATCCACACTATACTTTTTGTTCGAAATGTATTCATTATTTAATTGAAACACGAGTTACCAATTTAATGTAACGCGAGTTATCACATTTTTTGCCGTTTGCTCTTGAAAGCAAAGATTTGAAAAATTACAAATTGTACTATAATTTTGTTTATATCTCATCTTACTAATGTTGTTTTCTAATAGAAGTTTAACTGTTATATTCGTAGAAAAATTGAAAAGATTATGAAAAGATAAACCTTATGTCCTTAAGATGTAACGTGAGTGACTGATGAGTTTTAATTAATAAAAATGCAGAATCTCAAAACATTTCCTTTATTGGAGCAATAAAGTAACTGTTGGCAACAATATAGGTTTTTAATTTAAAATGTTGGCGTTAATTGAACGGTTAGAGTAAAGAATTGTCATTTTATTGCCAAATAATAAATCTGATTGTATCTCGAGTTACCATGGAATGTCCCTAATGTTGTTTTAGGCCAATTTTGCTATTAATGGTTATTAAGTAGTAAAATACTACAAAAATAATACTAGACAAATTTGAATTATAGATTGCATCAGTTACTTTTATTTTATCCCGACATTTTTATATATAAGCTCAGACCAAGAAAAAAAATCAAGATATTCTAAGGATCACAGGCTTTATTTGCAAAAATACATTTATAGGAAGTTTCTTCTAGATAACTTTTTTGCAAATGCTGACTTGAGATAGACAAATATTTGATGACTATTTTTGTTTGTTGTCATAAACAATAGCCATAGTATACTATTAAATAATGCATTTAATTTTCGAAAATTGTCATTTATTTACGTGTTTCTTAGAAAAAGTGCATACTATCATGTATTTTTGAAAAGGTAAAAAAGACACATTTTATAATCTGCAAATATATCGGGTGTTTCATTTAAAAAAATAAAGTAGGGTCCGATAACTTTTTGACCTCACCCTGTATACTAATTCCGAATTGAGTTCTACGGGAAAAGTTACGTAAGAAACAGTTTTCATATTTTCGATAAGTTATCTGATAGTTGAGATACGAGGGGTGCCTGAAAATGCAACATTTTCAATTGAGCCCTGTATCTTAAAAACTAAAAGGGCTATGCAAATTTTGTTAACGGCATCTTTAGTGTTACGAAAAAGTACCACACTGTCGCGAAAACCTCAACTATCTATCTATAAAAATAACAGAGATATCCTGTAGTTGATAATATATGAAAAAATATAGTTTAATATAATATTAAAAAAATATATTATACGGGGTTATTCACGCAATTCGTTCATTAAAAGTTTTTGATGATGCCATTTAGATAAAAATTTCAAATTTTGGGATTAGGGTAAGGTCAAGGGGTACTTCTTTTTTGAAATATTTTCAACTTCCTGTCACTTCCGGTTTAACCGGAAGTTGGTATCAACTTGCTTATTTTAAATGGAGCACCCTGTATTTTATGATATTTTTAGATTCTACGGAGAATTTTAATGCTATTTTATGTAGCATGTCCTATACCTAGGTTCAAGCGTTTTTAAGATACTTGACCTTGATCCAAAAATGAGCCTTCGGGGTACCAATACCACACACACCCTATAAGTTTATGCACTATCAAATGTAGAATTTAATTTTCTATCGAACTGTATTAAGGTTCCCTATACCTATTCGTAACCATTTTGGAAATAATCAGGTTTTTGTTAAACTATCATATGTATTTGCTAAATGCTTACACCTTCCCCTAGTAAGCCATGGAAAAACAATTGTTGTGCTTTTCTTTTAACATGACAGCTGATTTGAAACTTTTAAATTAAAATAAAATAACACTCAAAAGCTGATATTCTCAATTTATTTTATATTCGCGGAGAATGTTACAAAATATTGGAGAGAATGTGCCATGTTTTTAATGAAAAACATCCTCATTTATCGCCAATGAACAAGAGAAAATTGAAGAGGATTGAAACGAAATTTTTTCGTTTCGGAAAAGTTAAAGTTATAAAAAATGTAATAAATTGTTTACATTATTTTTAAACATATCTACTAAGTTCGAGACTGTTCTAAACTTGTTTTAGTGAACTTAAAAATTATAGCAATCTATAACAAATGTTCTATATGCTGTCCGTTCATTTGAAGACACATTTCAATTCTTCTTTGTACAGTTGTTGTTGAATTTGTCCATTTTCTAATTCGGCAAAAGCTGTTCGTATCCTGTCCAGTAAATCTTGTTGGTTATTTACTGGGGAAGCATGGACTTTACCTTTGATAAATCCCCATAAATAAAAGTCTAGGGGTGTTAAATCAGGCGATCGCGGGGCCCATCTCCAAGGGCCATTGAGACCAATCCAGCGATCTTCAAAAGTCGGGAGATAATTGGAGATAAACTGCAGCGGAATTATATTTCCTGGTGCCCCATCTAATTGATACCATAATTTTGCAGCTCACCAATAGGAATTTCTTCTATAAATTCTTTTTAAATTGTCACCTGATCATTGAAAACATTGAAGCTAAACCTCTCTTGAGAACGCGTTTCGCGTAAAGGGTGCGGATTTTCTGCTGCCCAGAAATGTTCGTTTCTTCTATTTGTTATTACTTTTATCTTTCAAAATTTCGCTTCATCGGTCTAAAACATTTTTGAAAGGAATTGAGGGTCCTCTTGAATTTTCAAAAACACGAATTCGCAAAATTCTACTCGTCGGACGTCACCACCAGGTCTCAAGGCTTGCACGTTTTGAAAGAATGAGGTGCGCCCTTATCTTTTCCAAAATGATATTAGCTGGAGTCTCTTTCGACAGTGAAGAAGAAATTCCCGAACGTTTTTGTAACTTTAACCTTGCCAAACGGAAAAAACTAGCCTTTAATCCTCTTGAATTTTGACTTGTTCATTGGCGGCAAATCAGGGTGGCGTTCATTAAACACACGACACGTTCTCTCCGAAATTTTATAACACTTCTCCATGAATATAAAATAGTCTCTGTCTGTCTGTGG